>JAGMVL010000500.1:1200000-1800000 GCA_019202695.1 Populus x sibirica
ATAATGATAATGTTGGTAAATTGTCACTGGTTTTTGTTATTAATATAAATGATCTATAGTCTTTTTATACGAAACATTTATATGTGGTATGTCAATCTTATATTGTGTGTAAACAGATTACACATATGCAAGGAGAAAATCAAATCTGATATCTCTTAAATTCAAAGCAATGCTTTATTAGTTGGTAAAAAATAAGATATAATTAAATCAATTTTCAAGTTCACAAGTACGAGTTCTCCATCTTTTTCAAGAAGACAATATTTTCTTTTTATCTAATAAAAGATAGACTATTCATATCTAAACTTAATGAAAAATATTCAATTTTCTTAATTAGGATTTCACTAGTATCTTATTTAGGTTATTTGCTAATAATAATTTTATCTTCCCGATTAATATTTATCTTTCCTATTTTATAAGAGAATTTATTGTAAAAACTCATAAATTACCGTATAAAATAATTAAACTTTAATAAATGTATTAACAAAATTTAGTTAATGGATGTCACGAGAAAACTGGTTAGTTTTTTAAATTTTAACCAAACCAAGATTAATATATTTAATAACATCTTGCTTTTAATACCATAATATATATCGACTAAAACCTTTTAGTCTATGTATGTGAAATCCAAAATAAATTTATATTTTTTAAAATATTAAAGATAAAGGAAAGAATATAATTTTATTATTTTTTCATGAATATATTCTTATTAATTTGTTGGATAAAAGATAGATTATTTATATAAAAACTTAATAAAAAAATTCAATATCTCAACTAGCTTTTTACTGAGTTATACGTTTTGGTTGTATGCTAAGAATCATTTTACAATCCTAAATAATATTATACAGGAATATTAATGCCAAATAAGGGTTTTTTTTTTTTATGAGAATACATTTAGAAAAAATTAATTTAGACCCATTAGAGCACTAAAAAAAACTTTTTTCAGAACTTATTAATTGCTGCATTTAATTACTGTATTTGTGTGCAAATTAGAGTTTTAAACACTGATTTATTTTTCCACCTAAGCTACAGCCCACCTCAGCCTTCTACACCCCTCCGCCTATGGTTATACTGCCATAATCGTCCAAAATGGATGTAAGCTCTCTTGCCATTTCTCGGCTTCTTATTTTCAACCTCTCTCAGATTTTGCTTCTTTCTGTTGTTTTCTTTTATCCCTCTTTTTAATTTCAAGAAGCTCTTTTCATTTGCCTTCAAAATTGATTTTTTGTTTTTTTGTTTTTGGTGTTTTGTTTTGGTTAGGAATGGAGAAGAAGTGGACAAAAACCAGCATTCGGAAACTGGGACCAGGCAAATGACCTTCCAATCACACTGTACTTTGAGTCTGCAAGACAGGCAGGATTGATTCGACACAGTACTAATTCCTCTGGAGAATGTGTTCATCGGTACATGCGTAGTGATCTACATGGTTCCTCCCAGAAAGGTTCGTCCTTTATTTTGCTTTTTTTTTAAGAAAAAAAATTCTCTCTCTTCCCCATATACACACAAACACTGCTTTTATTTTACTTTTTTAGTGAATTTTTCAATGATCAAGTTAATGGTTAAACTTTCATCCTAAAGCAAAATTAGATGGGAAGGGCGTCACTTGTTACAAAATACAAAGTTCAAGGGCTTGACTGCACATATTTGTAGTGTAAGGCTTAATGTGACAAAAATAGCATATTATAGGGATGAAAATAGAATTGAACGATATCTACCAGCTCAACCAGCTTTTTAGAGTGTTTTTCAAATAGCTTCTCGTCTATAAAAACATCAAATTAACATCTTTTTTTTACATGTTTTTCAATGATTTCAAGGTATTTTTTAATTAAAAATCACTTTTGCAAACCATATAGTTATCAAAAACACATGTAAGAATAGTTACCGTGAAAAATTTATGGAGCTCAGACGCCATGGACTATGGAAGCTGCTGCATTTAAAGAATCTTCACTTTCATTCCATGATCGTCAACGGTGTTTCATCTGATATTATTAAGCCTTCAAAAATGTGTTAAATGTCTTAGGGCCATTCCTATTAATTTTCCCAGCACAGTACAAAAATTAACTCCAGAACCGTTCACGAGAGGAGGATGAGTATTGTAAAGAGTATATTGATAATTGATTTTCTGGAGCCAAGAAATTAATATAAAGCATCGATATAAAGTTCTAGCCTGAATCTTCTTACATTAAAACAAGAAAAGAACATGTTTTCAGAAAAGCTACGGCCATGGGAAGAAGAATATAGAAGGTCAATAGTAGAGATTATAGCCCAAAAAACAAAGAAAAATAGAAATATTTTCTTTTCGGTTCTATGGATGGCCAGATGTATTGTATTCCTAACAGGCAGCAATCAATTAAAGTGAAAAAAGATATATTTTCAAGGACAATCACTCTTGAGTCTTGATACCACCCCACCTTAAAAAAACTTTTAAATTTCTTTATCACTTCAACACATTTAGCTATCATAACACTTTTAGAGCTTAGTTCCCACAGATCTTTGAAACATTTTGGTGATCTTGCAAGATGCTATCATGATAATTAGAATCACCTTGACTGATTCCCATGAATCTCAACCTCTCAAGTTTCAGTAATAAAAAGCATAAATACTTCGACTCGTTATGGTTAGATTAGCGAGGCTAATCATGAAGCTATTGATCATTTGCTAAAGGGATATCAAGATCTTGGGATTTAGATTCTATAAACATAGAAATTGTTATCAAGTCATCATTATGAAAATAATGGTCGCGGTTAACTCATTTTATTAAGATTAGCGAAGTCTTCACACGAGAAGCTTCCAAGCCCATAATTATAAATTAGAGAGACATTCATCCCCTAATAAGTATCTACAGTCTTTGTTTCTGGGTCCTCTTCGTCAACTAGCAAGTTGCTATTTATTGCCCCAAAAAAATATTGCCTATGAGGCTCGTATTGAATGGGCTTATGAGGGGATGAGACTAATACCACATAGGCTTTGTGATGCTTACCACAACGCCAAATGCTACCTCAATGCATAAGCCATAGTTGGTCTTCTGCATATTAATTTTGTTGTCTGTTTATCCAATTCTTTTTGTTTAATGTTCATGTCAGTAAACTGGGATTTTTTTATGTTCTGTGTGTGTGTGTGTGTGTGTATTGTTGCGCCCAGTTTAGTATTTTTCCCAAAAAAAGAACATACATTATCAAACAATCAAAGGAAAATAATGTAATGAAACGAAAAGCTTGTCGGAAAATCTCTAGCCTCACTGCATTACTTTGCCTCGCCCAAAAACCACAAATTTGTACCAAGCTGTACTACGATTATCAGCACACAAAACTTCATTATACTTCTCCACTTGCCTATTCACAAGCATCACTAACATATGTAACAGACAAAACTATTTGATGCACTCGTAAAGGAAAAAAACATGTAAAAGTAATTTAGTACATTAAATGCAGCGAGGCATTGACTAGTAGCTTAAGAAGATGATTAATTAGCAGGAGGGGAGATCTTGAGGGGGGGGAAGCATGCTTTGAGATGGTCCCTGACCATTTTGGACAATAAAGCCAGTTGCTAGACCCCATGAAGTATGTTGCTCAAGGTGACAATGTATGAACCAAACTCCTGGATTATCTGCCTTGATCCTAATAGCAGCCCATCCCCCACTTGGAACTGCCACTGTATTCCTTTCTGGAGGATCGACAAGATTGTATCTTTTCGGATCCCTGGCTTCGTTGAAGTTTCCAAATCCACTCCCAACAATGAAGAAGTTGTGACCATGGACATGAATTGGATGGTTCTCCAAATTAACAAAACTTGTGTCTTGCAACACAATTTCTACGTTTGTGCCATAAGGCACTACTATAAGTTTCGTGCCGAATTTCGTGTTCATGTTTTGAGTCAATGGATCCCCACCAGTATAATCAAAATTATTTGGTGGTTTTTCTGGGAAATCAGAGGAGAAACTACTGGTGGTGAGGTTCTTGTAATAGCTTTCCAATATTGAGATGGAAGGGCGAACGAATGATTGGTTGTTCATTGAAGCGAAGAAACTCTTGCCCTTGTAGCCCAAGCAGGTTTTGTTTTCTGGACAGTCTTGAATGTTAAGACTTATAGTTGTTATCACTCGTTTGTCAATTGTTTTAGGCACATTACATGGGTACTGAGGAGATGCAAGACTTTTAATCTTGTCCGAAAATTTTGTGGCAAATGCAGTGTCTTCCATTGCTGGAAGGTTGTGAAGTTTAAGGCTGCTCGGATCAACTGGGGATTTTCCTTTCCAGGTCCTTGCATTTTTGTACCTCAAGAAGCCGATTGTGGTGGAGTTGTTGAAGGGGAACACAGAGGTAAGATAAGGCCTTGCTGCCATGACAAACATGCCTGTGAAGTCTGGAACTTGGTTTGCAGTCATTAAAACAGTAGTGGTTTGTCCAGGAGCAATCATAATGGAAGTGGTTGCGAAGGGTTTAGTGTAGACTGCATCAACCTCCACCACTGTCAACGTATGTTTCGCAATCGCAAAGAAGAGCTCATCCGCTAGAGCTGCATTGATGATCCTAAGCATGTAGGTCTTGCCATATTCCACCGTCTGAATAAAAGTATCTGCAAAATGAAATTAGCAAATTAACCATTTCAGGTCATCTTCATTTTTTGTAGTACGAAGAAATTTAAAGACAGACAGTGGTCTTACAATTACCTTGATTAGAGCAAGGATAGAGAGGTCCTGGCAATCCATTGATGGTGTAGGCATTGGAACTGTTTGGCCCTGCCCCTGTTAACATCATTCTGTTTTCAACTTCATCTGGATCCTCATTCCACCATTCTCCTGCATTTTATTACACATAAAACACGTCAAGAATTATCTAACAATATTAGACACTCGTCTGTGTCTCTCTATCTTCTTTGAAAAGAGTAAACATTTAATTATTACCAAAAATGATGGGGATTTCAGCTTGAATTGGGTGTGAGAATGGATATGGGATGCGAGGGTAGATGATGAAAGCACCGTAAACAGATGCCCTTTGCCAAGCATAGTGAGCATGCCATAGTAGTGTCCCTCTTTGGCCAGTAACAGTGAACTTGTAGGTGTAGGACTGGCCTCCTCTAATGGGGCATTGGGTAACGTAAGCTGGTCCATCAGCCCATCCTGTTCTTAGCTGCCTTATACCATGCCTGTTACGTTCAAATTTCGATCACAAACATGAACTAGTTTGTCAAACGTTTTTTTTTTTTCTCTTATTTTCTTGTAATAACGACGATGCTGGTGATAATAAGAACAATAACAGTTTTTAACGAGAGAAGCATCTGCTGCAGCCAAAATGATGACACCATGACAACATACAGTGCCACTCTTAGCATATGGTTAAAAAATAGTTGCATATACGGATATTGGAAAATATGAATTAGACTAGGATGCATCCAAACTCACCAATGAAGGGTAGTATTCTGAGCAATCTGATTTTTGACGTTAATCTCAACATTATCACCTTCATGAACAGCTATGGTTGGGCCTGGATACTGCCCATTCACCATTAGAAGCTGCTTCGTTGTGCACAAACGTGTCACCTTCTTCCACTCAACCTGAAAACGTACACAAATTTGTATTAAATTTGTGTGTTTATACATATATATATCATTCCTGTAAGTCTATATATTGGTTGAAAAGGCTACTAAGAGAGATTTCATATCTCTAAGATATGTGTTTGGCTTACATTAAATTGAAACCTTCTAGTTGTTTGTGAAGAACAACACGGTAATGCCGCGGCGATTATAGCTAGTGATGCTAGCAAAATACCATAATGTTTGCGCACACCCTCCATTGCTGCCGCTCCTAGATTGTGTATGAACTAGAGCACAATAGTCAGCACAAGTTACAAAAACATTCACGCACCCAGGAGATATATATACAGGTAGAAAGTTTGCGATTCTCTAATATTTTAAAACTTATATATATATCAACTTTAATAATTCGATACAGGGACAGAATTTTATGATGCTGAATGCTTGGGTAGGTGAATAGTGGCCATCGCCCAACGACATTTCTAGCAGAGCTTAATTGAAATTCCACCAAAAATTTGTTCGATGGGCTAGCTTGGGCAGCTAAAATAAGATAATATAAACAGAGGCTTAACTTTTCTATGGCAATACAAGATCACCATCAGCTTCAAACCCAACACTATGACTATTATTTTCTTAATTTCATTCCTACTCCCTTGTCACTTAGCACACTAATTGGATTCTTAATAAAGATCAAAGGTTAGGTGGGTTGGTGTGAGTTCGAATCGAGCCAGGAGTGGACTAGTACAGTATCTTTTGGTTTGCCACGACAGCACAAATTCGTTGTAGTTTCCTACAGGATTGGTGATGATGTAGGATGGTCAAAGTAAGTAGGGGAAACAGTGACCAGTGAGGAGAAGAGAATATTGAGTTGATGGCGACTTAGATGCCATCACTCACCCAATTAAAGGTAGCTAATAACCATCTACGTGGTAGCCCAGTGGTAAGAACTTGAGACTAAGGGGTTTGCTCCCTCTTAGGTCTCAGGTTCGAACCCTGTGGTTACTCATATGATGGCAACTGGAGGCTTACATGGTCGTTAACTTCAGGGCCCGTGGGATTAGTCGAGGTGCGCGCAAGTTGGCCCGGACACCCACGATAATCTAAAAAAAAAAAAAGGTAGCTAATGCAACCCTGAGGGTTAATTAATTTATTCAGATTTTGAGTTTGTTTTCCAGAGATCACCGATTTAAGTTTTTTTAGAGCCACTTAAGACTTATATGGTTGTTAATTTCAGGACCCGTGAGATTAGTCAAGGTGCGTGTAAGCTGACCCGAACACCCACATTAAAAAAAAAGTAACTAATGCGAACCCTGAGAGGTATAGCTTAATTGGTCGGCTTTGAATTTACTCCCCAGAGATCAATAATTTGAGTATCATAAACCTTATGGTCACTAAAAATTACTTAATTATTAATTTTAAAGACTCAAAAAATTAATTGATGTGTGTATAAACTAACCAAACACAAGTCTTCAACAGATGATAGGGTCAGGAGAGAACAAACTTGTCGGCGGTCAAAAGCTTCTGCATTACAGTGAAAGCCGGCAATGGACATGAATCTGTTAAAGAACATCGAATTGGAGGAATTATTTTTATTTTTTTTTTGGTCAAATATTATCTTTGACCTAATTATTTACATGTTAATTCCAAGATTTATATATATTATCAAGTAATTTCTTAAATTTAAAAGGAATGAATTAGAGCTAAGTTATTACAAATTATCACCATTTTAAATAAAAAAATCAACTTACATATATAAATCATAAGTGATGTAACTCAATTAATCAGATCTTAAATTTACTTTTTAAAGATCATTAGTTTGAGTATTACAAACCCGGATTACTTTAGAGGTACCTAGTTGTTAACTTTAAATTAAGTGTCGGGGGATTAGTCGATATACATGTAAACTGATTCGGACACCCGCGGTTACCAAAAAAAAATCAACTTACATATCAAGATTTGAGCTTTGGTGTTTAAATCAAAAACAAATAATTGAATTTTAGCGAATA
This sequence comes from Populus x sibirica, assembly GCA_019202695.1. Taxonomy (NCBI): domain Eukaryota; kingdom Viridiplantae; phylum Streptophyta; class Magnoliopsida; order Malpighiales; family Salicaceae; genus Populus; species Populus x sibirica. The sequence continues at coordinate 1,207,536 of JAGMVL010000500.1, forward strand.
CTAATAATAGCATTTCTTAAACAATTGCTTCTATCATACATGTATTTTAGGTAGAATTTATTTATTTATTTATTTATATAGACTTTAGTGTGATTGTAATGAATCTTTATTAATTTACATTGGATCAAGTGAATAACAATTGTTGAAAGTTATCGTGAATAGGATTTTTATACTATGACTTTTAAGAAAATGCCGCTCAAAGTCAATTTTGTAACATGCAGTGAATTAATTTGGTAACCTTAGGAGTATAATATATAACAGATAATAAAAAGATAAAAATCCCTAAGTTGATTATTAAGAACATAAACCACGTGAAATGATTCAAATATTTTTATTATATATATAAAAAAAAAAAAAAAGAGCTATCAACATCCTATATTTCATGTCCGGACCAGCCTGGAATCGACTAGAAATTGCTGGAAGCGGGATTGGCAATGTGGCGCGTGAATGACACGCGGAACGACTGGAGGCGCGTGGATCTGCGGTGCGGGTGTTTCATGTGCCGGTACCGTTCCCCTTTTTTTTTTTAGATTGATCTTTTCTAGGTTGTTCTTGGATTGGATTTTCGGGTTGAAACGGTGTATTGGCAACAAATTCTCCTTCAAAATCAAGAAGATGAAAAACGGCAGATTCTCCCTTAATATTTCTTGTTAATAAATTAATTTAAATTCTGAGCACATCCCCCAAAAAGAAAGAAGGGATAAATAAGATGATGGCTAAATTGTGAAACACATGGCTTAAAATTAGAGTCCAAGTTCTATACTAATTGATTGGTCAAAACAAGAAGGAAGAATCTGTGATGTCCAAAAAATATATATATATATATATATATATATATATATATATATATATATATATTGCTAACAACCCATTGAAGAGGAAAATTCCCATATTGTCAAGTGGATTGGCGGCCATCTCTTTTGTTATATAATTTGTTTAGCTTCGGTTGTTTTTTATAGAATTTTTTATTTAAAAATATATTAAAATAATATTTTTTTTATTTTTAAAAATTATTTTTAATATCAGTATATCAATCTAAAAATATTAAATAAATATTAATTAAAAAAAAACTTAAATTATTTTAAAATCTCTTTTGAAACATAATAAAAACAAAGAGGAACCAGTTTTCCACGAGCTAAAAGACGCACTTTCCTAGCACTTTCCAAATATAGAGGTCTTTTTCAATTTCTAACATGACAGGTTGCACACATTTATTATATGTAGATCAATAATTAGGATCTCGCGTCACGGAAAGCTGAATTATATGTAGCTAATTTTTTTAATAAAAAAAGTAAAAAATTAAATTATATATAAAGCAAAATAATTTTCTTTTATAATTCTTATTTTTTTTATTAATCTATTTTTCTCAACCCAAAAATATAGTTTTTTTAAACAATGTATTTTATTTAATAAAAAATCAAGTTGATTAAAATAATATCCAAAAAACTCTTTTCGGTATGAAAATAAAAATAAAAAGACATATATTTAATTAAAATCTCGTCATCTTATTAATGAGATTTTTATTTATTTTTTTATCATAATATTTATTTTTTGAACTAAAAAATTATCAGAGTCATAACAGCAAATTTTAATTAAAAACAATTATTGTTTGATAAGTGTAACATGTTATGAATAATAATAATAATACACTAAAAGTTTTTGGAGTTTGTTTTTTAGGGAATCATGCGATAAAAAAAATGGTGTAGAAAAAATAACAATTGTTTTTTTAAAAAGGAAACAAAAACACATCATGAAAAACTATAGAAAAAAAAAAAGAAGTTATAATCATATTCAAAAACTAAATATAAATTTAATAATATTTAACAAAATGAACTTCTTTTAAGTTTATTTTAATTAAATTTAATAAAAAAATAAAATAAAAATAAATAAAATCTACTATAAGTTTAAAAAACAAAGGTCATGTTGATAGGCCTAGATGGCCTAGCACGTCTGACCCATAACATAAAAAGTCAACATGCGTAGATCTAGACTTTTCTTTTTCTTTTTTTCTTTTTTTGCTTGTATACCATGAGGTGAACAACCCATCTTTTTTCAAAAAAAAATTAAAATAATAGACAACACATCATTTAAATATCCATTTTCTAGTCACCAGAGAGGTGATTAGAAAATCAGGTGACCGAAACACAACATATATTTTGTAATCTCAATAAATCAATCTCTAACTCAAATCACCCTTAAATTGATCAAAAAACACAAAATCAAGTTTGAAAATAATCTTTATCAACCTTAATCTACCTTTTTAGATAAGATAAAGGATAAAAAAACATCAAAATAAAATTCTTCTCATCAAATAAAACATGTCAAAACCAATAACAACTTGTTTTGTTACCAAAATCAGGTCAACCATCATTTTCTCTCTCCTTCGTCATTATCGTAATTCAAAATTTGAAAATCCTTCTATTTTTATAGGTTTAAAAAATAAAAAAAAAATTCAAAAATAGTATTTCAATAAATCTAGTTGGTTTTAATCAGTTTAATATTTCTTTTCACTTTTATTTAATTCTATCTATCAACTTAAGTTAGAAAAAAATCATAAAAAAATACAAATACAAAATATTAAAAGATAATATATATATATATATATATATATATATATATATATATATATATATATTTGGGGGAAATTGGATCAGAAATTGAGTTTCACAAATCAAATATTGAGTTTGGAAAATTTTAACAAATATCCAGGAATAGTTTGGGTTGCAATTAGAGACTCAATTGAAAAGAAATTAAAGATAAAAAGCTTAATTTGGCCAAGATTAGAAAAATCAAAGAATCAAGGATGAATTTGAAGTGAATTGCCAAATTAAAAGGTCAATTATAGGCTTAATTGAAGAAGAAAATCAATTTAGGAATCAAATTGTTCAAAATTGCACGACTTTGAAAACGGATGACAATTCTATAACACTTGGTCAAATTTAGGGGTCCAATTGATTCAATTAGGGATGTAATTGAAAAGGAAAAAAATTGATTTAGAAAAAAATGGCTAAAATTGCATATATTTAGAAACCAAGGAGTAAATTGAAAACATGGCCGCATTAGAAAAATTAATTAATTCAATTTAGGGATTAAATTGGAAGAAAATCTAAGATTTAAAGTTCTAATTGAATGGAATTGAAAAGTCCAGAAGCTAGAGATTGCAATTAAAAGGCAGAAATATTCAAGGGAACAATGAAAGTTTTATCCAATTTTGTTTCGGTCCCATTTTTTTAGTCCAATTAGTTCACAATTTTGTTCATTTGAATTCAATTCATTCCCATTAATTTATAATTTAGTTCCAAATTAAATCAAGTAATAAAATGTAGAAAATCAATCCCTCTATTCCAGCCTTTCAACTCCAAAATTCCAGCCTTAAATGGATTTGTTCTCAATCAATTCTCAAGAACTCTATCCAAATGCCTTCAATGTCAACCCAAAAACCAAGCCAAATTTATTCCAAAAAATAATTCTGCAATTAAAACCACCACTCTGAACTATCACACAGCCGTCATTAAATCACCCCTTTACTCGCCATCACCACCATCATCAAAACCACCACCTCTCCTCCATTGTAAGCCGTAGCATCCTCTCAAACATGCCTCTATCACAACCTTCTCCTCCATTGAACCCAAACCAACCACTGAGAACCTCCGTAGCCTTTACAGACCACAAGCACCATCTACCAAATATTTACCTTCACTCATTGCCCTCTCCAGCCTCCATCTCCATACAAGATCAAATCATCATAACCACCAAAACAAGTTAACCATCTTCATCTTCACTCCTAGCACTACTGCAAAACTCATCTCCAATTCACCATACACGAACCACGACAACCTTTCTCCCTTCATACAGTCCATAATCATTATTCAGAACAGTCAAAACCTCTCATAAACCCACCAAATAAGACCATCCCATTTTTCCAACCCTAGCCACTATTAGTCACGCTGCTTTCATCGCTGTCCAACAACAACCCAACTCCATGGTTTTCCACTATCTGACGTCAATTGACTTATCAACAGCCTGCATCCGATCTTTCTCCAACCCAAAAACACAGAAAATCCATCTAAAAACCCGACAGAAACTCCCTAAAAAATAATCCATCAAAACCAACCAATCAAACCCATATGTCCTCTCATACGCCAGCACCAACCACCATCACAGACCCTTTCCCCACCAAACCTCATCTTTTTTTCCCCTACACGAAACCAAGTCACTCTGCCTCTTCCCAAAGCCAACAAAACCAATAACAACCATCATCGATCATCTTTCACCGATCCAGCAACCATAACTCACCCAAAACACCTCTCCATAGTGAGTCAACACATTAGTGCAGTTTAGACAGAAACGAGTAGCCCTCTCTCATCTAGGCCCACAAAGCACGTTTTTCGTTTTTTGGATATGGAGCTTCCTCGAATCCAAAAATAAAAAAAGAGTAGCACTCTCTCGATCCAAAATCATAGTCTCCAAAACCCAAAATCCACCCAAACCCTTAGCCTTTCTCTCCTTCCATACAAGGAAAATTATAATAACTCTTTAGCCTCTCTCTCTCGTTCTATACAAGGGAATTTTTAACAAATTGAACTTCGGCTTTATTCAAGGGGCAAATGAGCTGCATGAGCGTGTCCATTCCAAGAAGCAAATTATCTGACGCGTGATACACACGCGTCACATCGCCCAGTCAAATATTCAAGCCATTTTCTGACTTTTCACTGGGGGTATTATAAAAATACGATATCTATAATGTATTATTTGAATTGGTTTAATTCGTTAAAATTAGATAATATGAATATTATGGATTATAATAGATAAAAAATCTAATAAATAAATATTACAAATTAATATTATTTGAAATTTTTAAAACTCAGCTCAATCCGAGCCAACCAGACCAAAACACCTGAGCCTTTATAACTTAAAACGCTTGGAACCCTTTCTCTTTCCCTGGTTTTCTTACCATTAAACCATCAGTTAGCCTCAGAATGTTCTGTTTTCAGAAGAGAGAAAGAAAATACATAAATGCTGGTCCAAAAAACCTACTAATTAAATTATACAACGAGAGGTGATGAGTAATAATGAAAGAGTGGAGTATAATATATAGTTCAGTGGTAGTTTGATTTTATGGGTAAACTTGCTATTGCAGAGAACATAAAGTTAGACTTTGAAACTGGGGACTGACAATATAGGATGTGAACTGAGGATGCAGCAAAGAATAATTGTTGCAAGATCTTCATTTGTCATTTAACCCACATTGCCAATGAAACATACAATGGATTATTTATAATATCTACAAAAAAAAAATTAACTTAATCTAACATATTCAGCTCGTTAGTCTGAAAAAAAAAAGAATAATTCAAGTTGATAATTTACAAAATATCAAAACTTGGTTTGGTTATGAGTATAGACTCAAACCTAACCCGATTATATCAATGAGCACCTCTATTTTTCACCATGGAGATCAATTTAAGCCCTAAAAAAAATGAATATTTTTGTTATTTGTTCATTTAATCATATATATGTCAATATTTATTGTGCGCAAAGGTGATTTGAATTTGTGGTGTGGATTTAAACATTATTAATAAAAGTATTGTCATAAAATAGTAATAGTAATAGTAATAATAATAAATAAATATGATGAATTAGTGTAAATTTATTTCTTTATGTTGTGAAATAAATTTTTATATAATAATTATGGTGGGGTCAACATAATATCATTAAAGTCCGATAAGTAAGGGTGGCGGTTTTTGGATCCGTTTTAAAACTAACTAAGTTAAATGAGCCAAAACCCAATTCAAATTTTATCATCCTCATGGGTTCAACACTCATTTTAAAAATAGTCAATTTCAAAAGTCTCCTTTTTAAACAAGACCGATATCAATTTTTTAATGAAAAGACAAATCTTTTTTTTAAAGGATCGATGTAAAAAAAATTACATTGCCAAAACGAGAGGTTTATATTTTTTAAATGACCAATGTTAAAATTTGTGTGAATAACCTAACTTATGAGCCCCTTTTAGAGGGACTGCTTTGATTTTTTTATGCATGGTCAAATCAATGAATCTTCCATTTTTAGCAATTAATGTTTAATTTCTCATAAATAATTAAAAGTAAATCAAAATATGAATTGAAAATAGACTGAAAATAATTAGGATAATTGAAGGCAATAAAAAGATATATTTAAGAGAAAATATATAGTAAAGGCAACCTTTTTATAAGAAATGATGCAATAAGAGTGACGTATTTCATCCCTTAGATATAACTAACCCCTTATCTAAATCTTTAAAATTGATGCTAATCTTTTATATTCCTAGTTTTATGTAAATTACTAGGTGGTGACTTCAATTTTCCATATATTTCCCTTTTTTATTTCAGAAAGTCTCATTTTATATATGGGTGTGAAAGCATGGCGTGATAGTCATTTTCTGACAACTTTCTTTGTCCTCTAACTAACGAATCTAGAGACTAAAAAATGAATAAAATGAAGTTTTAGCTTAAAACAAAAATTCTAAAAACTAAAGGATCTAAAAGAAAATCAATAAAGAATATGAAGACTAATCATAACTTTTCCACGTGAATTTGAGATAGGCTATCCAAGAGTTTTTTTCTAGTTTGGTTTTCATTCTATTAATTATGTCCTAATGCTATAAATTAAAACATATCTCATTAAATTGACTTATAATCAAGTTCAAAATTTTATAAAAACCTTCATATCTCAAGCAAATGCAAAGAATTCAAACCATCAACTCATTAACACATAAGAAGCCAAACATAAAAGGACAAGATTAAAAAAAAATCACTATTCTAATCAACAATAAATTATAAGAGAGTGAACAATGAAATTATCTACACTGTTTTTGCTTTCACTTTTAAGCTGCGTTTGTTTTCCTCTAACTTTTGCATTTGCGGTGAAACAAACGCAACAAGGTGCTTGGTAACAAACTAAACTGCGTTTTATATTACGAGACCCACTAAAAAATTGAGTTTGAAACACCATTTTTTATGCAGCAGTTAACATTTTCATATTTTTTGCTACACATAAACTTCAATCATAATTTTTACCAAACACATATCTAAATTTAATTAACTACAGCTAACCACACTTTTTTAAAATTTACTTTTTTGAAACAACAATCATAAAAGCTAGCTAAAAAACAAACAGACTCTAGTCTGTTTAGTAAGTCTTTAAGGAATTGTTTAGTATTGATTTCCTTTATCAGTTTTGTTTCATTCTTTTCCATTTCTTGTTTCTAGGAAGTTTTTTTTTTTTCTAATTTTTATTTTAGTTAAGTTTTGGACTCAGGTCATTTGGAACATCCCTTAAGTGTTTAGCACCAGCCCAATTCCAATCTATGGGCACAATGAATCTAAATCGGACTTGATCCTTGGGAGCAACATAACCGCAAGAGTTCTAGACTTGATTTGACTTTCAGGTCTCTTATATTTGGTCCTGACTAGACACTTTACTGTACTTAAACCCACCCCCACTAGACCTAATTAACCCAAGATGCCTCGAACCAAACATCGACTCCTAGATATAGTTCCAACCTAAATACTAACAATATGTTTGGAATCAAATTATATACAAAATTAAATTTAATTCAGCATGCAATTTGAATTCAATTAATACGCTATTACAATTCTTATATTTTGAATAAAATACTAAACTACTCAATTGAATTTAATTATACTGTTTGGAATGTCTATAAAATTAAATTGAAATAGTAATCTTGCATATTTTACTTTTAATTCAAAATTATATGATATATCTTCTCATGAATAATTTAAAATTGTGACAAGTATTGCTTAATAATGACCTCCTCAAGTTCTTATATTTCTTTGGAAAATGGCGGCCATCTACCGTAATTATTTGGACAATGTTAGTTAAGATGCAAATGAATGCAAAGAGGCCATTACTTCGGTATATTTTAGGAATAAAATTAGCCATGTTATTGTGAAGTAGCAGACCATGGAAGAAGAAGCTTAAATATGATCAGTAATGGACATTATAGTAGAGAAATCCCCAATTAATGTTGCATGTTAAATGTGGTATTGATTTAGGTGTGTTTGAGAATGTGGTGATTTTAAAATGTTTTTCGTTCAGAAATACATCAAAATAATATTTTTAATTTTTTAAAAAATATTTTTGATATCAGCACATTAAAATGATTTGAAAATATAAAACAATTAATTTTAAATAAAAAATATTTTAAATTTAAAAAAAAAACACGATTTCAATCATATTATCAAACACTATTCAAGATAAACCCCCTCGCTAGCCCTACTCTCGAGTCCATATGCCCTGCACCAGTCTTTACCGCACCCGACAATCAAGCCCCGAACCTAGTTTTGGCTTGACCTCCAAAGAATAAAGTCTCCAACATGACTTGGCTCCCAAACAACAGTGTAAAAACCAACATTTGATAAACAAACAAGTTTATACAATACTTGTTATGCGTTAAAAAAAATCAAAAATAAAAATCCATAAAGTTAATTATAACTTAGTCCTTATAGTTCCGGAAAAGTAATTAATTAACCTCAAGTATCAAAAACTACATATCTAATTCACTATTTATGTTCTTTTCCAATTTATTTTGATATTTTATTTTAAGAAATAGAAAAAGGGAAGAAACTAAGTAGATGGTATATTAAGATTGATGAGAAAAGTAAGTGTTTTTTGGATCAAAATACTACTAAATTAATCATAGTTAATAGTAGTCAAGAGATTATTTAATTATTTTTATACTAAAGGATTAATTAATTTATTTTAATAACCTAAGGTGAATAGGTTTAGATTAACGTCCCAAAATAACAAGCAATTCAACAGTAAACTGCTAAACAATAAATTTAAGAAATTAGTTACAAGGTCTTGGAAGAAGAAGCATTGCCTAGGGGGTGTTTGTGAATATGATTGCGATTATTTTTCAAAATATTTTTCACTTGGAAAAACATCAAAATAATATTTTTATTATTTTTTAACATCAGCGTATCAAAATGATCAGAAAATATTAAAAAAAATATTAATTTGAAACAAATTTTCGCTAGCCCGGGTCAAATTTTTGTTAATGTTTTTTTGTATTGTACTCTTAACTAAATTAGCTCAAGAGAAAAACATGTTTTCTCCATCAAACCAGTCACCCTTTTCTTCATTAAAATCTAAATCTTCCTGAGCTAAGAAAGTCAAATTCTAAAATCTATCCCCTCTCATGCTAGATCACTTCTTATTTCCCTGCATATTCAGCTCATAAAATTTAACAAAATTAACACACATTTCCTTCTTCCTTTTACTGCATGGCACTATCTAGCATAGAAATTCAATTCAATGTTGTCTCTACAACTAAAGCATTGCTTCAAACTTTAGAAGATGTCAGATTTGATCTTCTCATTGCACAAGTGCAATATGTTTGCACACAATATAAAATTAACATACCACATATAAATGCTTCGTATAAAAAAGTTATAGATCATTTATGTCAGCAACAAGGATCGGTACCAACACTGTCATTATGACATATTTAACTTAGCAATAGATTTTCAGTTGGAAGAGTTAAATTCTAAATTTAGTGATGGGACAATAAAATTCCTTATACTTAGCTCTACTTTAGAACTTAAGGACAACTTTAAATCATTTAAAGTTGATGCTATTTGCAAACTTGTTGAGAATTTTTATCCTGAAAATTCCAATGAATAAGAGATGCATTATTTGAGATCATAGCTAGAGCATTTTCAGATTGATGTGGTTCATCATGAGAGCTTTCAGAATATGTTTATCATTTCTGAATTATGTAGATGATTAATTAAAACAAATAAGTCACAGCACTATCGTTTCATTGACAAGTTGATTCATCTTATTTTGACTTTCCTTGTTTTCACTATCACTACAGAGCGAGCATTTTCAGCTATAAAGAATGTTAAAATTGTGTTTCGTAATAAAACGAAAGAGAAGTTCTTAATCAGCAAATTCTATGATGATTTACATTGAACGAGAGATTGCTAAATATATCAATTTGAATTTGGTTATAGATGAATTATATTTCACAAAACATTGAAGGGTGCAATTTCAATAGTGTAGTCTATTTTTACTCTCACTTCAGTTTTATGTACTTTGAGCTTTATTTTTTGATATTTTGGGTTGTGTATTTTGATTAAAATTTTATTGTTAACTTGACAAATTGATGTGCATGAGTTGATTGATCTTGAAAAAAAAATTATGTGTATTATCTTAGTAGCCCAGGGCGAAAAAAATTCATGGCTCCACCCTTGCCAACTATAATTAACTGGGCTTGTGAACTTGCAGTCAATAGTTAAAGAGGGAAATCCAAGATGTTATGATGCAAGAAATTAATGCTAAAATTTTGTGCTTTGTAGTATGCATGAATGCTCGCTGAGAACCTAGGTAGCGTTTAGTTACTATCTTGGAATAAAATAGATGAAGATAATAAAGACAAATAAGACAATACATAAAAGAAGATGAAGATAAAATTGTGTTTAGTATTGATATATAAGATAAAGTGATATCTCTATATCATCTTTGGTTATGGTGAACAAAACAGAATAAAACATGAAAAGTCTTTTTTTACTCTTAATAAATATTGTTGTCAAACTTATATATTTTAAAAACTAATTAGATATTATTTTTTTACTTTATTTTATACTGGGTATTGAAATTAATAATATTATAATAACTCTAGTTATAAAACTAGAACTGACTTGACTGGTTGATTCAGAGCTTGAACTGGTTCGAGTTTAAGAAAAAAAGGAATGATTAACTTGATCTGAATTGGTCAAAAACTCATGTCAACCCGAGATAAAACATGGATCAAAAACTCATTGACTTTTTTTAAAAACAAAATTTGATCAAAACAAAGTTGCTTTGATTTTTTTTTTTAAGGTCCACTGCGTTGACTCTCTGAATCAATGATCTGAACCTTGCATTGGGTCGACTTCTAAGTTGAGTTTTAAAACCATGATAATAACCACTTTTATTTGTGTATTGACATGGGTCGACCCATGTTGACCCTATCGATCCGTAACCTAACCTTGTCTCGGTCAACTCCCGAGTCAGGTTTTAAAACTATGATAATAACAACTTTTATCATTATATAGACTTAGGTCAACCCAAGTTGACATTTTCTGATCTGTGACCCGGACCTTGTCTCGGGTTGACCCCAAATCAAGTTTTAAAACTATGATAATAACCATTTTTATTTTATGTTGACTCAGGTCAACTCGAGTTGACCCTCTTGACACATGACCTAGGCTTTACCTTGAGTCGACCCTGGGTTGGTTTTTAAAACTATGATAATAATCATTTTCTTCCTTACGTTGACCCGGTTCAACGATCAACCACACTCATGACCCGAGCCTTGCCCCGACTCGACTCCTGGATCAGGTTTAAAACTATGATAATAATCATTTTATTCTTATGTTGACTCGGGTAAACTCATGTCAACCTGACTCGTGACTTGGACCTCGACCAATGACCCGAGTTTTTTTCTAGATTGACCCCTGAGTTGGATTTTAAAACTATGATAATAATTTAATTTTATCCTTATATGCTGTAATTGAATAATTTTAGAATTGAGAGTTTTTTACAATGATATTTTAGAAATAAAAAATAAATAAAAAAATATTATTTATTCAAACATGTCTTCTCTACACCTCATGTTTTGAAAGCACAAAAATCCACTCTAAAATTATTAGAAAGACATTTATTTTTATATCTTTATGTATATTTCTTCAATTAAATACATTTTTGTCTGCGTTATCTTTTTTATTTATATACCATAACAGTATCCAAACGACTAACTAGTGTACTTGCATTAGTTTCTAAATTTTGAGAGAGATGGGTGGCTTAAATTAGCTGGTGAGAAGACTTCACTGGAAAACCAACAAGTAGAAACTCATTAGTTTTAAGCAAGAAGCAGTTTCTGAAGCTTCAAGCAACAACAATAAATTGCCTGCCTTCCAAACTTCTGACGAGTTGTTCTGCTCGCAGCTTGGAGCTTTGACATTTGCCCTACATAATTTGACTTCGGAATTGATTATCTGGCGAAGAACTCCTGAATGAGATTCACAACCTGTAAAATAACATTTGGTGTAAAATTATCACGAACCATTCGTGAAAGCTAAAAACTCATTATGAAATCAAGCCCCAGCAAAATACCAAGAAGTGTTTGAATCGCAGTTTGTCCTGCCAGTTTCTCTGGCTCTTTCCTGCTTCTTGCTACTTCCATGAAAAAACAACTTAGAGACACAGACTGGTCACATGTCTTCTGCGTCAGTGGTCATATACTTGGAAATTCCAGGTCCTTGTTGATGCAAATTCTTGCAAAATAGACTTGCAATGCCTTGGATCCTAGAATACAATTTAAATTGAGATGGCGAGCTTCATTCTCTTGTCAGAAAAAGTTAAATTAAGAAAATCAGAAGATGCCAACAATGTGTAATACAATCAATGCACTGCTAGAAGCCAACAAAGTAGCAGATAACAAAATTCTTCTTCAAGTTCAAAGCATAATAACCTGGGAATTCACACACCTTGTAAATAGTGGGAAGAGTCTTCAACTTTGAGCTTTTCTTTTATGCACTCAAGAGCAAATTTTTCAACATCCTGCTCGGCTTCTTTTCGATGAGAAAATGTTAGCCTAGATGCATATGTTGTTCCATAAACCAGCACAATTGACCTAAACTTTGTTGCGAGATGGAATCCTTCATTGGTGGTATGGTAAACTGGAAATGACAAGTCTAATTTCTAAGTGTACTCTTGCAGGTTGTTCTTATACATCAGAAGCTCTGGTACATTCAATACGTGGAACATCCAAAGAGTTAGTAATGCAATTTCAAAGAAGAAAATCAGAACCATAACTTTAACTCCCATGCCCTACAAAATGCTATTAACCATGTTTAGCAATTGGGGTTTGTTTGTTTTGGCTGAAAATGTTTCCAAGAAAAAATAATTTCTTCGGTTTAGGGAAATCATACTAGAGCAGAAAGAAAGTAAGGGGGAACATTTTAATCCCTTTCTGTTTAGGATCTACTCTTGTGGCATTTTTGTGTATTTATAAACAAGAAAATGGATGGTCTTGATTGATGAAAAAAACTCCATTGCAGGGTAAATGTTGCTCGATGCTTCGGTTAAAATGTTATTCCCTTTCTTTTGTGCAGACCCACATGATTTTGATTTGTCAGCAAGTTAAGCTGCATGCCTGGGAATGTACACTACCGCATGAACCAGAGTATGATGACAAGTTCTTTCGCTTTTTTCTGATAAAAAAAAAAACCGTGATATTTATTCTTTTTCATTTTAAATAAAAAAAAGGTGAAATATTTATAATACAATTGACAAACCAACAATAACATAACAAGTACTTTGAAGCAATGGACGTTTATTGCTAAATTCCACTAATTCAAGTACACATCTGATGATTGTATTGTAAAAGCAAACTGGCATGGCATGGCGTGCTTGAAGAGAGGCTGTGATACTTTTGAATGCTTTCCTGAGGAAGCAACTTTTAAGAGATGTTGCATGCAAGCTGTTTCCCTTCGGGGCACTTTTGCCTGACTGGTGCTTATTTGTACTCCATAAACAACAGAAGGCAAAATCCCAGTGAACCAATCAGTCTTTCAAGGCAAGTTTTTAGCTTAAACCCCTTTGTGTCACCGTGCCAAGTTCATATTCCACTAATTATTGGGAACGATGCATCACAGCTAAACCAGCTTCCTTTACATGTTTCATTTCTTCAAGATAACTCAAATGCGTAACGATGATGTCAATAACATTATAAGAGCATACCACAGATATCATTGGACCACGTCTTCTTCAGACCAAAATCCCTTCTCCTATCAAATCACACTAAGAAATAGAATAAAGTACTTTTTTTTTGTTTATCAAAAGATGAATGGAGTTACATTAACAAGAGATCACATCTCTTCTCTGCAATCTAGAGGGGTAACTATAACAATGTAGTCCCATTGTAGTTAGCTACTACCTGGTCTTCCGTGTAGGTCATTGTGAAGTACCCACTATCCACACTGCGCTGGAAAACGGGCAGGTTGCCAGATTCAGCCACCTGAATCTCTACAAGGTTGCAACCTTCTGAGACAAGTCGTTGACATCCTCATCACTGACCTCTTTAATCATCTCCTGCAATAAGAAAAAGTAAAATATGAAGGGAGGATTAAAACATACCACAGTTTTTAATATCCCGCTTTTGCTGTGTGAAATCACCCATTTAAGCAGCTTTTCATTTTTATTTTTATTTTAAAAAAAAAAACCATGGATAAATTAACATTTAAACAAAACTTCCAACACAGGCATGACTGTAAGCCCTGAAAAATCTAATAAGCATGGTTCCCAAAAACAGTGAAACAAGTGATGCCCATTACACACTCTTATCAACCTTAGCAGCACTAGCAGCAGCCAGTCCCCTAAGCCGACTAGTCCTCATTGTAGCAATGAAACATGTCCAATGTGTTGATGATCATCTCCTTCACAAGAATGTTCAACTAGGTACATAGCCACACCATGCACTTTAGGTCTTTACTCAAAATTGGCAAGCATTACCAGCCTTAACAGGGTCTCTCAGTCCTTCCTCCACCTGCAACTTGTCTCCAATCATTTCATGCCAGTGCCTTAGAAAAATCTTTTAGGAACCAGAAGCAAGCTTGATCCTTGTGGGTTCACTATTAGGATTTAGGGTTGTGGCTGAAAGCCTGATAACCATCGCATAATCACCAGAAACTTAAGCAGCAACTCCATGATCACTAACACGATGCTCAAAATTACAGAAAACAGCACCTCAAGGGATAGATCTTAGCGGCAAATATTACCCAACCATAAGTGCTCCTCTATTGCTACAGTACACAAACTTCCTGGGTACATACCCTCAGCAATACCAAAGAGTCCTTTTTTGTTTCTTACAGCAGAAATGGTGTCCAACAGAGCTCCATGACCCATGTGATGAAAGATTGCAGCCACAACTCCTTTTAGGTAGCTGTTTCTTTTGCCTAAAGTAAAAGACCAGAACGTGGATAGTCCCTTTAGGTGGTGGGTGCAGAACTTTGAAGATTGACCCAGCATCCTTGCATTGAGCACAATTAAATGATCCATTTTAGGCTGTGTTTGTGTGTGAAGGTGAAGTGAAGCGGCTCTCTGTGGAGACAACAAGATAGGTGCAAGAGAGTTTAGGTTTTCTTATATAAATTCCTTTTTATGTTCAACACTTCTACTACACAATCTACCTTTGACTCTTCCATGTATGGACAGATTATTTATGTAAAATGATGTCACTTACTTCTGAATCTCCTTTTGGTTTCACAACCACACATTTGGAGGCACTGATGCTGGAACTCTTCAATAGGCTTCGGTTACTGTAGTTTGGCTTGCTAGATCCATTTTGTGCAGCGACTGTCACATCCTCTGAACCATCTGCTTGCTGCGATCCTGGGAGACTTTTAAGAGATTTTGCAATAGATGGTGCAGTTTGCCTCTCAATATCAGTGCTTTGAGCTGCTGTCTCATCCTTGGGAGCAGGAACCCGCTCTCTGAAGAAGAGGTGACACTTGAAGGTCATCAATATTAAGTGAAAATTACATCATCAAATAGTTGAATCAGTGGTGTTTTGGAGATGGAGAGTCATGATTCATTTGAAATTGGTCAAAATTGCACACATATACAATATTATAGACGGAGAGGTGGAGGGGGGAGGGATTTGCATGGAAAAACAAACCAGCTTGCCTAATCATATGATCATATAGCTTCAAATGAAAGGGAGAATAACTCATGTCCAGCACATACCTAGGCAAGGAAGCATGCTGTCTTTGGAGTGGAGTGCTTCTTTCCCCTTTACCATAGTGCTCCTCAAGATGTGCAAATTGTCGCTTGAATCGATCAACGCCGCTATGGTTGACAGTGAAAAATAAAATCAAATAACTAATTCATATCAGAACATATAGCACCGCATTTTCAAAATATTTATATTTCATAAAAATCAGGTATTGATTCACTAATGTGTTGAAAATGTCGTGAAATTTGTAGAACTTCTCTAAAGTCATGTTTGCTTGTGGGGAAATTGGAGAAATTTCCAGTTACCAGGAAGTTTTTTCTAAAATAAGATATTTGTAGAAAACATTTTTACCAGTTACTGTTTTCTTGAAAATGTGTTTTTCCTAGGTTACAAGCAACCACCCTACCTTGGGTACATAAAGCTTGTCTGCTCTCCACCTCGAAGGTACTCCTTCAGCATCTGCGGGTGATACTCTAGTATCTGTTTACAACAAATCAAAAGTTCATTTTAGTCACAGTGATGTGTGAAAGCCACAGTGCAAAGAAAAGCAACAAGAATCAAAGTGTTGCTGCCATACCTCTCGGTAGATCAGTTCCCTTACATCATCTTTTGTTATTTTCCTCCTCTCAAACTCAAACTCCAATTTTGAAATAGGTTGAGTGGAGGGCTCACACTCGACATTTGACAAACCATTAAAGTAAGGATTTGCTAAAGCCTGGGTGCATTAGGGATGTTAGAATGTATCATGATTCACAAATAACTGTCATAGATATCTCTTTTATCTTTATTTTAATTTGAATTTGAAATAAGGGTTACAAAACTACTGAATCTTAGTACCTCTTCAGCTGTCGGACGATCTTTAGGATCAAATGCAAGCAGGCCCTCCAGTAGGCGAAGAGCCAATGGATCTACATTAGGGAACTTTTGAGGGAATGGAACTGGTGGTTTCTTCCGCATGTTACTAAGATACCTCCTTGCCTTTTCATTCCGAATCTGCCAACATAATGCCAAGTAACATGAGGGGAAACATGAATGAAAAAAAGGAACAAAAGGAAACAACAAACTATGTGACATAAAAGCAGAAGAGCAACAAATTAATGCACTTTTTTAAGAACTAAGAGTAGCAATTTACTGCAAAAGGCTTACAACAATGACAGCGTAAACTTGTACAATAGGTTTGTCTATTGACAGCAGAAAAGCAGTGACTGTAATGAGATACTAACCTTTGAAATAGATTCAGGAGGAGGAGTGCCCAGCAAATCAGTCATAAGATCCAACTGGTGAACCACGTTTTTACCAGGAAAAAGTGGTTTTCCTGTGAGCATTTCAGCAAATATACATCCAATGCTCCAAATATCAATGGCAGGAGTGTACTGAAGGAAGATGAAAACACTTAGTAACTGTGTATTTTCAACAGTTGAAGAAAAATGATGCTAAAATACCTGCTCATGAATAAAGAAATAACTGAAATGTAACAATGAACTTGAGCAGCAAACATTTACCACTATGCCAAAAGATTGAAAGTGAAAACGTGCAAGTCATCAAGAATGAAAAATGTACACAATCTCAAACCTATCATGTGCATGCATATTATAAATACAATAAATTCTTTAGTATCATTATGACCATCTGGACCCTGCTGCAATCATTATGACCATCTGGACCATGCTGCAATATCTTAACAATTGAATGTATTTCACTGGATGAAAATAATCGAAGAATCAAGAACAAAAATAAAGAAATGCCAAGATTCAGGCTTAAAATTGTGGGAGAATACAGCATAGATCCATATCAGATCCTGTACACTTTAAGATGATAGAATACCAGCCATGATCCACCTGAAATGAAATATTTTATCATATTTAGCTGCCAGGCAGATATTGTTCTTCCTCATTAAAGAGCAGCACCACTTGTTACTGACGGGTGATAAATATTTGGCTGATAGCACCTCAAACAGCTTAAATTTGGAAAAACAGCAAACCAAATTTCAACATATAGGATGCGTTAAGATCCCTCATTAAAATCCAGAGGTGATTACAATGGATAACATGCTGCTACTTAATGATATCTCATAAATACGTCAAGTAAATTGGACAAAATTACCAAGGATAGGTCCAAAATGAGTGTCCTATTATATATTAAATTATTTGACATGACAAGATGAATTAATCAATGCCATTGATGCCTAGTGGAATCAATTAGGAAAAATGAAGAAAGGAGAAATCAACAAATAGGGATATCCCAATTTAGTCCCTAGATCAGTCTTTTAAATACCTTAAGCCATCACAGCAACCAGAGTATTATAGGAAAGTAATAAAAGGGTTGAGACATCAAACAGTAAAAAAGCTTACTTTGGAGAAAAAAGAGCCACAGAGTTCAGGAGCACGATACCATCTAGTAGCTACATAGTCCTTCCAAAAAGAGGGGGAGAAAAAGTTAGCATATTATAGTTCTTAGAGATTTCCAGCCTGTAATTTTCAATAAGATGACATCAAATAAGAGCGTCATTGAAAGAAATCCCAATGACAAAAATAAAAAAGAAACACCACCATGCTTTAGCATTTTTTCATTTGTAGCACATCATGTCAAGTTTTGCAAGCATGTCTATGAGCTTTTATTAAGTGCTGCAATTATGTAGTGCCATCATGGTCTGCTCCAATTTGGAGTCAAGATGTTGACATTTAATCTTCATGTACTAGCATTTGCACGAAAATTCCATGTCAGAAAATTATAGGATACTTTAAATTGGCTCCACCTGAGATATGCTAAAATGACAACAATCATAACTCTTATTTATAAACCTAGTGATGACAAAACTTCAGTAATCTCGAGGATCAAAATATATTTTAATTTGTATTTGCTATCTTTAACCTCCCATCATCAGATTCCAGAATATTTTCCAGATTTTGGTCATCCATCTTCAAATACTTTAAACTTCCTCTTAAACAACGATCCATAATCCAAACCTACCCAAAAGAATGAAAAACTGGTAAGCATCTATCAATTCCTCTACAACCAGTCATTTCAAGCACAAAATCCACCTCCACAACCAACCGAACAAACATTGCATGAACCCACCTCCATGACCAGCCAATCAAGCATACAAGGAAAAACACCCTAACCAGCCACAAAAACATCAACGCCCATCAAACAGTCACCTATTCATTAAGTCCATCTCTTCAAACCCATTACCCAGCTACCAACAGCCAAAAGCCCAACACAAGCAAGCTTGATTCCCGCACAACTCATTACAAGTGAAACAAGTTAACCGCCACCATCTTCTCTAAACACAGCTACTTTTCCTCCTCAAGCATCAATCATCATTAAATAAAGCATTCATGCATGATCGAGACCTTGTAACAATCAACTCAATTTTTCGTTTTTATAACTCATATTACTAATTTCAAGTCATTTCTTTCTGAATAACCTCCCTTTATTGTGATCTCATGGTTGAATTTTATCTCAAAACTCACCCAAGTCATGTAGAATTCAGGTTATCAAACTAAACCCAAATTTGACAGAATGGTGATAATAGAAAACAATTGCAGCACCTAATCAAATAAAAGAAAGGCACATATAGGAAAGCTAGAAAATAGGCTAAAATTGTAAAAACAAACGCTTAAGAACTTTTTTTTGTCGGTAGGCCTAAAAAAGAACAGAAAAACACAGAAGCTCATGACTAGCATTAGAGAACATACTGTCCAAAGAATAGCTGATGGGGCATCATTGAAAGATACTCTAGCAAGACCAAAATCGCATATCTTCAGTTTGCAGTCGGCATTAGCAAGAATGTTTTTTGGCTTTAAATCTCGATGAAACACATTTGCTGCAAGAAATGCAAAAAATGAATCAACTAACACAAAAGACATAGAAAGACAATAGACAATGACAGACACATACCTGTATGTATATATTTAAGACCACGAAGAAGCTGGTACAAGAAAAATTGATAATGCTCGGGTGTAAGATCATCATTTGCCTTAATTACTTGGTGAAGGTCAGATTCCATCAACTCAAAAACAACATAGATATCTTTGAATTCCCTGCGTGAAGGAGGAAGCATGATATGCTTTATTTCTACAATATCAGGATGACGAAGCAACCGAAGGAGTTTAATTTCTCTCGGAATACGTGTGGCATCAGAAACATGCTCAAAAACATCATTAATCTTCTTGATTGCAACCCTTTCTCCAGTATGAGAGTCAATTGCAGAGCCAACAACACCATAACTACCTTTTCCAATGACTTCTTGTACTTGGTATTGACTAGCCTCTCCATACTCGGTGAAGAAATCTGCCTCTGCCGAGCCCTGTATAAAGAATCAAACTTACTTCTGTCAATTTCAAACTGCATAATTTATGTAAAGAGACACAGAGCAGGAGGATTAGAGTACATGTAAAAGGTATAGCATCAACTATCTCAACCAATCATGTAATTAAAAAACATTGAGCTAAGCAAGATCTTTTAAAGGGAGGTAATGATAAAAACCTATCTTTTAAGGCTTATTGGTTTTAGCACTAAGAACCTGATGCAGCATATAATTCTAAAACCAACACCCAAATAAAAATTGAAACTTCTTGATGCATTTCACAGAAAGACTCCAATTTCAATGAAGCTCATGCAGGAACATTTAACTTCTAAAATCCACCAAACGGACAACTTCGCATTCTTACAGTGTTATACAACAAGATACAAGTCAGATTGTCAATAGCATGACCTAGCATCATAAATATAAATTTGAAAACAATTTTCTTAATTGTATTGAAAAGAACAAAAAAAGAATATTTTCAAGCAAATAACCGTGTTGCTCACAGATTCAATCAAATAAAAGACCAGGTCACAAAAAACAAATAAGATCAACTAATCATTCCTAAAACAAAAAAAAGGAACTGAAACAACTAAGAAAGGGAAATGCTGATGAGGTAATTAGTGATATACATCAAACAACCATGCCAAATAATAAATGATAACAAAATGGTGCAACTAATAAGAAAATCGACAATGATAATTGCCACACTTTAAAAAAGCCACATTCTTTTGGACCCAAAAATGCAGATAAGTCCAATGAAGAAATATAGTATACCGAAAGTGAAAGAAATCAGAAAGAGGAAGATCAATATCAAACACCAACCAAAAATCCAATTTTCTCATTTAACCCCCCCTCACATTTTTGCAATCAAAAATTTAGATTTTAAGCTCATTGAAACCCATTAACAGAGCAGCCAAACAAATCCCAGAAAACCCAATAAAACAAAACTAAAATACTTTTTGAAAAAGAAAAAACAAAAGAAAAGGGAAACAGTAGTTCTCAAAGAAATCAAAGAAGAGATCAGAAACAAAACAAAACATAGAAAAAAGAAAAACCCACAAGTCAAAGAAATCCATCTATAATCTTGATTGTCAAAAGGGGGATTTGGTTACCTTCTTCTGAAGACCCATGGTAGAACCAGGAGGGAAATGGAAGCGTTTAGGAACTCTAATAAGTTTAAGATCAGAAATATCAAAATCCTCAATCACAGTCAGCTGCTCTTCCTCTGTCCCTTTTATTCCCTCCTTTACATTTACCGATGATTGTGGACAACCACTACTACTAACATTAGAAGAAGTAGTTTTGTTAATATTATTAATGTGATCATGATTGTTATGGTTGGTTCGGCGTTGAAACCATCGACGAATACCGTCCACTAGCGTTCCACTCCCACCCATTCAAAATGTTTTCCTGATTTCCCTTTTTGTTTATAGCCACCAACTTCCAGCATTCCTCGCTCTCTCCCTCTCTCTTTCTATTATCCCTCTCGGCTTGCCATCTATTCTACTACTACTATTGAATCTCCCTCTCCCTCCCTCTCTCTCTCTCTCTCTCTCTCTTTCGTGTGTTGCGTATATATTGGTGTGTTTGGGTTTTTTTATTTCTCATTTATGGAGCGTGTGGATTGGGCGAAGCGTGCGGAGGAGAGGGAAGAGAGACATGCGGCGCTTCACATTACCCCATGTTGGCTTCGCTACCTCGGTTTTGACTTTATGAGCGTTATGACATAACATAAATACCTTCTACATGTTTTTGTGTCTTTAATTATTAGTAGCATGAGCCTGGCAGTTAACATATACTTAAAAGAGCCTGGCTTTTTTAGTGTATCATTAATTAATTAACATAGATTAAAAGAGATTGATTTTTCAATGTTGCAATAAATTATAAAAAAAAAATTACTTTTAAAATTCTTTAAGGATTAAATTAGGTTTATTAGGTATTAAATTTTATAATTTATTTTGATTTGTTTCTTATGAAGTTATCCTCGTCTTATAACCCGGGTTGCGAGTTTTAAGGGTTAATCATATTGATTTACGTCATTTTCTTTTCTTTTCTAATTAGTTTTTTTTCTCTCAACTCCATCCTTCAATATTGGTTTGATTAAAATTGGGTTTTATAATATTGAGGATTAAATTGGGATTACTAGGTATTAAATTTCATTATTTAATTTTTTTTGTTTTTTATGGAGTTATCTTAATCTCATAACTCATGTCATAACTTTTTAGGATTAGTCGTATTGACCTGGATCATTTTTTGTCCTTTTCTAATTATATTTTTCTTTCAATTTCATTCTTCAACATTGACTTGATTAGGAATTGGGTTTCATAATTATTTTTTAATTTTCTTTCTATAAGGTTATAACAGTCTCATGACTCGGGTTGCAAGTTCTGCGGGTTAGCCAGGTTGACTCAGGTTTTTTTGTCTTCTTTTTTTAATTCTTTTCAATTTCATCTTTCAACATTGAGTTAGTTGAGAATTGGATTTTATAAAAAAATTTATTTGTTTTCTATGAAATTATCCTGATCTTTTGATCTGAGTTTGACAAGTTAATTCGGGTTGACTTAGTCATTATTTTTGTCCTTTTTTATTTGATTTTTTTTCAATTTAATCCTTCAACAATAAGTTGATTGAAAACTGAGATTCATATTTTATTTATTTATTACTTTCTAAGGGGTTATCACGATCTTATGACTCGATTCGTAGGTTAGGCTATTTGACTCGGGTCTTTTTTCCTTTTTTTAGTTGGATTTTCTCGATTTCATCCTTCAAATACCAGGTTGGTTAGGAATTAGGCTTCATAATTTGTTTCAATTAATGTTATATGAGGTTTTTTTAGTCTTATGACCCGGGTCATAAGTTTAGTTGGTTGATTCAAGTGATTTTTTATATTTTTTTAATTTTATTCTTTAATATTGGGTTGATTAAGAATTAAGCTTCATAATTTATTTTGATTTGCTTTCTATAGGGTTATCTCAATCTCATGATCTAGGTTTGGTAGGTTAATCCGGATTGACTCAACTCATTTTTTAGTTAAATTTCACTTTCAATTCATCCTTCAATATTGGGTTGATTGAGAATTTGGTATAATATTATTTCTTTGTATTTGCTTTCTATAGAGTTATCAGATCTCACGACTTGGGTAATTAATTTGACAGGTTAACTCAAGTTGATATGAGTTGATCTAATATATTGTCATTTTAATATTTAATAAAATATGTTGTCTTGATTTTTTTTAGTCAAACTATATTTTTATTAATCGTCCGAGTTATTTTTTAACCTACCAAGTCAATCAGACATATCAAGTCAATAATCATATACTTTAAATTTGTTTATGCTAAAAAACACATTAACAATACCTGAATATATTTATTTTATGTTATAAAAATTTGATCTGATTCACATGGTAACGTTGACAATACTCTAATATTTATCTAATATAAAAAAGAATATGCCCTAAAAAAATTAATGCATCTTACATTCTTGCATAAATCTCATTATGTCTACCTAAATTGGAGTTTAAATTTAAACTTTCCGCAAATTAGATGTACGTAGATTTACCATTTTAATAGATTTTATATGTTTTTTTATAAGGTTTTGAAAACTAGGTGAACAAAAATTCCTCAATAATCGGTCTCCTTGTTAAAGATACATGATAATTATATTTTCTTAGAATTCAAATCTTGGAATAAATTAATATTTAAAAAAATTACTAAATTTTTCTAAATATATGGTTTTGGAATGGGGATGTATCCTTAAAATTGTTGAAAAAAGGTCTTAATTAATAATATATAAATTGATTTGAAAATATTTTTTACAATTAAATAAAAAAGAAAAAGAAAAAAATCTAGGTGATTAAACAAGTTAGATTCATTCATCTACCTGATAAATGTCAATTTGATGAAGATAGCATGCTCAATTTTGATTTTGAAGAGAGTGTTTGAGATTGTATTATAAAATAATTTTTAAAAGTGTTTTTTTTTTAAATAATATATCAAAATAATTTTTTTATTTCTGATATAAAAACCATAAAAAAAACATTAAATAAAGTATCAATTTATTTTTATTTTTTATAAAAAATATTTTTAAAATTACCTAAAAATAAAAGCACCTTCACTCCTAAGTTTACTAACCAAAAGTTTCGTACACATATAAATAGTAAAATAAAGGAGCCGTACTTCACTAAATATGGAAATAAAAACAGTATATAATATTATGGCTAAATAAAGGAGCCGTACTTCACTCTAAATTACTGACATTATTGTATGAAAATAAAATCAGAATAATAAATGCAAAAATCTATCTGTAATAATTGTCTGTGTCCAACCTTAATCCATCCATTTTGGGAAGTCTAATAAATTTTTATTACTGTAATATGCAATTAGCGTATTAGGGTATGCCAAGTCAGAATTTACATTTTAATTTGTACGGTTGTAACACAAATTAAATTTATTGCCCTAAAATAAGATTGGAGTTTCTAGAAAAAGAAAAAAAAAAGTTTCATGTTATGCAAATGATTTATCTCAACTTGTCTCAGATATGGTATTTGTTTATTTTTATAATAATTAAGATATCTTTGATTCAACTTATTTGCTTATTAATTAATTAAGACCTGTTTTTTTTTGCTGGAAATGGTTTTTTTTCAAGTGGTTTACTTAGAAAGTGAATTCCTGAAACGTAAATTATTTTCCGATGTTTGGTAGTGTCATGAAAAATAAGTTGGAAAACACTTTCCAGTTTTTGGTTATGTCATGGAAAATAAATTAGAAAATAATTTATTATTATCATTTCAAATTTATTAAAATAATAACGAACAAATCTTACAAATTAAAAAGTTGAATGAGAATGAAATTTTAAAAAATCTAATTTCATAAATTATCTCAAATGAAATAAATAACAATTAAAATAATAGAGATCAAATCTAACAAAAAAAATTAAAATATGATGAAATTAAAATAATAATAATTACAATTTGATAAATTATTTCAAATAAAATAAGTAACAATCAAAAGAATGAGGATCAAATTTGATAGATAAAAAATTTCAATTAAAAACTAATAAGAGAAAAGTAACTAACAATCATGAAAATGAGGATCAAAGTTAATATAAAAATCAAATTAAATCAAATTTTAAAAGGTGAAATTGAAAAAAAAAGATTCAAAACAAAATATATAGCAATCAAAAGTTTGAGAACCAAATTTGTTATAATCAACAAATAATATGATATTTCTAAATTTTTTCATAACTTCTAGAAAGTGTTTTCCGCCCAAAATAAAAGGAAAACACTTTCCTGAAAACCAAGTCAAATTTTCTTTTGACTGGAAAGTGTTTTTCGTAGACTATTTTTCCTAAAGGCAAACAAACACAAGAAAGTTTGGAAAGTGGTTTCCAGGAAACCACCTTCTGCCAAACAAATGAGGCCTAAGTATTTGTTTAAATAATCTTAAAAACATATTTTTCACATAAATCTAATACATTAAGCTAAATTCTATAAATTTTATTAACTATATACTTATTTCTATACTAATTTCTCTTATATACACATATGCATGTAAACAATCTAGATGATTTTTCAATTTACGATTAAAGTTTTCATTTTTAGTAAATATTTATCATCCACAGGAGTTTATACTTCAAAGGAGTGGGCAAGAAACAATTTTTTTAAAAACACATTAATTCGTGTATGGATAATGTTGACATTAAGGTCATACATTTATATTTTTATATATTTCAACAATAATAATAAAATAAAAATTAGACTAATAATATGTTTGGTTGAGAATAAATATTGAACATGTTTTGTACAAAGATTATATCAACAAACATGAAGGGTTTTATGAAAAAACCAATCCAGAGGTACAATCGAGATTTAGAATTTAAGTGTGTTATTTTAGTGTTTTATGTAAATCTCTATTTCTTATCTTCAGAGCACAATTAAAATAAACTCACACACTTCACCATGCATACATCTAAAAGGACTGATTAAAAACATAATAGACAGTTTTAAAAAATCACCAAGGTTAAAACTAATAAATTTGTTATTTTAGATGAACCGGTCAACTATTTGGCATGACTAAATGAACTGGTCGACCGCTTATTCATCAGCGATGAACACCTGGGAGTTATACAGGAACTAGTCAATCGAGTGACTTAACTAATTTGAATCGGTCAACCGTTTCAGTCGCTAGTGGGACTGAACGACTATAAACTACTAGTTTTTGCTAAAAACATATATATATATATATATATATATATATATATATATATATATATATATATATATATAGCCTATCGATTGTAAAATTAGCAAGACAATCCGAACATATATCATATACGAGCTATTTTAAGAATAAAACAACTTTAAAATCATCAATCCTTAATTATACTCATATTTGTGCAATCAAACCTTCATAATTTAGCACAAGAGTATATGTTCTCATTCTCACTACATTTAAACACTTTCTAATCCTATAAATGTTATCCAAGTAAGATATAGAGATACTAAGATTTTCAATTGTAATATCTACTCTATCAAGAGAGTAAATTCATGATAAAAAAAATCATACTTGTAAACCCTTGAGAGTTAGGGAAAAACTCTTAGCACTGATGATGTATTTTCACCAAGAGAAAACCTTGAAGAAGACATATCTTCAAGTGGAAGAAAAATCTTGAAGAAAGAATATCTTCAAGTGGTGTAAAAATCTTAGTGTAGATTCATCAAATGGTTATTATACTCTAAAGCTTGGACAAGCTAAAGAATACAATAGTCAAGTACGGTTTGGTACATGAGGTGTGGATGTAGACTTGTCGAACCACATAAAAAACAAGTTTGCAAATTCTCTCTCTTATCCCTTTACTTTAAGCATTTTAATTATATTGTTTGTTATTGTATTTATTTTAATTAATTTGCATTATTTATTGATATTAGTGATACTCCTAATTCATTTTCTCTTAGGTGTTATAGTTGTCTTAATCCTAAAACAACAGATAACAGGTTCCCATTTTTTTTCCTACAATATTTGAATTTAAATAATGTTTCGTAAAAAAAAAGCATAAAGTAGGCCTTCATTTTATATATAATTGTGGTCGATTTAGATTATCATGATAACATACTCTCATGTTCTAACAAGATAATCATTGATTGTGAGTTGTAACCTTCTTAAGTCCTATCATTTTATTGCATGTTATCAGGTAATAAATTTTAATTAATTCCTCAACTACCAGACATCTCTTGCTTACCTAGAAATTGTGACAAATGTTCACGGAAGCAGGTTTTTCTTTTGAAAATGTTTCCCCAAAAACTAGATATTTAAGTTATGTCTAGTGTGAGTTATGAAAAATAATTTTTGAATTTGAATCATAATTTAAAAGTTATTTTTTTTTATAAATAACTTATAACAAAATAAGTTAAAAAGCTTTAAATTAGATTTATATTTGTTAAAATTGACTAAAAGCAATTTTTTGTAGAAAGAATATAATATAAGTTGTAATTCATAAATTTAATTTATTTTTTTTATGTTTTACAAAATAAAAAATTTGACTCAAATAAAAAACTAAAAAATAATTTAAATCAATTTACAAAATTCAATAGAAGTCCCATTAATATTTTATCTTGATTACATTGAACCCCCCAAATCTCATCCCCGTTTTTGGTCAGTGGAAGTTTTGACCTAACTACAGTTCATTTCTATCAATCCAAATTAATACGTAACTAATCATGCATAGAAGTATCTACATTATCTATTGCTAAACACCCTTCATTAGAGCCATTTACACAAGGTTATGTAGCTCAAGCAATGTGGCAAGTATGAAAGGGAGGTGGACTTTACTAGGCAAATTAGGGGAAAAAATGAAAATAAATGTTTATGGGAGCTATATTATTGCATTCCAATACATTTACAAATTTACCATTATAAAATAAAATAAAAGAGCTAGTATGTTGTTAGCTCATGTAGTAAGAGACATAGACGCCCTCAATGCAAAAGTTGTTGTTCACGAGGAGCATGAAATTAAAATTTGATTCCTTATTTTTTTTAATCTGTTTTTTAATCTTTTTATATTTGATTACTATAGTTTTAGATATTTATATTTTGATTATAAACTTTATTTTTATTTTGTTTTAGTTCTTATACACTAAGAGAGAAGAGAGACGGTTGCTAGAAATAAGGAGAGAGAGAGTTTTCAGTCAGCCACATTTCAATGACAAAAAACATCAATCTTGATGTATATGGTTCATATTGAAAGGGGGTATTCAATGGAGGTGATTTGGATTTCTAATCATATAAAAAATAGATTGGAGCTTGAAATGATTTTTTTATTTTGTTTCATTTTAGTTTCTAGGATGTTTAGGGCTTTTATTTTTGGATTTCTAGTCATATTAAATGCACTCTACCATTTTTTTTTCAAGGGACTCTTTTTTTAAATAAAGATAAGCCACATGACCCTTTCAATAAAGATGAGCCATTGAGCTACAAGAATCCTAACAGTTCTATGTGAGCAAAAAATATCACGGGGAAGGTAAAAAGTATTTCATTAAAGGCGATAACCTTTCAAATTTTTGTGTATTATATATATATATATATATATATATATATATATATATATTTGCTTAAAAGCCAATGATTAAAAGGGTCAAAGACAGGGTAATAACCTAACATACCTAGGTTTGGCAGAATGTCAAGCCTAAAAGACATGAGTTTAGCTTGCTTCAAAACCAACACCTTTGGATTCAACTACACGCTAAGTCCAAGTGCATGTAGGTCGACAAGGTGCACCTAACATCATTGGGTTTGGCTACATGTTGAATGTAAGTACATATGGGTCGGCGAGATGTCGGACCCAATATCCTTTGGTTTAACTACAACCTAAGACCAAATACATATGAGTTTAGCAAGCTGTCATACACATCACTCTTGTGATTGAAATCATTCCAAGTTCAAATATATATGGAGTTAATAATCTTTTTAATCCCCATATTAAGTCACGAGGATTTGTATGTTTATTATTGACTTTTAATAATTTATGTTAAAAGACATAAGAATGATCATCTCCTTACATCCCTATGTGTATAAAAGTCTCCTACAGACCTGCTATATTTTTATCAATATAAATATTGTGTAAGGGGTATTTATTCCTCATCAATATCATAAGGAAATATTCCTTATATATATAAGGTAATAACCCAAAGATTTACTTATAACCTAGATTTGTTGCCCATTATATCTAATTATCAGCCACCTCCCTTCCATTTCTTGACATGTGCAGACTTACCTTGCAAAGTACCTTACATGACTTCTGTGGGTCGGCTAGTAAAGGTAAAAAAACAACACATATTGTTTCCACCATTAATGCCAATAACCAAATGGTAACAAGTCTTAAATATGTTCATTGTATGCTCGATTCCAATAAGCCCGAGTGACTTATCAAAGGTAGATAAGAGAGAGGGAAGGAATATCTAAAAACTTTCTTCACAAACCATTAGAGAAGAAAGGAATACCCCAACTCATACATGCATATGAAGGTTGTAATTTCAAAATATCCCTCGTAGAACCCAGGTTTAGTTAACTAATTCGATTAACCCTGAAAGGCAGTTGAGCTATATATATTCTCCTGACCATGGACAATTGACAAATGTCACCTCCTGTATACTTAAAGTGTTAAGGGCATCATTCTCAAGGGTCTGAGGTAGCATTTCTCTCCCATGATGTTCCCTAATAATAGTAAGGGAAGGACTTCTCTAACAAGAAGAACTACCTTCCACCCTACTAGAGGTGGACATTGGGGTTCCACCCCTTTTAGTTTTGGGGCCCAGTGTGATGGACCTCCGTCTTTACTATTTCCTTCAATTTCAGGTTGGAATGTGAACTCTTTACTGGAAAAAACAATATCCCTACTTGTAAGGTCAGATCTAACTTTTTTAGGGTCTATTTTTCTATTCAATAAGAAGAAGAAATAAATCTTTGGTAGGAAATACCTAAAATGACGGTTTCTTCTCATAATATAGCAAAACTTGCTCAATAATTCTTCAACAAAATTGTTTTTACAGAGATTATAAAAAGTGAAAGTAAAAGAAAAAATGGAAGCAAGAACAACTAGGGTTATAAAGGAAATAACTTTTCATCCTCACCGTTGGATGAAAAACCTTTCATGTCTTCTCAGATCTCTAGATATCTATGTAATTACTGCATTAAATGCACGCCGCCATTTTGTTTTCCAATGAACACCTTTTTCAAAATAAAGATAGGACACTTGGCCATCTCATTCAATAAAGATGAGCCACCTGGCCACAAGAATCACAATAGTTTTACGTGGGACAGACAAATCTTATAGGGAAGGTAAAAAGTATTTCATTAAAGCTGATAACCTTTCAAATCTTTGTGTATTTCATACATAAAAACTTGGGGGGCTATTAATGAATCAACATATTATATATACAAACCCATGATTAAAAGGGCAAAAAACAGGGCAATAACTAATCATACCTAGTCTTGACAAGATGCCAAGCTCAGATGACATGAGTCTAGCTTGTTTCATGGCCCAACACCCCTGGGTTCAACTACACGTTGAGCCCATATGCATGGGGGGTTCAACTACACGTTGAGCCCATATGTATGGGGGTCTGATAAGACGCACCTAACATCCTTTAGTTTAGCTACGTATGGAGCGCAAATACATGTAGGTCTGACAAGATATCAGACTCAACATCCTTGAGTTTAGCTATGCGCTAAGCCCAAGTACATATGAGTTTGACAAGTTGTCAAACCCATCACCTTTACAGTAGATGGATCAAAAACTTTTTTAAAAAGTGATTTATGAGAACCTGAGGAACATATTTTTTCAAAAATGGACAAACGATATAGCTTAATTTATTGGCCATTAAATTTAGAAGGACAAAATGGAATAAAAAAAGACCTCAATAAATCAACTTGATCAATCCGAGTTAATATGACAAATCTGTAACCCAGAATATTAGGGTCAAGCCAACCCGGGATATTCCACCAAACTCGCGGCCCAGATCATAAGATTAAAATAACCTGATAGAGAAAAAAATTAAAGAAAATTATAAATCCAAATTTTTTATATAAAAAAAACTTGTCAACCCATGACCAAGGTCTTTGGACCTGAAATACTCTATCTAAAAAACAATGAAGTTCAATTCCCGATCAATTAAATACTCATTGATGACATTGAAAAAAGAATTTCAATTATACAAAAGGATTCAAAACAAAATGAATGAATGAATTAAAAGAATGAGGATGAAAATTGAAATACACTATAAATTTTATATTTGATTGAAGGGTGAAATTGAAAAGAAAAATCAATTTAGCATAAGGAACTAAAAAAATCAAAAGAATGAGCATCAATCAATATAATAAATAAAAATAATTTTTTGATTGAAAGGTGAAATCGAAAAGAAAAATAACTTAAACAAAAGGGAGAAAAACAAAAAGAATGAAGACCAAATTGGTAAAAATAATATACTATAAATTTTGATTGAATAATGAAATTGAAAACAAATAAAAATTTTACAAAAGGGCCAAGAAAAAAAATTAAAAATCAAAATAATGAGTATGAAATTGGAAACAATAATACCATAAATTTGGATTGAAAAATGAAATTAAAAACTAATAAAACTTTTCCAAAAAGGTCAAGGAAAAAATTATAAATCAAGATAATAAGAACCAAATTGGAAAAAATAATATCATAAATTTGGATTCAATGATGAAATTGAAAACCAATAAAGCCTTTTCCAAAAAAGCCAAGGAAAAAAAATTTAGAAATCAAAAGAATAAGGATTGAAGTTTAACTATCAACAACAAAGAAGGTCAAGCCGTAATTTTCATGGGAGGAGTGAGAAAAGAAAAAAAAAACCACCCATAACAAACCGCTCCACTATCACCTACACACTCCACACAAATAGAAATAGGGTGCGGTAATGCTTCCAACAACACGATAGAAATATATTGTTTTGCTAGTGGGAGGCGGTGTATATGCGCGTGCGTCTCTCATGTGTCGATAAGTGCCCCATACATGGTAGTTATTATTTTCTTTATTTATTAAAAGATCCAATTGTTCTTCAACTAACATGGTAATAATGAAAAAGTCATTATCAAAAAAAAAAAAAAAGCTCCTTGAGGCTAGTTTTAATATTTTGGCTTCCAATGACATTTTGATCTTCTCAATGTGTGATTTTTTTTATATGCCCAGTCAGATATTGAATTGTCCCTCCTCTAACATGATAACTACATAGAAACCATTGTGAAAATACAAAATTTTCCCTTGACTCTAATTTTATTTTTTTATTCTAAGGATATTTTGATCATTTCATTGTGCAATTAAAATAAAATAAAAACTTATTTATCTCCTATCAATATGGTAATGATTAATGTACCTTGTTAAAAAACCTTAAATACCTCTAATAATCAGTGTTAAATTTTTCAGTGTGAGGAGCAAAATTATTATTACATTGTTTCAATAAACAATATAAATAAATCTAGGTGAACAATATTTTTGGAATGAGGTTTAGTTCTTTTTAATATATTAAGGATTTTTTCTTTCCATTCATCTCTTTTATATTGTGAGTATCACGTGTCAAAGATTTGTGCATCAAAACAAAAACACAATTTTACAAAAGATAAAAAAATTAAAAGAAAAAAACTCAAATTTGGATATTAAATAACTAAAATTAAAACTAAAGGGAAAATATTAGACTTTACCATATTTTTAATTTAATTCTTTTTAATATTCATATAATGTTAATTTAATTTCTAATTTCAGAAGAAAAAAAAAACGCAACCTCCTTTGTCAAAACCATGAAACAAAAGTGTACGCTTTACCCTTCATTTTTTATTCAATATTTTTCTATTCATATGTTTGATAAATTTTATTTTATGAATATTTAGAAAATACAATCTTTAGTTTATTAATTAATTTATAACTTAAGAGAACCAATCTTTTTTCAGTTCGAGGAAAAAAGTCAATATTTTACTAATAATCTTAATTCAATTTATTTAATATATATATATATAATTTTATTGGTGTTTTTATTTGTATTTGTTAATTTTATGATATTATTAATTTATTACTTTGCAAAAGACAAACGGTCAAGCCCGTTGAAAGATAAGCTTTGAAAGTTCACATGGTGCAAACCTGTAATTCACATGTACAGCATGACCAAGTCATGGATAAATATCCTTTATTTTGTAATAAAAAATAATTGTCAATAAAGATGTTTCATGCATTACCACATCAAGAATACGTTACGATGTTAGAATAACTTGGTCTATCATTGAATCATTTCCATGTAATAATCTCTCCTTTAATACCCATAAAACTAATTGTGGTTTGATACTTAGGTTGTTTTTTTGTTTTATGAAAAATATTTTCTCTGGAAATTAATTTTCACATTTTCTGTGAAATTTAAAAAAATTGGTTGATGAAAAAATTAATTAATTGCATCTTTAATGCTTTTTTCTATTTTAAATTATTCTCTCACATACTATTTTTTTTAAAGCATTCATTTCTTAATTAATTGTAAGGTATATATATACACCATATATATAGTATTATATACAGTAATCATGGATAGAAATTTTAGATAGCCCAACTTTAAAATCATGGCAGAAATCCAAATGTTGTATTTTCCTTCCATGTTTATAGGTTCGGCAAAGTGAAAATACATGCATATTACAATTAAATTATAACTAGAAGGAATATTTTGACTCTCTTATAGTTTAATCATTCTCATGAACTCAAAATTTAAAATAAGATTTAACATGAATTTATCCTCGTATATAATAATATAATACAAACGCAAAAATGACAAATAAATCATCAAAAAACAATATATCACGTGCTTTTCTCTCTCTTATGCCACAAACACAAAATCTTAGACCTCAACATCACAAAATCTCATAAATTTAAATTCAAAATCTCTCAAATCTCAAATCAAAATCACCATTAGAATTTAAATCCATATATTGTATAAGAATTAAATCCTAAATCACAAATCATACTTAAAGAAAAGGATTGTTGCTTCTGTTATGGACTCTTCTCCTCTTTCATCAAATTGTTTGTTGTTGACCTTTACAAAAGAGAGATTCTCAAGCTGGCTCCTAAATTGTAGTTGCCTAATAAGGAAATTTGAAATTTCTAGTACAAAAATCCACAATATTTGTTTTGATGTTTGGTTATATTTTCAATATAGATCATTGTCTATAGGTTTTTTTTGGTGGCTTGGAGTGGGAAAAAAGCTAAATATCACAAACATAAATTTTTTTGGTGAAATAACATAGTTTGGTACATATCGTGGTTTTTAAACATAATATTTAACGAAGTCACAATTAGGAGTTGTGACATTTAAAGATATTATGTTTGGAAAACATGACATGCACCAAACCCCAAACTAACCCTAAATAATACCCAATCCAAAATACTAACCCCGAACCCAAATCCAAATCTCAAACTATAAACGATAAAAACTGACCTTAATCCAAACCCCTAACCTTAAAACTAAATCATAACCCCAAACTAATCTTAACCCTAATCCAAACATTAAAAACTTAACACTAACACTAAACCCTAAAAAACAATCTTTAAATTTCTTACGTGATTACACACATACTCTAACATGGTCGATTACGAGGACAATATGGCTAGTGTGGTATGTGTTGTCACATTCTCTTCCATCTTTAAAATAAAGAAATAAATTAAACTCTAAAATAAAATCTCCACTTTGGAATTCTCAAATCTATTATCTATGAGCAATTAAGATGTATTATTCGATTACAAAGAAAACCCAAATAGCTTATAATTAAAATTTCTTTTAGACTTAGTATGAATTACATTAAAAAAAAACTATATTTTTCTTGCCCATTTTTAACTAGTATTTCTTTTCTTGTATTTTCTTTGGTTTTCAAGAAAAATCATTTGAATTGGTCAATTGTTACATATATAATGGTAATTGGTTTCAGTAATAACATGTATTAATATTTACTTCGTTCACTTGTAAATGTTTGAATTTAAATTCTAAATGACCTAACTAGGAAAATTTAAAAAATAATCAATATTAATAATTTCTTAAACAAGAAAGCATACAACAATATTAATATTCCAACAACACTCAACCTTATTGTCTTTGTTCATATGTCCACCAGTAAGATTTTGATTTAAAATTATATTTCTCCAAAATAAATCTGAAAATTAAGATATTCCAATCTCAACTTGACCAAGCTAAAAAAAATTATAAAAACAATTATACGATTGAGGCCTAACTATATAACAAAATCTTGTTAAAGTCCTCTAGAATGTGAGGTAACACAGTGACACATAATTTTCATTGAGATTCATGAACAATATGTTAAACATATACAATATGTACGATCTGGCATACTTATACAATATCTCTTCATCAAACTAAAATTCACAAATATTTATTTATGTAATTCGTATGTCATCACATACCTGCATAAGATCTCATCATCGACATCATTTAAAGGGTTTGTAAAAGTCATCTCAAGTTATTTAAACCATATGTTACCCTATTTAATCATGTTTGGAGGAGGTGTCATTTCAAATACATGTTTGTATAGCTCATTTCGGTCACAAACCCTCTCTGTTGTAATTGGTTTTTCATTAATAGGCAGGTTAAGCAAAATAATTATGTCCTCCAATATAGGTGCCATTTTACCTCCTCGAAAATGGAACGTATGAGACCCACGCTCAATCAAGACACAAAGGAAGTCATGATCAAGCTTGATATGCTGCAAGCAAGTAATGTAGAAAAAAATCGCATATACGATGTATAACATCACACGTTCACATAGATGCATCGGCTTATGTTGCCACCAATACATCTTATCAGCATCCTACAATACAAGTAAACACATTAAATATGTGTTTGACATGGTGAAATTAATATACTAGTCATATTAGTGGTAATTTAACTACAATTAAAAATACCTACAATCCCAATAAATATATCATCCAATATGTGTTTGTCTTACAACCACAAGATAGACTTAACAAGGGGACTGGGAGCAAGATAATGAGAATCTTTGTCTTCACCATATGAATCTGATGTAAACATACCGAGAACGTTAGCCTAATCATGTGGATGCCCTCTGTGAAGAATAAACAACACCTCGAGCATATGAATGTCATTCGTGTGAAGTTAAAGCACCACCTTGAGTATGCAAAATCTTATGTAATCATTTCTACAAGTCATAAATTATTATTGTTCATTAGAATATAATATGCACTATCAAAAGGATATACAATAATAACAAATAACATCTTGTATGTATACTTATGATAATAAGAGACATATGTTGTCTCATTAAATAAGTTTTTATATTATAGATTGTCTGATTGTATATGTTATATCTATAAATGGACATGCCCCTCCCTTGCATCTATATTGTTATGCAATCGAATCAAGTCTCCATCAAGAAGAGTCTAGTTTCATTAAAATGGGGTTTTAAATGCATTTTTATAGTTCTAGATAATGTAATGGCTATTTAAAAATAGGACATAATCAATATGACTTTCTACGTAACATGCAAGAACATGTGAGCATAATTAATAAATTGTTTGTTATTTACCACATATGCACATTTCTTTATTCAACTTGATTGTTCGTCAAATTTATTTTTTCACATCAGGTTTTATAAGGGTATTTACATGGAAAACTTCATGTTTGATGTTGAGCAACATTGCAATATGATCTCTTGATTCATCCTCGCTTGTTAATTTAACTTATATAGTTGAAGACTATATTATCCCACATGTAATGAAATCAAATGCAAGCCCTCTTCATTCCAAAAAAATAAATATCACTCCTATTAAAGGTCATTTGGATTAAAGTAGAAACATGTATTGTACTAGCAACTTTCAAGACGTGATTAAAGGCTTTTGACATATTAGTTATTACACTAACACTCATAATAAGATAGTGCACATTTTTTTTTTGGTTAACACTCAAGCCATTCTTGATATGATGGGTCTATCTCTCATATATTTACAAACCACACATTGAATTTACATTTTGATGATTCATAACACATCTTCACCAAATTTTTATTTGCAATTGAAGTTGCTCATAGAGTGTTGGGTGCAATATCGATGATATCTTAAGGGTATATGCCATATTTCTTCCATTCCACTCTTAATATTTGCGCGCGCGCGCACGCATACACGCATACACACACTCATCATTAATGTATTGTGGCAGGAAAAGTAAGAACCATTTTTAGTTATAATTATTTTCTATTTGACCAGAGAAAAATTTTAAAAAAAATATCACATTATCTCTATAAAAGCAACTACAAGCAACAACTTTTTATCAAACCTCTTATATAGATGTGTGCTGTCAATATTAATAAGTGGCCTATAAAACTTAAACCCTATGACTGCAAGCCCAAATAACCAAAAAAACTCTTCCAAATATAATCATTTCATTATTAAAATTTGCATTGTGATTCCACTCAAAAACCATACCGAGATTTGATTCTTTGATTGCCAACATTCTTTGATTTTAGTGGCCACCCTCTACGGTTTTTTGTCCCATAAAATACCTTCTTATCTTTTATAACCAAATTTTCTTGACCACCTCCCCATCTCAAACTATCTTGTTTCCTTCTTCCCCTAGTTTGTTTCTCCTTCTTCTTTGCCTCCGCTTTCTCTTTTTTTAGCGGTCTCCTTCTATGCTTCTTCATTTCCACCACGACTCTAATTACTTGGGGTTCATTTGCATGTTCAAGTAATGGTATACTGGTTATTATTACTGACTTAGCATTGAGGTTTCTTTCACCAACGTTTAAGTATTACATCGGTAATGACATTTTCTCTTCCTTTCTCCTCTGCTCTTGGTTCTTGACAATGTGTTTTGATTATGGGAACATGCGGCAGCCATTATATGTGATGGTGATCTCTCCTTTGATAGCTAGCGGGGCAAGGTGGCGACACAAAAAACTCTCATGTGCCCATGGAAGGTCATGATACTATGATTTTATATACGAAGATATAGATGCATGACTTGACCCTTCTCTCTCTTGTAATGCATGATCAATAGCTCTGTGTATCATCTACAATAATTTTCTAATTTCATGGAAGTCAACCACAAAATATATACTTTAAAATTGAATTGGAACTAATTTGACTTAATGAACTCTGAGGTGGGTGATCCGAGGTATAATTATGAATTCCAGCTAACATTTCTTCAACATGTATAATTGTTTGCACTGACAATGGATATGGCAGGACGAATCTTGATAGCTTATCAGAACAACATATCTGGGCCTTTGCTTTGATTCAAACTCTTTATAGTTTTCTAATGCAATGATGTTGGTATTAGTCTTCCCATGAGAACAATAATCTAGCTCATTTCATTTACAGTATCCCTCATCTGCTGGGACATTAATTGGCAGTCTGCTCATAATTGATTGTGTAGTTCTAATGATCACATATATTATGAGTGCATATGACCTAGGTCTATTAAATAAGAAAAGGATATGACCAACTTACTTCCAGAGCAAGAACACTAATTGCATGAAAGCAGGATTGGTGTGAATCAATTTTATTTTATTTTTTTGTTTAGAGTGTGATTGAGACACTTGAAAGGATCTTCTTTATCAATTACAACAATTGATCACATTATCAACCGTCCCAGTCAAATATGTAATGGTAACTGTAGAGTCTATAGAGTAACGTGGTCAATAATTTCTTAGTTTCCTACAAGTAGTAAATTTTCTATTTTTCGGTGGCACTTATTTAAATGTTTCTCTATCTATTCTGAATATTAAAATCAATTTTTTTTTTAAAAAAAAAGAGCCATAAAAAATGTATTGGGGCATGTGGGGTAAAATATTGTGTTTTCACAGTGTTTTGCTTCTTTTTTTCTCTTTTTATTTTTTTTTTTGCTTCAGTCGCTGGTTTTTTTCTTTAAATTCATTCTTTAATGTTGTGTTGATTAGAGTTTTGGGTTGATGAATTTTTTTTATTTGTCTTTTATTTTTTTTCATGATTCTGTTAAACAATCCCAACATCGGATTGATGCTTGATTTCATGGGAAAAAAATCAATTCGGTTGTTGCAAAGAATTAAAGGTAAAGGAACCAAAACTGAAAACAAAGAACAATGGCAAGCCCTTTTTTTAAATAAAAAAAAATAGTGTCAACTCTAGTCTTTTTTGTTTTCTTTTTCTTCAATCATCTACAATTTTTATTTTCAATTAGATCCCTCAATGTTGTATTGATTGGGATTTAATGTAGATGATTTTTTTGGTCTATTTTTTATGTAGTTATCTTGATCTCAAAAAAAGTCTTGCAATTGTCTTGGTGCTCAATTATATGAATAATGGTCCAATTTTATTGTTCGTTAAAAATTAAAAATCAGAGAACCAAAATTGTATGACATAAAAATTTAGAGGTCCTTTTTAAAAACAAAATTTATTGGCAACATCTTTTTCACAAATTTCCTCTTTGGGTTTGCAAAAATTATTTTTGGTCCCTTGTGTTTGGAGCTTAAGCAGTTCAATCCAAAACTTTATTTTTTGTTGCATTTTAATCTCTGAGTTTGAGAGAAGGGAAAAAGTTGTCGGATTATTGCTAGTAGAGAGAAAATATTAGCAAACATTCATTTTTTGACGGCAAAACTCGTTGTTCTTGGTGTTAATAGATTCTATTCAATGAGAAGAGTTTCATTTATGCATTTTTTTTCTTTAAATTGCTAAAAAAAATAGATCGGGACTCGGGATTTTTTATATTCAGGTTGATTTTTCATTTTTAAACCAATTAAATGCTAATTTAAGATCAAAATGGGTTTATTGAGGTTCTTAGAGTGTTTCTATAGTGTTTTCTCATGAAAAAAATGTGAGAAATGTGTTTTTAACTACAACTACTTTAATAAGGTGTAACATTCTTATTCTATCCTTCATAGATCACCGACTCTAATACTAATTATAACAAACATAATAATTCAAGTTGATAATAACAACAAGTTTATTAAATTAAAAGAAATTGACTAACAAATATCTAATTGAAAAAAGATAAAAGATAAAGTTAAATTTTTTTGATGTATTTCTTATTTTTTTTAAATTAAATTAGTTTTTTTTTCAAGTCAACTAAACTATGAAGACACCCACTAAATTGAATGGAAAAAAATTAAATGAACTCCCGCCCAATTTATCTTGACATCCGGACTGTTCTAAAATTCATGTTTTCTTCTCGGTCTCAGCTAAATTGTATAACATTGCGAAGAAAAAAAATTTCCCATGACAACGCGCGACTAATTGACTAATAAAATTAATTATTTTATGCTTTTTTTTATATAAAAAAAATAGATATTTACCATCCCCATTGATGGTTATAGAAGTCAACAATTGGTCCACGTGGAAGGAAGGAAAAGGAGAAGCAGCTAAATGGAGGGAAAGAAAATAAATATGGAAAGACAATTTCATCTCTGTACTTTAGAAAGAGAGGGAAATGGCAGAACTCAAAAAGGAGAATTTTGTTTGCCTTATTTGGAAACGGGAAGAAAATGGAAGGAGCTGGAAATATCTATAGTGAAAATTACTTAAATATCCTTGGTTCCATTTAGGCAACATTTTAAATTTAAATTTAAATTCAAAAAACTTCAATTATTTGAATCAAACTCCCTCCAAATTATTTTCTCCCCTTCATTTTATTCTTTCACCTTCCAAATAATGATAAATAACTATAACTAATAACATTTAATATAATGATTTTATATTTCTTTTACACTGCAAGCAAATTACTTGTATAAAACTATCACTTACCACGTTCATCAGTAAGAAATATTTAAATGTTACTCAATATTTCAATATAGAATAATAAAATTTTACGGTGCTCAAACTGTAATTAATAATATTCTTTAAAAAAAATATATACAAGTGTGAGAGCAAGAATAAAATCTATAATTCATTGAAAATGATAATAATATTTTTACTTAGTATTTCTCTCTCTTACTTATATTTATTTATTTATATAAAGTGGGTCATATTGATTAGTTAACAAGATATTACTAATTACATCTTGAACATCATATGACTTTTTTTTTTTACAGAGACGGGTAAATAAAATTTTTTAAATACAATTAAATGAGCTCAAAATTCATAAAGCAAAGGCAACTTAATTTTCTATATAGCAAAATAATTTCACAAGCAAGACATGAATGGGAATAAATGCAATGCTGCCCAATTTTTATTTTTTTTATTAACTATGTGTGTCCAGATCAGCTTACGCGCATCTCAACTAATTCCTTGAAGTCCTGAAGTTAACAATTATGTAAATCTCAAATAACCCTAAAATTTATAAAACTCGAACTAATAACTTCTAAAATATAAATTCAGAACTTAACCAATTAAATTATACTCCTTAAAATTATGCTGAATTTTATCCTAGCCGTGAGTGAGAATTTAAAATAAATGCTAGAGTTTAGAGAAGCAAAGAGAGGCACCCGCTTGCTAGCCAACCGAGCTTTTGATATGAAGATTACTATGGGGATTACTCTTCTTTTGCGACCACACCGCCTTCAAATCTTTAGGCATAATGCTATACTCAAATACTAAAGAAGATGTTTATGAAAATTAATACAAATCATATGCTCAAACTCAATCACTGAAGATTTGGTAACATTACAAGAAATATTAAAATCTAATGTTTTGATTAATGAAAAAAATTAGAGGAGTCCATATTTAATAGTTGTTTTGGGTTTAATCATACCGAATTTTTTGTTAGATTTAGTGTTTAAGACCAATAAAATGACGGCTAGTTTTTCTTTAAAAATCCCTGATATAGTTTTTCTTTAAAAATCCCTGATATGGATTTACACTTGATTTGATAATTTGTGAAAATAATTAAATTTGATAGCTTATTGAAGTAAAGGCATGTATATGTTTGGGTTCCGGGTTTGAACCAGGTTACCGGGTTGTTCGGGTCAATTTTTGTTTTGAAAAAAATCAAAATAACGTCGTTTTAGTAAAAATAAATAAATAAAAGTTACCGGGCTGCACCCGGGTTTTTGACCGGGTCTTGTCGGGTCAACCGGGTTCCGGGTTAGCCGGGTCACACCGGGTTTTTCTTTCCCTGTTTTTTCTTCAACCCGATCCGGTTCCAGCTCTAGGTCGGCCGGACGACCCGTCGGGTCAAGCCGGGTTTTAAAACTATGGTTATAATGAATGATAATTTAATTGATTATAACTAGAGCATGCCATCAATTTATTTTATTGATTTAATTGATTATAAAAACTAAAAATCTATAATCGTCAAATATTATATTAAACATCACCTCGAGAACATAGTAGTTCATGGATCACATCATTTGTAACATAATGATTCTGCACCAAATACATGAGATCACATTATGCAGCTAGCGATTTTGAAAAATAAATAATATTTGCATCACTAAATAATTTATCTAATCTTTATTTTAGATGGTAGCTATATGCTTTTTGAATTAGAATTTGATTTTGCATCTTCAAAATTATTAGGTAGCATCCAAGAATTAAACATTTA
This sequence comes from Populus x sibirica, assembly GCA_019202695.1. Lineage (NCBI taxonomy): Eukaryota > Viridiplantae > Streptophyta > Magnoliopsida > Malpighiales > Salicaceae > Populus > Populus x sibirica. Next base: position 1,250,154 of record JAGMVL010000500.1, read on the forward strand.
TAAAAAAATAATTAAAAATGGATACAGATTTAATACATAAATTAAGAAACAAAGAAATCAAAAGGGTATTTGAACAGTAATAGAGATTGATTTTCAAAATATTTTTTATTTAGAAATATATTAAAATAATATTTTTTAATAAAAAATTGATAAAATGAGTCTTCTTTTATATAATAAATAATATTTTTATTGTGCAAAATTTAGGAATATTATATAACTAAAAAATCTCAAAATATATCATAAGAAAATTATTGTATCTTCATCCCTAAATAATTTTATTTTTTTCTTTTATAAAATGAGTCTTCTTTCTTAATAACTTCAAGTCAGAGAGAAACAAAATCTCGGTCTTGTCTTAGTTTAAAATAGATCCACTTTATTACATTAAAACATAAGTCAAATGATTGTAGAAATAAAAAATTTCTACAAATCAAAATTTTCTATATATCATTTTTATTTTTATTTACATAAAAAATAAAATAAAATTGAAATAAATAACATAAAAAGTAAATATTCATTTACATATTTTTTTGCCAATAGAAGGTTGACACATGGAATGAAATACTTAAAATATTTTATCATAAATACAAGATCTCATAAATAAAAATCAACTAATAAAATAATATACTTGAGAATTTTCAAGACTTTAATGTTTATTTTGGTCATCTTTTCCTTGTTTGTCATTATTCACTAGTATTTTTATTTATTTTCTTTTCTCTTTGATTTAAATTTTTAATTTTTTGAAAATTCATCATGTTAACATATGAATATGATAAGTGAAAGGGTCAAAAATTATGAAATGGTCGCCAATGAACTTTGCATCAAAAATAATTTTTTTAGAATTTGTTTTTTGTTTTTATAGTTTTTGAAAATGTGTTCAAAGAAAAATAAGGGTTTAAAATAAATCATAACAATATTTATAAAATTAACTAAAAGAAGGTAAAATATAATTTTTAATTGTGACGCATGACCCGAGCACATTGTGGTCTCCAACAGCACACCTTAAGCAGCTCCTCTTTTCCTTTTTGTCCTTAAAAATTTGTTCTGTAACAATCCTTAATTTATTTTTTCAATTTCATCCTTTCATATTGTATTGAAATGATTTAAATCTTATATTTTTGTTTTTTAATTTTACATGCTATTGTGTATTTATAAAGCTAAAAATGTCATGACATTAAATTGTTGTTGGATGTTGTAAAATAAATTTTAATTTTATCAATTAAAAATATTAAAACAACAAGGATTAGATTTAACATAAAAATAATAAAAAAACATTTTTACAATTTAAGAGGCGTGGAAAACTATAATTTAATCCTTCAAGTTTTTGTTTTTAAATTTAATTCTTGTATTGTGAGAGATTCATATATCAATCTTAAATTTTATTTATTTTATATTTTAATTCCTGAAATTTAAGAGTAAGGAAAAAATCTTTGAAAACAGGGATATAATAAAAAAAAAAAGTCAGTTAACCATATTCTAACTATCGAAAAGCTGATTTTAATGTCAAAATATTCATCTAAAAGAGAGTAATTAAATGAAGGTGATATTTTTCTTTGGATCTTGTCTTGAAAAACAAATAATGAGCCGTAAATGTTTTTATTTATTTTGTTAACGATGTATCATCTTCCCGTTGAAAAAAGAGAGGCAAAATGACCAAACCTTCCAAGTTCCAAGCATACATGAGCTCGGGCTTTTTTTCTTGGATATCCCTTAATTTCTCTCTTTCTTTTTCCTTATAAAGTCTCTCTTTAAATCAATTTATTAAACTAATATCTAAGTGATTGTCTAATTATACTGTTCTTTTTAAAAAGACTGATTGCTTTATGAAATAATTATGTTCTAGTTTAATATTTAAAATATTTAAAATAATTTTCTCATTAATATTGAATAAAAAAATTAGTTTTTTTTATTAAAAATATATATTTTTTTCTCATTTTAGTTCAAATTATTATAATTTTTGTGAGTATTTTTTTCTGATTGTTGTTAATTTTTATTTAATGAAATATGTTGATAATAATAAAAAAATTACATGAAAAAAATTTATATTTTTTAATTTTATTTGTTGTTCTTTTCCACAAATATTTATTTTTATTATTATATAATCAAATAAAATTTAAAATTTAAAATTACCACTTGAAAACCATAAAAACATCCATCCCACCGTGGTATTCCAAAACAAACCATGGGAAAAAGATAATATATTAAAATAATATTTTTTTTATTAAAATAAAAATAAGATTGTTTTTTAAAGTGTAATTTTTTAAAAAAAATATATTAAAAAAATATTTTTTATTTTTAAAATAATTAAAAAAATAAATTTAATTTTTTTAAAATACTTTAAAACATAAAAATAAACAACATCTTTATTAAACTTTTGATTAATTTTAAAGAGAGGAGAAGAAAAAGACAGGAAAAGAGTCCAATAACATTAGCCCCACAATTTAAAATAATAAAAATAAAACAAAGCAAGTAGAAGCCATTTTCAACGGTTCGATTCCATCTCTTTTCCCGCATTAAAAAAAATAAAAAATAAAAAATAAAAAACAAAAAACTTTATCCCGTAACCCTACAGTACTATTTATTAGTCTATTATGCAATATACTATTATTACATGCCTCATCTTCATCATCATCATCATTTTTCAATTTTTCATCAACCTCCACCCAGCCCTCAATTTCCTCCAAAACACACACTCACATCCTCCACCCTATCTACCTCTCTCTAAATTTCTCACCTACCCCTCTTTCTCTCTCTAAAAATAAATTAATTTTACTAAAAATCTCTCCTTTCTTGTCTTTCTCTCTCTAAAACCGCATCCATGGACCCACCACCTCCTTCATTATTGATCCATCCACCACTCCCACCGTCCACCCCTCCACCACCCACCACCGCCATCCCCTCCACCACTGAAACCATCCCCCATTTAGCTCCTCTTCCCAACCCTGCCCCCGCTGTAACCCAGCCTTCTTATGCTGAGGTATTAACGGCATAAAACATACTAAAGAAAAGTTAAAAAGACTTTCTTTTCTTGTTTTTTTTTTTTCCTTTTTTGTCTAATCTTGATTTCTTTTTTCTTGTTTTGCAAGATGATATATTCAGCGATTACAGCTTTGAAGGAACAAGATGGGTCAAGCAGGATAGCTATAGCAAAGTATATAGAGAGAGCTTATCCTGGCTTACCCTCAAATCACTCTGATTTGTTGACACACCACTTAAAACGTTTGAAAAATAGTGGGGCGCTTGTTTTGAACAAGAAATCTTACATGTTACCCAGATCTGACAGTAACGCAAACATCACCACTACTACACCTACTGTCTCTACTAGCCCTACTCAGATTCAGCCACAGTATGCTGTTCCTGTCTCTTCTGCTCCTCCTGAGCAGAAAAGGGGCCGAGGAAGGCCTCCTAAAGCTAAGCTTAATGGCCTCACTCCAACTCCTGCTCCTGTGCTTGCTAATGGGCAGGCACAGACTGGTCTTGGCTTAAATGTTGGTGTTACTGCTCAGCCTCTCTCGGTTGGGTTTCCTATCGACCCCACCTCCTCGACGGTGAAGAAAGGCCGAGGACGGCCGAAGAAGGTGGCGGTGACTGAAGCTGGGCCGTTAGCGGTGAACAAAGGAAAAGGGAGGCCACCGAAGACTGGACCTTTAGGGTCCAAGAAGAGTCCAGGAAGGCCCAGAAAGCCTAAGTCTTTGGTGGATGCTAAAAAGGGCCCTGGACGTCCACCTAAGAATCAGTTAAAGCCAGTGACCGTTCCTTACGCTGTTGCAGCTCCTACTGATACTGCTACTGCTACTGATGCAGCAGCTATGTTTAATGTGGGATCACCAAGGCCCCGAGGCAGACCCAGGAAGGGTGAAGCCCTAGCAGTTGCTGGTGTTGGTGCTGTGGTGGTGCAGGCTAAGCGACCAGGCCGCCCACCTAAGCTACCTGTAATTATGAAGCCTAAACCGAAGAAGAGTTCGGGCAGGCCTGTTGGCCGGCCTAGGAAGGTAAATGTTGCTATTTTTACACATACTTGGATATAGATTGCTGATGGTTTTCTGTTGTTACAACGTTAATTGTTGGTTATTGTTAATGTTTGGTAAATTCCATAATTGTTGGAGTAATCTATTTATTTGGCAAATATGTAGGTGCTTTCTTTTTAGTATCTGCAATTGATAGGTAATGAGGCGCTTTAAATTTTGTAAGCAGTGAAGGGTTTGTGTTTTTTTGAGAGAATTATGTTATTTGTTGTTTAATTATACTGGTCTCATCATGAGTGAACATAATAAGAATTATATCAAGTTTCAAAATACATTTGTTTTGCATGATGTATTTGATATAATTCTCGCGATGAGAGAATGTAATGAGAGCATTACATCGAGATTCACAAATGCATTTGGTTTGCTTGCTATATTTTGATCTTTTGAGGTTGTAAATTGTCTTTGCTTTTGTGGGACATGAAAAGCAGACTGTTATTAGTTAAAGCAGACTGTTATTAGTTAATTTGCATCGATGCCGATTAGTTCCTTAGTTTCAGCTAGATCACTCTGCACTTCTTTCTTATTTTATGAAAAAAGAAAGGGAAAGGAAAGGCATTGCTTTGTTTCAATCTGTTAACTAAGATGTGTTCTCCTGTAAGCACAGAGAAAAACATGTTTGCAATTTATGTTGTGCTGACAGTCATGTTATACTTATATCATGCCATGGTCTGAAAATCTTGAACTTTTTTTGTTGTTGTTGTTGTTGTTGAGAAAGAAAATTTGGTCTTGAAATTTTAACTTTTAATTTCTTTCAAATACTTGTCTTTTGAGGTGGGTCACCCCCTCTCCCAGAAAAAAGGTTTTGAAAAATTGAAAATAAGCTTAGATTTTGAAGCGATTTAATTACAAAAATAACAACCCCCATAATATTCCTAATTGAACTCTGGCCCTTATTCCTTTTTAATTATTTTAGTGTCTGTCATCTATATAACTCCCGACAGAAAATTCATACGTCTAGTCCCCTCCCTGTTTTCAGTAACTTTACGCTGTGTTTAATTTGTCTCATAATGGTGCCCACAAATATTGCAAACATGTTATTGAGTTTCTGTCAATAATTCTGTTGGGTGGTGATATTATTTTTCCCCCCAGTATCACAACACCGTGAATTTGATAATTCAAGAAAAATGTGGATAAAATGGTAACAGCCAGAAGTTAGAAAAATTATTTGTGTGAAGGGAATCGTTCTTCTAAATGCAAATGGGCTTGTTTTCTAAATGTCAATAAATTGTTTTCTTTTTGTGTTGATTCTTGAATCAATCATATGATACTAAATTGATACCTATTATGAGTAGAATTGCATCAATCTCCATGTTCTCCTAATCTGTTCATGTTGAGTTAATTCTCATCTATACTTCTTATTTTGGAAACAAGAATGCAAATGCACCATGGGCAATTACCAGAGCATCTGAGCCTCAAGCACAGGCAGAATTACATGGAGATCTTAAGAGGAAACTTGAATTTTTTGTAAGTCAGACAACAATTTTCTTGCACTTTTATAAAATTTACTGTTCTTTGTGATGGACTGTAATTTACTCTGTAATATGTTGCTTGCAGCAATCAAGAGTTAAGCAAGCCATTGGGGTGCTAAAGCCTCACTTGGCCAGTGCCACTATCAGTGCAGTTGCTGCAATCCAAGAATTAGAAGGGCTTGCATCAATGGACATTAACGTACCATGGAGAGAGGAACCTCAACCACAAATTCAACCATTGCCGCAGCCACTGCCACAAATGCAGCCACTGCCGCAAATTCAGCCACTGCCACAGCCCCAGCCCCAGCCCCAGCCCCAGCCGCAGCTGCAGCCCCAGCCCCAACCACAACCACTGCAGCAACTGCTCCAGAGCTAGGAGAAATGTACGAGGATCATGAATTTGTTCGTAATGTTAGAAACCTCATTGTCAGGATCAGAGACTTGTAAGAAACTTTCTAACCAAGACAGGAGTTAAAAACCAAAAAAGTATGTAAAGGGAATTAGGGAGGACTAATTGTTGTTGTGAAAATGAGGATGTAGTTTGTTGTTTAAGCGAGACCATGGGTGACCATGGATTTCATTGTCTGTTTTAGATTTGATATGTCATTATGATTTTAGTACATTTGAACGAAATTTGAATTCCCCTAGTGTTAGCAGTGATTTACGTCATAATTATCTCTTATCTTTGTCACTCAGCTGAAGACGAATGTGAGAGTATTTATATTAAATCTGTCATAAAATGTAGTTCATATGTTCTTCGCACACCTTGATACCATTTTGCAGATGTAAATGTGAATTGATGTCACTTGAACTTGCCTGAAGATTAAGCATTAGCGACAGGAAATTCTGTCGAGATTTCTTGTTGCAGGCAAGTGGAGACTAATCATTGTAGCTGAACATTAATGAGCATTTATGTGCATGGATATGGATGCCAACAAGTGATTTGGTTTTGCTATGTGCTACGATTCGGCTGGCTTTAATTTGATTACTGCATGGTCACTGCCGTCCTTTTCTGCCTTTTGCTTTAACTGCTCAAGTAGGATGGAATCTCAAGAGTAGAGGTTTCAACAGTAACTGCATTTACCAACCAGATCATAGTGCATTGAATTTTTCTTTTTGAAATTCTGGATAAAACAAACTATAATATGAAAAATAATATTCTAAAAATGCCCTTAACAACACAAGTTCTATTTTTATTTTAAAAAAAAAGAATTATTTCCTTCTCTTTTTGGTTTTAGCTGTAGAGTAAAGAATCTGATGCTAGAATCCAGTAAACAAGTTAAAATCAAAATAGAGTACTCTTTCTTGCACATGTAGACATGTTGTGCTGTAGATTTTAGCTTACAAGGTCCTTTTTCTTTTTTCATCAGGAAAAGCCCGATACCTTGTCTGCTCAAACTCGAAATGGCTTCTACGCAAATGCTACTTTTGAACCAGATAAGCTTTTGATTTGAAGTGTTGAGAGCATCAACTAGCAAAGACCTGTGACTTTTGAGCCCTCTTTGATTTCTTCATTTCTAGTGCTAAAATTGATCTGCAAGTCGTGCTCTGAAAAAGATGAAAATATTTCTGTCGCGTGGAGCATACAAGATATGCCTACAAACCATCAATTTCAATAACCAGGCAACAACTTCTTCTAGCATGCTGGTATGAAAGAGCTGATATGAACCTGCTGCCACGAAGTGATTAGCATTTAGCAGTATTGTTTTTTTAACAATATTTCGCAGTAATCTTAGAGCTCTATTAATCTTGACTTTAAATGAAGAATAAATATTGTAAATTCTCATTGTTAAAAACAGATCTGACAAACTGGCAAACATCCTGTCCCACCACAATCCATTGAGACTGGTAAAAACAGGGCTGAAAGCTTTCCTCACTTCCTTATCCGTCAAGTTAACCACCGATCTGTCTTTGCTTATACTATCTGTCCTGGGGAAATCAGCAAAGAAAGGATCTCCATTGTAATTGCCTCCTTCCTCGGTGAGAAGTTTTCTGTAAGATTCTGTGGCCATACACTGAAGCTTTTCATCATCCCATGCCCATTGGCTGTCAGCATCCTTCAGGCCAGCAACTTGATTTTTATGTCTTCTTGTAATGGCTTTTGTGTGGAAATAACTGGTGTTCCTATCCCCACCCAAAATCCACTAACATCGAGATTTTTGACACCAAAGAATTTCCTCGTCTCAACGCCTGGTTGTGTTCGTTATCCAACTGCTTTTCCAATTCTAGTAAAAACTGGTTTCTACCACCATTACGCACTCTCTGAATACCTCTCAGTCTAGCCAAAATTCTATCCCTTTTTTTTTTTAAGGTTAAAAATGTTGCCAAAAAATCCTTATTCCATGCTTTTAGTCTGCAAGTCATGTCTTCCAAAGCTAAGACCAAGTCAGAATCCTTTCTCCAATTCTCCTGCATAAATAATCCAAACTTCTCATGTGTAACCCAAGCTGCTTCGAACCTGGATGGTCTATCCCCTCTCTACCTCAAATCTCTGCTATGCTGAAACTGAATTAACAAAGGGTGATGACCAGACTTTTATACGCGGAAGAACTTTGATCTGCTACTCTGGGAATTTCAGTCTGAATTGCTGATTGCCCAGGCCTCTGTCTAATCTCCCACCCCTGAATTTGGATTTTGATAACACAGGTTTGGTCAAATCAACCTCCACACAAGTCCTAGCATAATTACCTCTCGAGCCAATCGAAATTGTTCGATCAATCTTTAAATTCCGGTCAATGCGATTCCCAATTTTCCATAATACCGAGGTATCATAATATTCCATCTCCAAATCTGGAGGTCTCACCCATACCGCTACCTTTCCGATGGTTGCTTCAAACGGATCAAAACTCAGATGCCATTGTCGCGCCGTAAGGTAGTGATCTGCTATCATCCAAGGCACTCCAAACAGTGCAAAATCTCTGTCATCCACGTTAGAAAATTTGGCTAGAAAAAAGTCGTTTCTCAAATCGACCAAACTGAGATCCCCTTGTATCTTTCGAAACGCACCGTATAGCTTAATCAATGCGCTGCGTTTTGTACTCAATCATTAGCTAGTTATTTTTGTTGTCTACTATACACGTGTAAAGAGAAGCTAGTTCTAGAATGTTGCAGCTTCCTTTAAGAATCTATTGTAACGTAATGTTTGTCGTGCAAAAAAAACACAATGAATGAATACAATTGATTCTTCTCTCTCAATTGATTCTTTTTTCTTTTTCATTCTTATTTCAACAAATCATAAAAATAGCACATACCTACAATTCAATCCTGCCTGCATTGCTTAATTGTGGAACTATTCTGGTAACCATTGCTATAACTCGTATCAGAGCTTTCGATTCTTGAAATTTCAATATGGCACTAGACACAAGATCTCAGGAGATGAAGAAGCTGAAGAAATCTATGGAAGCTGCAAACAAAGAACAAACACAAAGGCATGAACAAGTTGTGAAGTTATTAGAGACCTATGAACAATAACCACATACCACTAAGTCAGATTGAAGAACTTGGAGAGCTTGTTAGTGGACTCTCTTACCAACAGGGTACCTTGTTACAGAAGCTATATTCCAATGCTGGAGACTTCAGCACAAGACATAACAATCAAACATACAGACAGTAGAAAATATTTTCTATTACTCTTATATTAAAACATTAATATTAAAAAGAATAAAAGATACCTTTGAATACTTAAATATAGATATTGGGACATCTCTTAGTAATGAATAATAACTTCTCGCCTGATTTGGAATAGAGTAATAGTAATATATTCTATGTAAAACATAAACTTGCCCCATCTAGGAACTTTTAATTAAGATAAGAATACACGATTGCACAAAAAAAATTGTTTTTGCATTAGCCCAGAAAGGTCCATTGAGCGCCTCGTGGCTATGTCATAATAGATCCAAACACTTGCCCTGGATCGACTTCCAGATCATAATTGCTCTAGTGAATAACTAACGAAACTAGATAGATAGAAAAAACTAATTAGAAAAATCTCTCATAGGTTCACTAATTACTTGACTGTTGGCGGGTCTCTTTGTATGTGTTGTCCGGAAAGAGGAGGACTTAATGATTATTCGTTCGCCGAAACCAGAAGTCAAAATTTTGGTAGATAGGGATCCAATCAAAACTTCTTTCGAGGAATGGGCCAGAATCCAACCGGGAAGAATTTATGACCAGATCTGGTTGGCCCTATGAAGACCAGTTCAATAACTCTAGGATACACAAACCTAGAAGGGACTTACCTATGTTTAAGGGTGAGGATGTTCATAAATGGTTATATAAATACAATCAGTATTTTGACTTGGAAGAGATTGTTGAAACTAACAACTCAAATTAACTTCTTATTACCTAAATGAAATGGCCTTATACTGGCACCAGAATTTCATGAGGAGTAGGGAAGGTCAACTTGTAAGTTGGAATGAGTATGTAGAAATTATGTGTAGTAGATTTGGAAGGGGGGGCATAAAGACCCTTTAGAAGAGCTCAAGGATTTAAGGCAACTAAGTGATTTGAAAACCTATATTAGAGACATTGATATCTTATAGAACAGAGCGGATAAGCAAACTATGATTTTTTTTAGGGGGTTGAAAGTGAGATCAAAAACTTAGTCAAGATGTTTGATCTTAAGGAGTTAAAGCAAGCATACAACCTGACAAGATTGTAAGATAACACCCTGACATATAAAAGGACACATCAAAGTCATCTGAAATCTTTTAAAATAAACACCCCACAACCTACCCAGGCCAAAATAATATACAAAAATCAACTATAAAAATCCACCCACCTTATCTAACAACCTGAAACAATCATAACCCAGCCTGCTACCTACTCCAAACATACCACCCTTTAACAAACCATATACAAAACCTATAAAACTTGTAAGGAATAAGGAGCTAAATAAAAGGAGGGCTAAGGGACTATGTTTCTGGTGTGACAAGAAGTTTGTGACGGGTCATAGGTGTAAAAATAGAAAACTCCACTCCATATATATATCTTGCTGGACAATGTTACACAAGTGGTAGAAGTCAGCCTCTATAACCTGAGAATTATGTCAGACTCAGGAACCAAGGTGGATGCGATATCTGCGACCCTTTTAGCAAACAACTACAAGACCTCTGCTTTATATGCCTTACTCAAAGCTTATTAGGATGCATTTAAGGAACCTGAGGGCCTACCTCCATCCAGACCCTAGGATCACTCTATTCCTTTAAAGAAAGGTTCTCAGGCCATCAATTTAATACCTTACAGGTACTTGGGCATACAAAAAGGGTGGTGGAGAAGCTGGTAATAGAGATGTTTGAATCAGGTATACTATAACCTAGCCAAAGTCCTTTTGCTTCTCTAGTGGTGTTAGTCAAGAAAAAAGATAATACATGGAAGTCCTGTATGGACTATCGAGCTCTTAATAAGATGACCATTAAAAATCACTACCCTATACCACTAATAGATGAGTTATTAGAGGAACTAGTAGGGGTAACAATTTTTTCTAAGGTTGATTTAAGAACTGGTTATCATCAGATTAGAATGTACACTGAAGATATTTACAAGATAACATTTAGAACTCATAGTGGCCATTATGAGTTTATAGTGATGCCCTGTGTTCTAACCAATGCTTTAGCTACCTTTCAAAGTTTGATAAATAAGGTATTTTGTGAACATCTTAGAAAATTTATTTTGGTGTTTTTTTTATGATATTCTAATTTTTAGTCAGACTACCCATGATCATCTAAAGCACTTAAAGATGGTATTTGAGTTGCTAAGGAATAACAAACTGGTGGTCAAGGACAATAAATGCGTCTTTGACAGTGAAACTGTAGAGTATTTAAGGTATATTATATGAAAAGAGATGTAACTACATATCCAAAGAAAATACAAGCCATTGAGGATTGGCATACTCCCATAACCATTAAGTAACTTTGATGGTTTCTGGGTTTAACTAGTTACTATAAAAGGTTTGTCAGGGGGTATGGTTCAATAAGTAAGCCTTTGACCAATCTACTAAATAATAAGGGATTTAAGTGGACTCAAGAGGTTGTTGTGGCTTTCAGAAAACTCAAGGAAGTTATGACCTCACCACAAGTCTTAACATTACCTAGTTTAGATAAGATATTTATGGTAGAAACTGATGCTTAAGCTACGAGAATAGGAGAGCGTACTACTATAAGAGGGGAATCTATTTGCTTTCATCAGCAAGTCCCTAGGTCCTAAACAACAAGCACTATCAATATATGAGAAGGAAATGTTGGCTATTATACATGTACTTACTAAGTTGAAGCATTATTTATGGTGAAGGAACTTCAAAATTAGGACAGACCATGTTAGTTTAAAATATATATTAAGATAAAAGTTGACTCTACATTCTCAATATATATGGTTGTCAAAGCTTATTGGGTATGACTATGAAATTGAATACAGGAAGGGGAAAGAAAACATCATGACTGATGCACTTTCTAGGGTTTCTAGTACATAAATGTGTTTACTAGGGCTGCCTATTATCTTTATTAGGATTATAGAAGAGATTAAGGCAACATGGTCTAATGACAAGGCATTGCAAGCACTTATACAGGATCTTCAACAAAGGCCAACTTCTCACCCATACTATTGATGGATTAATGGCTATCTAAATAGAAAATGGACGATGGTGGTAGGTAACAATCCATCATTACACACGAAACTAATTTCTCTCAAACATAATACAGACATGAGGGGCCATTCGGGCATTGTGTTACAACCAAGAGAGTGAGGGTTATTTTCTACTAGAAGGGACAACAAAAACTTATCAAGCAATTTATTAGGGAATGTCTCGTATACCAGCAGAACAAGAGTGAAAATATGGCCTATCTAGGTATGTTACAACCTTTCTCTATACCTCAAGCACCTTTTATTGATATCAGTATGGACTTCACTGAAAGGTTACCTAAATTTAATGGAAATGAGGTAATTTTAGTGGTGGTGGACAGATTTAGCAAATATACTCATTTTATGGCATTGATGTGTCCCTATACTATGACTATTATGACTAAAACCTCCATGGGTTATGTCTACAAGTTACATGGGCTACCAGTTACTATTGTTAGTGATCGAGATCCTGTTTTTCTTAGGCATTTTTAGAAACAAGTTTTCAATCAGTAAGGGATCAACTTACACTATTCCCCAACTTATCACCCGCAAACTGATGGTCAGATAGAGATAGTAAACAAGTGTCTTGAGAACTATCTTTATTATATGGTTAGGGAGAATCTTACTCAATAGGTCAAGTGGCTATATATGGTTGAATAGTGGTGTAACACCAATTTCCACTCTCCCACTAATGCTACTCCTTATGAGATATTGTATCATTTAAAACCACCTCTTTATGTCCCTATATTCCTAAGGACTCTATGGTGGCAGCTATAGATGCTTAATTAACCACGAGGAAAGAAATGTTCAAGAAATTTAGAGCTAATCTACAACATGCATAGTAGAGGATGTCACACAAGCCAAATAAGAAAATAAGTGAAATAACTTTTGAAATGGGTGATTACTTTTATCTCAAATTACAACCTTATCATCAGACTACCATGGCACATCAAATTTCTCAAAAATTAGCTCAGAAATACTGTGGTTCGTACCTAGTGTTGGAAAAAATTAGAGTTGTGGCCTATAAACTCAATTTGCCTACCTCAAGGGCTATTCACTCAGTGTTCCACGTCTCCTAACTAAAGAAACATCTAAGCAATCACATGACTACTTCAGCTCTTCCCTACCTCTCAAAAGAGAATCCCTTACAGACCCAAGCTATCTTGAAGCGAAGAATGGTAAAGAAAGGGAATCAAGCCGCCATACAAATCCTCGTGCACTAGAAGAATCAATCTCCCGTTGATTCCACTTGGGAATTTGTGGAAGTTTCCATATTCAAATTCCCACAAATTAACCTTGAGGACAAGGTCGAAACTTAAAGGGGGGAAATTGTTACGAATTAAAAATTAAAAGGGGGAACACTGTAGTTGGTTGCATCGTCTAGCACGAAGGAAATAAAACATCACTATTAAAACACACCATATAACTTAATCTATGCATTGTGTTTTGTACTCAACCATTAGTTAATTATTTTTGTTGCCTACTATACACGTGTAGAGAGAAGCTAATTCTAGAATGTTGTAGCTTCCTTTAAGAATATGTTGTAACAGATTGTTTGGTATGCAAAAAACATAATGGGTGAATACAACTGGTTCTTCTCTCTCAATTTATCATTTATCCTTTTTCCTCTTTATTTCAACAAATTATAAAAATAACGCATAACCACAATTCAATCCTATCTGGATTGCTGAATTTTAGAACTATTCCGGTAATTATTGCTACAATATGTAACAAATATGCATAGCCTAATCTCTTCCCCTATTACCTTTACGATAATGGTTTGTCTATAAGGTTCTCTAGTACTTTTCCTTTCCTCCACGAATAACTTAATCAATGGGGAGTCCTCCTCTCCACAATCCTCCTCATCATTTGATATGTATTCCAACTGAGATTCCTCGTTTGGTATAAGTAAGTAGCCCCCACAAATGATTTTTTTATAACTGAAACCTCATTCATATCTACTGACATCCTTCTATGCTTCTGAAATTCCATTCTTCGTTAGCTATTTACCTATATCTATCTTGATTTTCTTATTGATCTAATTAGCAAATCCACTTCCTTTAAAGTATTTTCTTGCAAATTTATTTTACATTACATGAATCAATTTTCATTTATATTAATAGAAGTAGAGAGTTTTCTCAAATATTAATCCAGGAAAATAGTTAAAATTACTAATCAAAATTGAGTCTCCCTTGTGTTTTTAGATGAATCTAAAACCTATAGGCTATAATCTAAGACATTTCCCAATTTATAGCAATAAAAAAATTAAATCTAAGACCCATTTAATCTTTACCTTCTCATTTACTTTATAATATTTATATAGAATTTTTAAATATACGTGGATGTGAAAAGTATAATAATTTTAGTGATTTTTTTTATATTGAATAATAAATAGTACTTAAGTAATAAATATCTCAATGAATATTTAGAACTTAATAATTAAGATGTGTATATCTAAATTTTTTTACCGTGAATCCGTAATTCACCGTTCAATCTATTCTTATACAATAATTAAGTGTATATCTTCAATCTGTTTTTTTTTAATTAATTGACTTATTTTTATCTTTAAATATATGTCTAATTTATCATTTTGACTATTAATATAGCGTAATTCAGATATGAAAATCTTCAATTTGTTTGGCTTACAATAACATTTTAAAAATAAAAAATAATTATATGCAATCACATTACTAATTATGTAGTTTGACCATGAAATCTTGTCAAAAGATAAATAAAAGATTTAATGTATATTTAAGAATAAAATTTATCATATATCTTATTATATAAGAATATTTTAAACCATTAACCTACTTTTTGACGTGTATAATCCGTGCATGTATCAAAATAGAATCAAATATTTTCTTTGTAATGACAAATATTTCCCATGTACTATGGTTAGAAGTCATGGATCATGCTTTCCAATGCAAAATTGGCCTTAACTAATTTTCTACAGTTTCCCAACCTTGAATAATTATTATATACTCAATTTCGGCTTCTTATTACAATTATTTTTTTAAAAAAACTATCCATTTTCAATGTGCACTCTTTTATATTTTACTATAAATTGGAGCAATGTCATTTTTTTTTGTCATCAAAATTTTTTATTTTATCTTTTTTATGGGCAAATTGATGGCCAATTACTTTTAATTTGTTAAGAATAGAGTATTAAAGTGGAAAACACCGGGAAAATAAGTGGTCATTTACAAGTTGACATGAGAATTCTTCTTTGATTTATCTATTTTCATATAAGTTCATTTCTACTTCTTTTAATTTTTGAAAATTCAGTTTTAGTAAAAAAAATATTTTTTATTTTTTAGTTCTTGAATTTCAAAGAAGAGAAAGAAAGTTGTTAGAAAATGACGAAAAAAGAAAGTCATTAACCAGTTTAGAATTTTTCTTATAAAATGATTTTTTTTTAATTCAAGTTGAGTTTTATTTCAAAACTAATTTTTGGACAATCTAAGCTATAGATAGATTATCTAGAATGTTTTTTTAGATGTTTTTGTGTTAAAAATAGGGTTTTTTTTTTGTTCAAGAAGTAGGAAATCCAACTTTAGTGTAGAAGACATGTCATCTAGTTGTAAAAAAAAAAAAAGACGGAGCAAACGATATATTGCTCATCCATCGTAGCAAAAAAAAAAACATAAAATTATTTCTTAGAAGATTGTTCTATTAAATGCCATTTAGCTTTGAATTTATTTTGAAATGAGATTATGAATTATTACTTTTTTATATTAGGAGGCATTTTTTTTTTGTACAACCCTTTATTATTGTTTTTTTCTTTAAGGTTAATCAAAGTTAATTATAATTGAATAAATAAAATTATGTTTGAAATATTATATTATTAGATATCAATCAATTCAATATTTATTTTTGAATGAGATTCTTTCACTTCTTTCATTTTTTTTAAAAGAGTTAAAATAATGGTTTTTCTTGCAAGAAATAATCTTTTTGTTGTATAATTAAATGAATATAAATTTGTAGATCTCCATGCATGGATATTTTAGTATGTATTTTTTTCTCATTTTCTAACTCAATCTTTTGTTAGTGTTATAAACATTTTTTAAATTTATCAATTCATTGATTTACTTAAGCAAATACGTACATATCCTTTCGGTGCCAATCTCTACATTTTTTCTTAGCATCGATAAAAAGATACTCTTAGCATAAAAGTCAACAGACCGCACGGCCCAGCAAATTCTAAAACATTAATATATTATATACATCTTGTTTTCATCGAAGGTAATTCATTTTCATAAATTAAAAGAGAAGGAATGACTTTTAAAAGTATTTTTTATTTAAAATAATATTTTTTTTAATATCAACACATCAAAAAATATTTAAAACATAAAAAATAATTTTAAATAAAAATAATTAAATTCTTACTAAATAATATTTGAATCGCATTCTTAAACGTTACGGAAAAAATAAAAATAAAATGAAATGATATCATAACCTATCAATTAGCACTTACTAATTAATAGGTTGTGAATAGCTGCTTTTTTCTTGGACAGTGGTGGGCCGGATTTTTGCAAACTTTTGTCTTATACTCCTTTTCAATTAAAAAAATATATTAATTTAATAATTTATAAAATTTTAAAATATAATTTATATTATTTTGTAACATATCCTTTTAAATAAAAAATTTTAAAACTTAAAATTTGTATAAGCTCATACTATCTTATGCTAAATTTTTATCAAATAAACGAGGATAATGAGATTCGAACTCGTGACTGTTCGATTAACAAGACTGTGATACTATGTCAAAGAACCAATTCATTCCAAAAGTTTAAACTCCTTGATGAGTTCTTAAGATATGATTTATATTATTCTCTAATAATTTGAATATAAATAGTATTTAATTTCAAATTAACACATCATTTTTATTTAAATACTAACATAAATACCAATATAGAGTATAGGTCCACTTACCATCCAAATATTCCCTTTAAAAATGAAGATTTCTCTTTGTATTTAACATTATAGTTTTTTTTTTCATGAATTGGTAGCATTATTTACATACATTTCTTATACATTAATTTGGCATTGAACACTTGCTGCTGACAACAAAAGCCGCCCGCCTATCAATAATAAATCCACGCGGACTCGACTAGTCATAGAAGTTGATGGGTTTTTTTTTTTATTTTTTATTTAAGGGGTTGATGCCAAAGTTATACTTATTTCTCTGATTTTTAAAATTTAAATAGTAAGACTAGTATTTAGAAATATTTATTATATTTTTTAATTATATCATGTGGATGTAAATGGTGTGTTCTTAAAATCGGGCAGAGAGAATTTAAATTTGAGCAATGTATAAATTATTTCAGAAATATTTTTATTATTAAATTAAAAAAAAACCATGACATTTCCTTCTTTCTCCTCCTAATTGGTACTACTCGAAAAACGGAGAGATTCTCTAGTAAATTGTGTGCTATGAAATTTTGGTAGTTGCTAGTTTATTTTGTTGACGCCACCGGCACGTTACCGTTCTTAAAATCTATTTTTATTTAATTTTATAAATATTAAATTAATTACTTTAAAGAAATTGAGTAATTGAAATTATAGAGTAGAAATTGTATTTATTCTATTAAAACTCTGTGTTCTTATTATAGACAAAACTCTCTTTTCCTTATTCATTCATTTTTTATTTTGGTGAGCAAAGGTTTTTATTTTTCAGGAAATTAGTTCTCCCTAACAAAACTTATCATAATCCATAAAGTAATTTTCAATCAAGAAATAATTAATAATATTTCCACTATTCTTTTGCAACTACATGATAAAAATAAATTAAAAAAATTCAGGTGTTCATAAGCCTACAAGAACATGCATACTAATTTGATTATGTATTTTTTAAAATAATATAAGAAATGACACGCTTTTTAAATTATTTTTTTAGTTACTTTTACAAAAAAAAATACGGTACAAGTTTTTAAACCTTTAAAATCTAATTTTAAATTTGTTTTTACTCATTCTAGGAATCATCGAGAAGTCATTCAATTTTTGGTTCATATAGGTGGATTTGCCCATAGATTTCCTGTTTGTTTTTGCGTTTCAAAAGCGTTTTGAAAAAATTTAAAATTTTTTTATTTTTTTTTACTTTAAATTAATATATTTTTTTAGTGTTTTCAAATCATTTTAATGCGCTGATATCAAAAATAATTTTAAAAAAATAAAATAAAAATTATTTTAATACATTTTCAAATAAAAAATACTTTAAAAAGCAATCGTAACCGCACCTAAAAAAGCCACGAAAGCTACGTGAATTGATGCTTCAATAATTTGATGCTTCGTCTTTCTGGTAACCAATACGAGAAACAGGTTCCTGGTCCTGGGGAGCTAATTAGTCAACACTTCAATTGCTAGAGCTCAAAGCTATGAAATGATGGATGCTTCATCGGTCATCTTCACCCTCTACGGGCAAAACATATCGCTTTCTCATGGTAACTATTACACTAAACCAAGCAACCCTCTTGATAGAATATTAGGGTTTTGTAAATTATTGGCTGATTAATATATATAGCAAGGTGGCCCACGAATTATATGTGCCTTTACAAATAATATTATGTCAAGATCTTGAGTAAAACAACATTGCCAAGACAAGACAAGACAAGACGCTTTTTCTAAAATAGCGGGAGAGTAATTTGTTTTTGAATTCTTAAGATTTTCATGCAACGAAGCTTCTTTTAAAATTGATGTTAATTAGGGTTTATTGGAGTAAGGAAATACATGTAATGAAGAAAAATGACTAAAATCTTTTAGTATAATTATGAAATATGCATAGGAAAAGAATATTAATGATACATGAAATTGTTTGAGTTCAAGAATAAAAGAATATTAATGGAATCACCTCAAACCCCATGGTTCTAATTAATTTTGGTAGTGTTTGAGAATGCGGTCCAACTATTATTTGATAAAAAATTAATTTTTTTTGTTTAAAATAATTTTTTATATATTTTTGAATCGTTTTGATGTGTTAATATAAAAAAATAAAAAAAAATATTATTTTAATACATTTCTAAATAAAAAACACTTTAAAAAATAATCGTTAACACACTTATGTATTTCTACGCAGCTACATGATTTCCAATTATGTGTTCTTATGGAAACCTGAATAGAAATACTCTTCTTCCCCTACCAATTTCTTCTACTTTTCCTCCTGTTAAATGCAGTTTTTATTTTGAAGATTTATATTTAAAATATATTTTTTTTAAAAAGGATAATAAGTATTATTTTTGGGAGGTTTATGTTGGTTGATTGTTATATTTGATCCTGGAAGGGTATCTCAAGATAGTTGTTGTATGGGTGTGAGATTGTGTTGTTGTTGGGTTTAATTTTTTATTTAATTATAAATATTCAATAAAATATGCTTTTTTCCTTGAATTGTTAATAAATGTGCACCAATTCATATTTGGCTTTTATTCTTGTTTTTTTCTTGAAAATTTGTTTTTCAAAAACATTAGTCTGGTTTTTTAATCTAAACAAAAATTGGAACTACATTAATGTGGTTATTCGTTTTAAATATTTGACCAAGTTTGCCAATTTTGCTTTTTGTTAACCTTTCACGTGACTATAGATTGAAAAATATGGGCGGTTTAGGGTGCTAAATTTTAGGGCATGAGGACTAATTTGATCACTCTTTTAAACTTGAGGGACCATGCTCATTATTAATGCATCAATTTAAAACATAAATGCCCTATAATTGAAAAAAAAAAAAAAAAAAGAGATAGTGATCTATTGCAAAACCAAAACACAAAACACCATGGATTGAAACAATATGATTATGCTTTTGCTTTTCTAAAAAAATCTAACAAAGCTTGTTTTGGGGGTAATAACATTTTTTCCAAGGGATTCATTTGACATTACAAAATTGATTGGGGGCAAATTAGTTTGCACATATTTTTTTAGCATAGTTAGGTGAATTTTTTTACCCTTAAAAGTAAAAAATCTATAAATATATATAGCTTTCACAAAGGGGTTTTTTTTGTCTTTTTATTTTTTATGAATAGTAAATTTATGAAATTACCCTTAAAAGTAAAAAATATAAATTATCATGCAGGGAAAATTTTGTATTTTGTATTTTGGCTTTTTAGTTATAATCGATTTGGCAAATAAAAAATTAGGTCTTTTAATAAATACAAAAAAAGATATTTTAATAAAAAAAGGGGGGGTGTGTGGGAATCCCATATTTTTCTATCACCACGCGTGGTGGTGATGAAATTTTCTCATCAACTCCTCTATCTCTAGCCAGCACGTGTGGTTTCATCACCTCTAGTTCGGCATTAATGGTCATTTCTTTTTCTTCTTCTTCTTTTTTACTCCTCATGAAAAGAATAAGAGAAATTGATCAAATGACTAAGCAACACAAATTTTTTTGCTTATAGGCCAAATCACACAATTTGATACATGTCACAATTATTAATAATGAATTTGTAAGATCTTTTTAATGTATTGGTGTTGTTATAATTGAAGCTTTGATATGCCTTCAAAGTCTATTTTTTTCTTTCTTTTTTTCTTTCTTGTCTCTCCTCATTATAATTACTCAGTTGCTTTTAGATAGAGAGTGTGGTCCACTTCGATAATTATTGGTAACCCTTTTTAATGGTACTGGTGTCATAATCAGAATTTCAGTATGCTTCCAAGCTCTATTTTTTTTCCCTTCTCTCTCTCCCTTAAAATTTATGTGCAATTTTATTTTAACAATTTCTCTAGAAGTCATTATTCTTGATTGTGACTTCTTATAAAGTTGCTATTCACAACCTCATATGTATTCAACTGTGTTTCTTTGCTAATTATTTCTTAAATATATTATTTCACTAATTTTTTTAAAACAAATCTAATTTTATTTTAAAAAAATCAAGCAATAGTTAAGTCATTGAATTTTATTCAGGATCAACTCACAACATAAAACTCTATACGAGAGCATATATCATAAAAAAACATGTTTAAATGTCCTTAAAATTTAAAATTAAAATTAAAATTTATTATTGAACACTATATTATAAATCATACCGGTGGACTTCTAAGATTTTATTAAAAAGTATATCATAAAACTTTTCTTTAAATCTTACATAAACAATTTAAATATTTGATTATATATATATATATATATATATATATATAGACACACACACGCTTAATGTTTTTTCTAGTGTATACTCAACAATTTTAATATAAAGTTTCCTTTTATAATATATCATGTAACTGAAAAGTTATTTTACTAAAGTATTCCATTAGGGAAGGATTATTGTTTGTTGGTAGCCATAGGTGGAAATAAAAATTTAAGACGCTATGTGAGGGGACGATAAAGCCAACATATATACAGTAACATGATAGATTGGTTTTACTAAACAAAAGTAGAATGGATTAGTAGGATCCACATCAGCATCCAAAAAGCCATGGCTGCGAAGTGCCCTAAAATAATATACAAGAATAATTAAATGTCTAATGATGTTATCCAAAACATATGAATAATTCTTTTTTTATATATATCTTTTAAATAAGTTAAATTTGTTATGATTAAATTTTACACATTAGGTATTATATTGATGTGATCACTCTAATAGCTTCTTTTTTTATAGAGTTTGGTGTTAATTTATATGCCTTGTAGCTAATCAGTTGATTACATATGACATTAACTTTGTTTATGTAAATATATTTAATTTATTAATAAAGACTTATTTATCTTTAATATTAATCAAATATTTGATTAATGAATCTGTAGTAAAGATAAAGTTATTGAGACAAAAATGTTCTGCAAATAAAATTACAAAGTTGTTATAATTATGAGATTTCTATTGCATCAATGCATTGTTCCTAAAATATTCATGGTTAATGCTCTATTATGACTGGATATTAATTAGAGTTATTGAGACTGTACATATTATGTTCTTTTCTTTGTGAAATGAAGTAGTTGTTCTCATAAGTTGAGATATGAGAGATACCCAGAACTAATATGTAGGTGCTTATCAGATGACATGTTGCATGATAATTTTATATGAAGAGATCACTTGTGTCTATGATAAAGTTCATGTGACGGTTGTGTAAGTGATCCTTAGACTTGAGATCACTAAGTTATCATATATAAGGAATGTTATGTTTTGATCTTACTACATTTTGTCCTAATTAAAGGTAACAAATGAGTAGATATTGAGTGTAACATGAACTATATGAAGGTATTTAAGTAATTAAGAGATGATTCATCACTCTTAGTGAATTATAAAAAATGTTTCATCTATTTTTAAATAGTATTGATTGCAAATCCTTGCGCAAGGTGGAATGAGATTTGTAAAGAGTTTCAAATCTTATTCAAATAATTAATGACTGTGGTGTTAAGAACAATTATGATTTGACATGGTAGACACATTCCATGCTTTAATGTCTAAATCAGAACACTGTTGATGAAGAGATAATAATTACACTAAAAAACTAGCCACTGAAAAGTTAAGTCAAATCACTCATGATTTTTCTAATATTTGAGGGATCATGACAGATTGCTAGACATTGTACTTGATCTTCAAATATAAATCAATCAATTGTTAAATTGATAATAAATTAGTTTGTTTAATTTATTTAATCCTATTTTATTTTGGATTGTGATTTATATTTGAGCCAACTTATTAGGGGTCACACATATAAGAACCATTGATCAAAAATTAAAATAGGATGATTAATCAAGTGTGACTTGATTATAAATAAGTTTTAGAAATTAAGAACTAGAGTGTAATTTATATAAGGAATTACAATTCTAGATCTAGAAAAATCAAGTAAGGACTTGATTGAATAAATTTTTAAAATTAGCCTTAAATAAAATACATGATATTATTTAAGAGAAAAATTGATAATTTGCTATTTATAGGGTTTTTAGGTTTTCATATAAATAGAAGTTATGCCTCTTGTTTTCAGTTGAAGGTGGAAAAAGTGAGTAGAGTACAATATTAAAATATATAAAATACATAAAAAAAAAGAATTAACACTATAAGGTATATTAATCCCTCTCTACTTAAAGGATTTAAGAGATTTCTCACTAGTGGTTCGTGTGAATTATCGTTAGAGATCGAATATTTAAATGACATGTAGTTTGTGACAACTTAGTCTTGAAATGATTATTCAATACCGAAAAAAACATCTGATCTTTAGGTAATCTTTGTATAAACTCCAAGCATTCTTATATTTATCTAATGGGATCCTTGAGACTTCCGAAAAATTTTAAATTTATCATTTTCGTAGTGTTTATGTGTTTTGTGAAACCCAACATTTGGAGCTCCACTGATAACAATAAGTATACATATGGTTTAACCTTATGTAAATTCCAAATCTATACATCGATTATTAATTGAGTTCCAAAATTAATTTAGTTTCAAATCACTAATAGCGTAGACTTTTTTTCTTGGATTCTTTATATTTTATTTTTAAATTTTAATTAAAAATTATTAAAAAAAATAACTTAGAATATATTTAGGATATTATTCCATTAGATACTAATCAATTTTGAATTTATTTTTAAATAAAATTATAATTTTTTTAATATTAACAAACACTCTTTTTATACCGTCCTTCGTGATTATTATTATTTTTTAAAATTTTAATCAAAATATATGATTCAATTTGAAATTTATTTTCAGATAAAATTCTAGCATTTGTTTTTTTTTTTAAATAAAGGGAAAGTAGGTTGGCCAACTACGAAGTATTGGGCTATTGGCACAACAATACAAAGTTTTATTCATTGAATCTTTATCCTTTAAGGTATTTGTTTCACTGAATAATCCCATTTAAGACAATCAAAAGTAAACTCTCTTACGATGGAAACTAAAGAAAAGAAGTTAATATACTTTAGATCAAGCTTATCTAAAATGTTGGATGATTTGTCTTTTAATATAAGGATTAGTGAATCGTGACAAAAAAAAAAGACAAAAGGCAGATTGGTTGTCTACATGTTCTCACCGTTTAATATTGAGGACCTCAAAATATATTTATAAAAAAGGGAGAAATTTTAATTAGTTGAAAACTTGTAAATCCCCATGTATATGTAGGATCAAATGTAAAATTAACCCGACAAGTAATAGAAACTCGAGATGAAAAGAAAAATGAATAATTCATATAAATAATAGAGAATATGTTATGAAATGAAGAGAATATTATCCATGATTAAATATAAAAGTATGGATGGGTTCCTACTTGAATTATAATTTTAGTTTAAAATTCTTAATGACAACGAAATTGGTAATGGGTTTCAATGGATAAAAATATAAGAAAAATGAAAAAATGATCCCAAATAATTAGTGAGATAATAAAGAATAAACTATAAGAAATTATAGTACAACAACAAGGCAAGAGTGAATGTGTAAGCACCAGTTAAAATTTAGTAACGTTACCAATAAACGATAATAAGCCGATAAAGAAATAAAGTGAGAAAACATATAAAATAAGTATATGTGAAGTAAGAAAATGATCTCAAGGTTTTAGATGAATAATTAATATGATTTACGTATGGATTGAATAAGAAAATCCGGATTTTTGATGAAAAATCACAAACTAACCAATTTTACACTATCGAGCATAACTTTTAATTCGGATCAGATATGACTGAAAGTTTGCATGGAGTATCTTGAAATGCTGATCTACCTTGGGTTATAGTTTCAGTTAAATCACAGTTCGGAAAGGCTTTGAAACTTAGGTTGACAGACGGGTAGTTTACTAGAAAAATACATAAAGGCATAAGTAAGTGATAGAATTATAAATAAGAATAAAATTGGCCTATAAAAGGCTGTTTCTAGCCGGTCACAATTTTAAAGGAGAAAAGATGAAAGTTTTTTTTTTTGTCTTTCTACCCTATTTTTTAGAGAAATTCAGAAACATTGGTGAGATTAAATGATATTATAGTGAAATTGTGGATGAAACACCATTTATACAAGGTTTTGAGTGAAATCAAGGAGGAATCCAAGAAGAAAAAAAAGAGTTTTAAAGCTTGAAAGGAAGAAACTAGAAAGTTAGAGAGAAAAAGAAGGAAGTGAAAAACCTTGTTTTTTCTTGCATCTTTTCCCTTGATTTTTTTGTTATTAGAAGGTAAGAGACCTTGTTCTATAGTTGATTTAAGTTTTTATTGAGTTTTGAAGTGTATTGTATTGTGATTCCATTATGGAAAGTTAGGGTTTGAATGATGGGTTATTTTAAATGATAATTTTGATTTAATTAAGTGTTAAAAAAACAATGGGTATCATGGAATTAATCTAAAATTTAAAGAAAAATAGAAGGAAATTTTGGCCAATGGTTGAATAAGAGGGATTAGGATTGTTTAGTCTACATTGATATGGAAATTGTGATTGATTGTGCTATATGATATGTTTAATGATTGGGTATAAAGCTAATTGAATGAAAATTTAAAGAAAAACCTATGTTTCACTTGGTGTGAAGTTTCAACCTAGACTAAAGTATAAAAATGAAAAGGTAATGTGAAATTAATAAGAAATTTTGAAAGAAACTCATTCCTTATTTGAATATTAAGCCAAAATAGGGGATGAGGGAGAATTGCTTTGTGCTTTAAATTGTTGAAATATTTGTGTTTAATTATGTTATTTAGTATGTTTAATGAATGCCTATGGATCTAATTTCATGAAAATTATGAAGGGAACTTATGTTTCTCTTGAAATAAGGTGTCTCATGTGGGTGAGAGGTGTCAGGGGGTTGTAGGAGTCACCACCTAGTTGTTTGTTTCAGGGTTGCTATGAAACTCGGGTATACTGATTTTATCAGAAATTTAAAGGGTAAGAGACTGGTTCTTTGTTAGAAAAGATATTAGCACCCCTAACTTACCCTACCTGCGGTAAGTTGCAATGTATGGTTTGAAGGTTTTGATGGGTTCCTAACCAGTGGTATGTTTATGGCTTAAGATGAGAATTTATTCGCGTGAATAAACCAAGTGTTTAGAATTTTATTATGAGCTCGTGTATCCAAACAAATTCTTATGGAAGGGATCCATGTAGGTGTCCTGATAGGGTTCATCTATCTTGGAAGGCAGATGAGTTTTCCAACTCACGTGTTGTGGTGAAAAAATACTCCCAATTAAAATTGATAAATATTTAGAATAACTCTGAGAATTTTTTGGTCAACTCCTAATATTTAAATACTAGTCTCACTTGGAGGTTCAACATTTATACCAAAATATTAACCATTAATCTTCATGAATTAAAATTTTAGTGATTATTGGAATTTGGTCACAATCCGATTTATTGAATAAACCGGTTATTAAATCCAAAATGCATGCAAAAAATAAAATAAAACATCCCATATATTTTATTTTTTAAGAAAAATATATAATTTTTTGTATTTTGAGAGGCTTGGCCGTTTGTAACACGCAAAAAGACATTATATGTTGTAGACTTCTTGAAATAAAAACTACAAAAAAATCTAAAGGGATTTTGCCATACACTTTCTTAAACAAAATATTCAATTAAAATCAATCCAAATAAAGATTAAAGACTGATATGATTTTTTTTACCCGACCGAGTTAACCCAGAAATAGTTGACCTTACTGGGTTGACTCAGAAACAAACCAAAAAAGCAAAACCAAAACCAAAAGAAATCAAACTTCACAAAACATAAAAAACTTAAAAATATTTCAGTCAAAACGGATCAAACACATAAAAGACAAAAAGAAATGAAGAACATTCATCAGCACCTCTATAAACACAAGTCTCAATCCAGACCAGATCTCAAATAATGAGGGGCATGGTTTTGTTCACAATCATGCATAGAGCAAGAATCAGGGATTTGTTTGCTTCAATTGTCATCAAATTAACATGATTTTACCAAAATAAGTTTCAGTTCAAAACCAAAACCCTATGATTAAAACCCACGAAAACATGTTATTGGTGCATAAAACTTCTAGATTATTTACTAACAATGACAGACGAACTTGCGTAAACTGGAATTTAATTAAAATGAGCTCTAAAACTAGTACCTAAGGAAAGATTCATCGGATGAATCTATCGAAACCAAAACCCAGTAAACCTCGAAAACCAAAACAAACCCAGAATGACCATTTTGAGTCTCTAAAGCATGCTTTCCTTATTCCCATAGACCACATTATCAATGATGTGGAACTAAAAAATAAACAAAACTAAAAAACAAAACTAAAAAAATGCATTGATTTTCAATCCTAAAAACTGTCAACTCAAACAAAAGGCATGCTTGAACAATCTGAGCTTCAAAATTCATCTTCGTCATTCCAAAAGACTAAACCACGAATCCAAAACTTTGCATTGAACACAAGAAATCAATCTCGTAGGCCTTATGGACTCCACTTTTAAGGTTTGAATGTATATACCTTCTAAGCTTAAAAATATTCAAATTTGAATCGACTTTTGATAATGCCTTCCTTTTCCTTTATCTTCATACTTGACAAAACAAAGTTTAAGCTTCAAAGTTCTCCTAGATTGAATTTCTTGCACTTTAGCTAAAATTTCTTTTTTCTTCTCTATTTTGCTCACTTTTTGCCCCTTCTTATTTTGCCTCTCTGCTCTTGGTTACCTTTTCTCTTATAGGTGGATTTAGAGCTTCTAAACGGGTTTGTTAGGGTTCTAATAAACTAAAACTAAGCTAGTTTTGCCATAAAATCAATGGTTTTGTGTTTAGGTGGTTTTGTAAGAAACTTAGAGGCCAACGTGAGGTGTTTTTGGCCTTTAGATCTAGAGAGATGGGTTTTAAATCCTTGATAAGAACTCTCTGAGGGGTTTTTAAAGTGGGAACACACGAAAAAGTTAGGTGGTTTTCTGCAAATAGATGTCTTAATCAAGGCTGACTGGGTTGGTAACTTTTGTGACTTCGTTGGAGCAACTCTTACGTCAACGTTGTCTGAGACCACCTGAACTTGGTTTAGGGGGTAAATACCTTTCGATCGAATCTATTTTTGTTTAATTTGGAGGTCTGTAGTTCCATATTCAACCGTTTAAAAGTGGCAACTCAAACAACATGACAACTGAAACTACAGTGATAGCTGACTAGGGACAAGAAGTTGTAGAGATCAATAGGGAATATAAAATATAAACATTTGATTTCAAAGACATGGAGTTCTAGGGGGTGTTTCTCAGTTGAATGGTGGTGGTTACAGTCTCCGAAGTGATCGGAAACGCCACATTCATTCGCTTAAAAGTGCCCACTCGATCAACCAAAAACTAAAAAAAAGATGCACAATATCTTGAACGATGCTGTTTTGGCTAAACCTTATAGATTAGGGTTTTTTGATTTGGGATTTTATAATTTTCAATTTGATCTCTATTCTTTCAATTTTGTTCAATTTTACCCTTAATTTCTCTCTAAACTCCTAATTTCATGCAATTGTATCCTTGCAAAATTCAATTGCCAGCCTTAAATTTAAGCGTTTTTTACATGTTTGTCCTTCATCTCTGATTTTTTCAAATAGACCCCTAGATGACCATTAAATTTTTAATTTTCTTCGATTTGATCCCTGATTTCACCGATTTCAGTCCCCGAAGTTGAGCCCTTTTTGCAAGTTGGTTCTTGTTTCATAAATTGTTCAATTAAGTCTCTAATTTCTCACCAGACTTTTAATTTTATGCAATTAAGCCTCTGATTTGACCAATTAAACTTTTGAAAGTTCAATTTCAGTCCCCAAACTTCGATTTGTTTTCAATTAACATCCAAATTGACTCTAAAAGATGATTTTTCATGTGATTAAGTCCTCAATAAATTTAATCAAACCTTTCAAAATTTCAATTGAGTCCTTAAACACCCAAATAAAGTATTTTTACTAATAGGCCTTTTTGTTAATCAAAATTTAGGTTGTTAATTTTGTCAAATCTCAAACATTGTGGTTTGTCAACTTTTACTTGGCATTTTTGTCTTTCACCAGCAAACTTGGGCAGTCTTTTTTAGGCTTTCTTCATATGTATTTCATTGTAGATATTTTTTATTTTTTTCTTTCTTTTTTTGGATTAAAAAAAAGGTAGCAATATAAGGTTTGGCCAAAATTAAGAATATAAAAAAAATTGTTATCTTGATTTGATATGATATTTGTGTTAAATAGGGAGTTTCATATGTGTTTGCACGGTTAAACTATTAATACGCTTGAATGGAAACTCAGGGAAACCATTTTTGAAGTTTTGGTCACAATGAAAAGAAAAAGGGTGGGCTTGTTGAATCATATTTTTTTAGTGTGAAAATATATGTTGATATGTGTTTGGATGTAATTGAAATAACTTATCAAAAATGGGAAACGAAAGACAATATATGGTTATCCAAAGAAGGACTTTTGGCTGAAATTCCCTACATATATGGAAGAAAGATCTAATTTTTTTATTAAATCCTTTTGTAATTGTTGTTAATTGAGGATTTAAATATATGAACCTTTAAGAATAAATATGGTCATAAAAGTATGAATATATAGGAAAATTTAATATTTTCTTGTTAATGCCTTGAAATATGAATTTATTTGGAAAATTAAAATTAAGTATAAGATGGTTGACATGGTTATAATGATGGTATCCCTATTGGTACAGGGGTAAATGCTAGATCAAGACGAAGCATCGGGGAGCAACAATACAAGTACAAGCTCACAAGTAGGTGCCTTGCACCTTCTCGCTTTTAGGATATCTCAAGTACATATAAGTAAAAATCTTTAAATGCATTTACTTATACATGTATATTTCAAGAATGATTTAATAAACTAGCTATTTGAAAGTAGCCAGTGACTTCTATTAAACTAATGATTGCGATATTTGATAACCTAGTTGTTTGGAAGGAGCTAGTGGCATCAGTGAGACTGATGACAAGGATATTTGATAGACTAGCTATCTGAAATGAGTTAATGGTGTTAGTGAGACTGATGACCAGGATAATTAGATTGACTAGTTTACCTGAGGGGAACAAGTAGCGTCAATGTGACTGACTGCCATGATGATTGATTGACTAGATGCTCTAAAAGGAGTTAATGGTGAGATTGACTTTCTTGGATTATAGTTTAACTAGTTGCTATAAATTGAGCTAGAAGTGCCATTGAATTGACTTGTCGATTTCTTTATGAAAAAGTTTAAATGATCAAAGTGTTAATTGATAAGGGAGGGGATATGTTTTCGAGATATCAAGAATTTTTACAAGATTGATTAGTTGCTTGTGAGTTTGTTGGTAGATGATACTAGTGTGATTGACATTAGAATTACAATATTGCTCACAAGAATAAAAGTTAAAGAATAGGTTGACGAGGGAAAACAACGACGAAAAGAACTTGAATGTTTTAATAAAATACATATCTAGTTCTGAAAAAGGAAAAAAGAAGGAATTAGAGTTGTGTGAAAATGAAATATCAGGGGATTAGTACAAAAAATAAATAGAGAAATCCAGAGAAAAAGGGTATCCAAAAGGAATTGGATAGTAGAAACAGGGGCTAAATTAGTAAATACAGCCTCGAAGTACTAGAGGTTAATTGAATAAAGGAATTGTAAATATGTGTGGCATGAGTTAAGAAGTGGGTTTGACAGCTCATTAGAGGTTGGACCAATGACAATTGATAATCTAATTGTATTAGAATATTGGTTGATTTGGCAATAAGGTTAAATGTGATTTAAGGTTATTCCTGCAGTATGTTTAAGTGTAAAAAAAATGTCATTTGATTAAGCATCAAATGAATTTCAAGATTATCTATGAGGCAGTATTGAGGCATGATTTAAAAGCTATTTCTACAGTGTAATGTATAAGGTTTAAAGCTGTCTTTGGAACTACGTTGAGGTTGTGTCTAAAGGGTTATTTGACTGCTTAGTGAAAGAAATGAGGATCATTTTAAGGGCTTTTAGGCAATAAAATTACATTAATTTAAGGAATTATTGAGTTAGTTCTAGGGTACTGTTTTGACAAATGAGATATGGATCTAACATTAAAAAAGGGATATAAATCATGTGATAGATATTTCATGGTTAGTGGGTATAGCCAGCTACTTGGGACCCTGATTAAAATTTCTAGTAACTGTAAGATAACACACATGATGGTACTTGTTCTTTGAGGAACTATATGATATATGTCTGAAGGAGAGACTTACTTCAATCTTAACATGATGATGGAAGATAATGTCACAAAAGAATAATATATGTAATGAACCTTTAAGAGGGGATCCAGAAAGTATGCCTTAAAATGACCAGGAGTATGAGGCGTGATTTTAGAAATGAAGTTACACCTTTTAATTGTCTTGAATAGAAAAACATATAATATGCATGTTGAATTGATATTTATGTACAATCTCTTGCTAATAATATTAAGATAAGGAAATAAAGGATCAAGTACAGAACTTGTACTAAAGATAAAAGGAGTAATGACTTGGTATAGACTATGAAGGAGGGGGTGTTTGCTAGTATATGGTTAAAGTAATTAAAGCAAGTCTATAGTATTGTTTCGTATCTTACATAAGGTACGGTAAGGTAAATTACCCAATATTTCTTGTTAAGGGGTAATTAGAGTGGAACTTAATGTATGAAAAAATGATTATATAATTGTATATAAGTGTTGAACTTAGAATGATAAAGTAAATAAATATGTGTATTTGATATCAAGTGATTTATGACATTGCATACTTATATCGTGTGTGTATTTGATTTCAGGTGCTTCTCAAATTTGAGCAGAGTAGTAGATTTCTTATAGGTATTTTTAGATTACAAACGATAATGTAATTAGAGACCTATTAGATTTTTTTTGTTACATAACAAGATGTCGACCCTTTTATAATGCAAACGAAATAAGTATTAAAGTTGCAAGTGACTTAGTTCTTGCTTTTATTTATTATGTTGTAATTTAGCATTCAACTTATGTATATTAAATTAACTATGAATACAAATAAATTAAAATGGTTTTTATATACATAATTATTAATGTTGTTTATTGCAAAGTTAACGATGTGCATGATCTATAAATTATAATGGATAATTTGATGGAGTAGAGGATATATATACTTTTGACTTGTGTGGAGAATGGAAAAACTCCGAGATGATTGGACAATATGAGTTTTTGATGTTGATATGTATATAGGTGTCGATAACTTGAGAATGTTCATATTTAGGGAAGACTCTGCCAAACTCTCGATAGAATCATTATTCATTTATTAAGTATGAAAACTATGAAACTAGTAAGTTTGATGGATTGTGAAACTAATATGGAATGTATATGCATAAAAGAAAATTACCTTGTTTTCCTAAGTTTAAGGCTCTAAGCTTTTTTTTGACATTATAATTTTTAGGTTGTTATAGAAATCCTCCCATCTTCCCAATTGATTAGGGCATCATAACGAGACAAAGTGAGAAATGTATATTAAGAAATGTATATTTATCTACAAAGTTGTTACCCCGATCAATTATCTTTTTCTTTGAATCCAAATTTGGATAGAAGAAGGACTTGAACCAACCTTTACCTATTTTTGTATTTGCTCTCTAAGAATTTAAGAAATTTGTAAAATAAAAGAAAAATTTCAAAGATTAATTATTATTGTTATTGTTATTATTTTGAGAATGAAAATAAGTTTCCTTTTAAGTGAACTAGAGGAAGTAAGTAAACCTTTGAAAATGTGTAGTTTACGTCTTTATCATAAATTTATAAAGGAGTGATACTTTCCAGATACAAATATGTTGCCTCCAATAAAATCAATAGTCAACTAGAAAAATTAAACATTAAACTATTTTGTGCCTGTCCAAATTTAGAACAAGATAAAAAAACTTGAAATTGATGTTTGAACTTGAATATTATAGAATGTTATCCATGCATTTGCTACAATAAAAATAGTTTTGTCACCTCAAAGGGGTAAATTTTTATACAAAAATCTTAAATTCAACTTGGAGTAGTACTCTAAAATGAAAAAACAAAGCAAAAAAATTAGATTTAAAAAGTCATCAATTGTTAGGGAAATTAATATTTGCAGGTAAGAGGATATATATATATATATATATATATATATATATATATATATATATATATATATATATTGGTATTATGGTTGAAATTTCTTGCATCCAAAATATGAATATGATAATCAAATAATCAAATATATATTATTGAATATCGCGTTGTGTTGTGGGTCGAGATCAAATTTTTTAATGTAAAACAAATATTCAAGCATTGTTAACATGTTTTCTAATAAAAAATAATCGAATCAACTCAGGTCAACCTGTCAAAACCATGACCCGAGTCATGAAATCGCGATGACCCCATATAAAGCAAATCAAAAGAAATCACAAAGCCCAATTAAAAATAAATCAATTAAAAAGGGACAAAAAACTAATAGAGTCAATATAGGTGAACTTGCTAAATTCATGACCCTGGTTATGAGGTCGTGATAACTCCATAAAAAATAATTTAAAAAAAAATTATGAAGCTTAATTTTCAACAAACCCAATGTTGAAGGTTTAAATTGGAAAAAAAATAAATTAGAAAAAAAAATAACCCGAGTTAACTTGCTCGCGACCTGAGTCATGATATTGATGTAAATTCATAGAAAACAAATAAAAAAAATACAAAGCCCAACTTCCAACAGATTTAATATTGAAGATTGAAATTGAGAAGAAAAAAAAAACTAAATGTATGAGACTAGTATATAACCCAACATACAGAAAATTTAAAACATTATGAAGCACAATTCCTAAACACAACCTAATATTAAAGGATAAAAGAAAGAAAAAAGATTAGATTGTTGAAGAGAAAAATAGGAAGAAAAAAACTATTCCAATAAATAGTGTTTTGTGAGTATGACTTTAGTGATTATCCTTTAGTATTTTGTTAATGATCTCTTTAAAACTTGAGTAGTCAAGTATATATCATTATTATCACATTTTAAGTTAGTGTTTAGCTATTAATTCAGAATAAAAAAAGATAAAAATAGTTAAGATATATAAGACATTAGATATGTTGCCCACGCTTCACCATAGGTTGAGCAATTTTTTTTTATGTGAAAAAAAATGTTAGGCTAAAAATATCAAAGTCCTCAGTCATTGGTTCAAGTGGTAATTTAAATAATATGAAAAAAACAAAAAAAAAACAAAAAAAGGATAAAAAAACATACTTGAGACTATTCGGATTATTAAACAACTCAATGCTAACTTAATAGAAGGAAAACCATAAAACATAAAAAAAAGTAAAACTTTTTTTTAAAAAAGAAGAACATGAGCTTAAAAAAAAAGAAAAAAACCAAGAAAACCCAAGAGAATCTCTTAAACCCGATCTAATCTTAAAAATTTACAAGTCATTAAATCCTGGACTCGAGTTTAATCAAGAAGCTTACTTGTTAATCAATATAATTTTAAAGGATGAAATTGTTGAAATAATATTGATAAAAAAAACTTACAAAATAAAAAAAAAAGCAAAAAAAAGAATGAGAATACAATTTGAGACAAAAACACCTAAGGAGGATGAAATTTGAAAAACAAATCCCAAACAAAATAAATAGCAATTAAAAGAATAAGTACCAAATTTGAAACATTAAAAAATCATAAGGGATGAAATTGAAAAATATTTATAATTTGATAGATTATTTATAGATTAAAAAATAGATTAGGTGAAATTGAAAAAAATTATAGATGGCTAATCTAACATAATCAAACCCAAAAAAAAAACCTAAAAAAAAAGGATTAAAAATAAGCTCAAAAGGGCAAAAAAATCCAAGCAAACTCAGGTGAAGCTTTTAAACCTGTTCTAATCTCCGAAACCCATAACTTGTGAAATCCTAGACTCAAGTTCAATTAAGAAACTTAACTCTTAACAAATTTAATTTTAAATGATGAAATCATGAAAAAATATTAATAAAAAAACTTTGCTAAAGGAAAAAACAACAACAAAAAGAACGAGAGATAAAATTTGTTAGGAAAAAACAACAACAAAAAGAAAAATTTGTAAAAAATTAAAAATGATCCCAAACAAAATAAATTGTAATTAAAATAATAAGGACCAAATTTGAAAGATTAAAAAATCATAGGGGGTAAAATTAAAAATATTTGTAATTTGATAGATTAAAAAAAATGATAAGGGGTGAAATAAAAAGAAATTGATGAGGGCCAACCCAATAGAATCATACCATAAATCTAACAAAAAAAAACATAAAAAAAAAAGGAAACATCATTTTATAAAAGGGGGAAAAACCAAGTAAACCTGACAAATCTCTTAAACATGGTCTAATATCTAAAAGTCATAACCCGTGAAGTCTTTTACCTAGATTCAATCAAGAAGTCTAATTCTCAACCAATTTAATTTTGAAGGATGAGACCGGTAAAAAATATTTAGAAAAAATCTACAAAAGCAACAAAAATAATGAGGATAAAACTTGATAGAAAAAAACCAAAAAAGGATGCAATTTAAAAAAAAAATGATCTGAAGTAAAATAAAAAGAGGTCCAAATTTTAAAGATAACAAAATAAAAAAATTGATAGATTAAAAAAATCATAGGGGTGAAATTGAAAAATATTTAAAATTTAATAGACTATTTATATATTTAAAAATGTTAGAGGGGTGAAATTGAAAAATATTTATGATTTGATAAATTATTTACAAATTATTTATAGATTAAAAAATATTAGGTGGGTAAAATTGAAAAGCTTCTATAATTTTATAGCTTATTCTAAAATAAAAAAAAGTAATAAAAAATATAGGGACCAAATGTTAAGGGAGAAAAAAAAATTGAAAGGGTTGTTTAGAATTTTTGCATGAGTTGGTGCAAAACTCAAGAAGGGAGAAAAAATAAAATAAAAAAATAATCATCATGGCAAATCGTTAGAAATCTTGGAAAACACGTTGTATCACCATGTAGAGGGCATCAATATCTTCCAAACGTCGCCTTCGAAGGTGGTGTTTGGACGACCCCTTACACGCCAGCAAATTGTTTTTAAAATTATATTTAATAAATTTAATTTATAGTGATTTCCCTAAATATTCTTGAAAATCACAATAAAAAAAATGTAAAATGATAAGAAAAAAAACTCTTATGTGAGAGTTCAATTAGTTTTGCCTTTAAGAACATCAAAATAATTATACTATTCTAAAAGACTAGAAATACAAAAATATCATTGAGTAACATGCATTATACTATTTAATTACATCGTTAAATGAAAAAAGTTTTATTGTATATTAAAAACAAAATTACTAAAATACAATTGATAAAAACAATTACGTCATGGTAAAAAAACTAACTGACTAGTTCAAAGTTTTAATGTTCATGGGGTAATATAATAATTATATTATTACAATGAATATTAATCTTTATTTTGGGGCATAATAACTTTCCTTTGTTTATATTTTTTATGTCTTTTTATCTTTATCTTTTATTTTATTTTTATTTGAAAAAAACTTAAATTCACTCAAACTATTTCATTAATATATTTATTTTTATATTTTCATATTTATCTCTACAATCTTACCTATTTTTGTATTTTCAGTTTTAAAATATTAACAAATAAAAACCTAAAATAGTTTATAATTAATGAGTGTTTGAGAGTATAATAATTTTTTTAAGATATATTTTAAAAATATATTTTACTATAAAAATATATCAAATTAATTTTTTAATATATTTTAATAATTTTAATATAATGATGTTAAAAATAAAAAAATAAAAAAATTAATTTAATATATTTTAAAACAAAAAATATTTTTTAAAAACACCTTTCCTTACCCCCAATTCTTTACCACCAATTCGGTTTAAAAACAATTGTCCGAATTCCAAAAGGTAATGGAAAAGGATGCCTGTAGCACAAAACGACAAGTCAAAACATTTGTAAAGAAAAAAAAAAGAAAAAAAGTTGAAGAAATAGTACCAGTTTCAATGTAAAATCTCTTCAACTTGCAAATTGAATATTATTCCATGCCTCACAAATTTCCAACTAATGCCCACCATAATACCCCTCCATTGGGAGGGAGGAGTTTGAGACTTCAAAGTTCAATCCCATCTAGAGAGAGGGACCAGGAAAGAGACATCAGTTTTTGGACCTTCTGAAGAGAGAGAGAGACACAGCTAGGAGCAGTTTTTTTTTTTTTTTATAAAGTTTGAGAGAGAAGGGGAGGGAGCGAGTTGAGATTGTTTCTGTTTGCCACTAAATTAATCTTTTTTATGGGACCTTGAAATCCTTGTGCCTCAAAAACTCCTAGTGGGTCATTCTTTCTTGTTTCTCGAGTCCTACTCTCCCACTTGTTGCTCTTTGGCTTTGCTGTCTCTCTGCTGCATCTCTTACCTTTTCTTGTTTCCAAACTTAACCCTCCTTAAGACCCTTTCTTCTCTCTTTTCTATGTACCATCTTCCCTATATCCAAAGAAAGATCCATTCCATACTGTGTTGGTATTGGTTTATTCTTGTTGGAGGCTACAAAGATCAATTCTGTTTAGTGGGATAGTCTTTGTTTGTGTAATGCATGCAAGTAGGCAAGGGTGTTGCTGTTCCCTGGAAGGGAAGCTATTTTCATTCAATTGAAGCATCTGGGCATTCTTGATTTTTGAAAAGATGAACTGGGTATTGCTTGAAATGGTTATTCTGCTTATTGGATTGATGGGTTGATTTAGGGTCAGTTAATGTTGCGGGCTTTGAGGCAATATCCGTGTTTAGGATTGGTTTGAACTTAATTTGTGTTTCTATTGGTTGTATTTTAGACTTTTTGTGATTGAGATTTCATGCTTGGTCCAAGACAATGGAGAGGTTTATGGCCAGATTTTTATTTCTTTTGCACTGAAAAAATTAGTCAAAGAATATGAAGAACTTTCTCAAGAAGCTTCATATCATGCCTAATCAATCAGAGGATGCAGAGGGGTCAAATTCATCAAGAGGCCATAAGTCCACTAATGGATCATCCCCTGATAATAAGTCTTTGCATTCTAGGTCCCAAGAGAATAAACCCTTTTCTGGCCTTTCAAATTGGTTAAGTTCAGTTGCTAATAGAAAAAGTCCTAGTCCACCATCATCTTCAAATGTGACTAGAGGAGAGAAGGTGGAGCAACCGGAGTCAATTAGTAGTAGTGGTTTTGATGTTGTTTCAGAAGCTGCAAGGCGTGATTCAGGGTCTACCACCTCCAGGGATCCTGATATTGAAGAGGAGTATCAGATACAGCTGGCTCTGGAGTTGAGTGCAAGTGAGGATCCCGAGGCAGTTCAGATTGAGGCTGTTAAGCAAATAAGCTTGCGCTCTTGTGCACCCGAGAATACTCCTGCTGAAGTCATTGCTTATCGATATTGGGTAAGTTTGTCTGTCTCTTCATTTGCCCTGTCTAATCTATTCAAAGTATCCTTTTTCATAGTCTAGATACAGTAGAAAGTTATGAGGAATTTTTTTTGCTTAACAGCTACTTGTTAAGTTAACTCCTCTATGATACAATACAATGGTTTGAGGAAAATGTATATGAATGGAACTTGTTCATTAGATTGTTCTCCTGACAATTTTTAGATTGCCAATAAATTTATAAAATTGCTTCCATGAATTAGATTGTCTCCGACATAATGATAATGGAACTGCGGAAAAAAGAGAAGGAGAGAAAAATGGCTGATGGGTGCCATTATTAGAAATCCTATGTCACTCGTCATCCTTTCTAGCACCTGTAAATAAAGAAATACCTGAAACTATCAATCTATAGTATCATTATGGCACCGTAAATAATATTGTTGAAGGTTCACAATAATGCTCCTCTGTATTATTAACTCTAACCAGTTGGAAATCAGAAATAGTGGACAAATCATGACCTTCACAATTTAGAAAATCTGAAAGATCATGTACATATGAAAGAAGAAAAGGAAAGGAGAAAATTAGTAGGGACCTTTTAACTTTCATCAAGTTAGTGGAGATTACAAAATGCTGGCTGGAAGAGAAAAAGGGGAGGAAATGGAAAGCTACATCGTTCTCAATTTTAGTATTATAAGTGAAGTTGTGGTGGTAAAGACAGGAGTGTTCTTGACAACTTTTTAGTTTCCTCTTTCCACATTTATGACTGGATGTTTATTAGTGTGTGAAATTGGTTCCTTCAACTCCTGTGTTTTAATGAGATCAATGACTTGAAATCATGCTTATTTGATCTTATTGGAATGCTCATTGTCAAGGAGATAGTTGATGGTTTTGTTCTAGAAATTAAAAAGCACAGTCTTGAATATTGTAGTGATGGAGGGAATATATATAAATGTATGAATTAGTGCATGCTAATGGCCTATTGTCACCGGAAAATCAACCAGGAAGATGTCAGTGCTTTCCATTTGTTACTTTTTCTACATGTGGAAAACATAGCAGAGGTCAATGTTTCTCTTTTGGTTATGACTTCTGTTATCTTCTTTTTAAACCTGGTCTGCAGTCTCTGGCTTTGGCTTTGGCTTTGGCTTATATCTCATTTTTCTATGCACTGAAGATATTTGTAGACTAATAGGAAGTTAATATGATATACATTAGATTTATTCCTTCAGTTGACACTCTTTTCTCGAACTCAATTTATCACATGTATATTCCTTTCTAACCAATCTCATATCGTAGATTTATGCATGCTTCACAGAATTACAATGCTCTTAGCTATGATGACAAGGTCTTGGATGGTTTTTATGACCTGTATGGAATCATGACCGAGTCCACAACAGACAGAATGCCTCCTCTCGTTGATTTGCAAGGAACATCAGTCTCAGATGGTGTCACCTGGGAAGCAGTGCTGGTCAATAGGGCTGCTGATGCTAATTTGTTGAAACTTGAACAGAAGGCACTGGAGATGACTGTCAAGTCAAGGTCAGAATGTCAAATTTTCATTGGCAGTGCTTTGGTGGGAAGGCTTGCTGTTTTAGTTTCTGATTACATGGGTGGATCAGTTGGGGATCCCAGCAATTTGTCAAGAGCATGGCGCAGTCTTAGCTATAGTTTGAAAGCAACCCTTGGTAGCATGGTTTTGCCACTTGGTTCTCTTACAATCGGCTTGCCTCGTCATCGTGCATTAATGTTCAAGGTACTTCAGTTTTCATTTTTTTTTTATCTTAGTGCTTGATACACTTAGTCTAGGGTGCTACTACAACTTTTAGGTAAATGGTTTACTTCTGCTGACATATTTGAAAATTGTTTTGGACAATTTGACGAAGTTTATGCTTGCATGTTACCTGCTCACATTGAGCACACTTTCTTACCATGCAACATT
Organism: Populus x sibirica; assembly: GCA_019202695.1. Lineage (NCBI taxonomy): Eukaryota > Viridiplantae > Streptophyta > Magnoliopsida > Malpighiales > Salicaceae > Populus > Populus x sibirica. The sequence continues at coordinate 1,290,370 of JAGMVL010000500.1, forward strand.
CTTCAAGCATCCAACAATGGGTCTCTGCTGTGGGAGAAATTTTTTCAATAGTCATGATGGATTTGTTGAAATCAATCTTGAACATGCTTTATAGATCTATAGATAAGACAGGTTCAAAACCATCCTCCTCAAATGAACTGAACAGGTCCTTGATTTTTTGAACTCCAAATATCAGTAATGCTCCTCATTTACTCAGTTTGGCCTCTGCATATCCTGTCTATCCAATAATAAACTTTGATAAACAATCTCTATCAGGTTCTTTAGGAAGTGGCCTACCAAGCACCTTTATTTCTTAAACTTAGTCTCTAACCTCTTCAAAGACTGGTATTATTATTGGTGTATTTACTAACACATAAATATTCATGCTAAAAGGAAATACTCACCCTGAGATAAGGTGGTTTCACCTTCTCTTAGAGCAGCTGATGACCACAGCTTTGGATTTGTGATCTCCAGTGATTGTCCTTGGCACCAGTGAGCCATTCAATTATATTCTCATCTTTAATGAAGCAACAGAAATTCTAATTTGTTTATAGAAATCTTGGTTTGAACCTTCTGAAACTTAGCATATGGAAATTGGTGTCTTGCATTGCAGAAGCAAAACTGTATCCTGTGAAAGGCATTGACACTACTGAAACCCTCTGAGGTTTTGTATGGTTTGTCTTGCTGAAGCTGTAATCACATCTTTTTCCTTAGGAAGCATATACAGGGTGTAATACAGCGGGTTCATATTCTATGCCAGAGAGCAGAGAAAATTTCTGCTGATCAAGATTCTTTTCCTTAGGAAGCATATATACAGAGTGTAATACAGTGGTTCATAATCTATGCCAGAGCAGAGAAAATTTACACTGATCAAGATTCCCTTTCATGTTTTGTTGTATGCTGAAAAGCATGCTTATGAATATTTTTCATATATCCTCCACATGTTAGTGTTTGAAAATTCATATACATATTACTGATATAGTCTTCTGACCAGTTGCTGTTCTTCATATTTATGAGCTTTAAGTTTGCCATATTTCATCAAAATTCTTTTTATGAGATTGATGGTACTGTTTGGGAAGTCTTGGTTTCTTACTAATTGCCTCTCTTCTCTACCTTTTGGTTTCAATGATTATGTAGGTTTTGGCTGATAGTGTTGGCATACCATGCCGGTTGGTAAAAGGGCATCTGTACACTGGTTCTGATGATGTAGCTATGAACTTTGTAAAGCTCGATGATGGAAGGTAATTACAGTTACAGTAGTTTATTTATTCCTTCCAGTGGTGAAGTTTCTTAATGAAATTCTGCTGGATTGTTTAGTGTTTGGCTCACTCTTTTCTGTGCAGTAGAACAGAACATGATTTGGTATGCAAATGTGAGGTGCTATCTCTGATGCTTCTAGTCAATGGATTCTTAAATGCAGATGAAGCTTTTAGATTTTAGCTCTGCAAACTAGCTTATATGAGATTCTTGTACAAGAAAACTTCTGCTGGTGGCACACATGATTTTGCATTAGTTTTCTTATGAGGTTTTTGCATTTCTGTAGCTGTTACCATTGATTGTAAATTCTATGGATTGAAAAATGGTAAATTGCCTCTAAAATTTGTAATATTTCGTTGGAAACGATTGAAATGCTTAATAAAAGTGTTTATTAAGGTGATAGATGTTGTGAATTTCAGGGAATACATTGTTGATCTAACAGCAGACCCTGGCACCCTTATTCCTTCTGATGCAGCTGGATCACATATAGAATACGATGAGACATTCTTTTCTTCCAGTCCTTTATCTAGAGACATTGACTCTTCTCATATAGCTTCTTCTAGTAGTGGACACACAAGTTCATTTGAAGAACATTCAGAACTTGGGACATTGGAAAAGCAATCCAGATTGAGAAATATTGCTGCTGTAGGGAACCAATCTGATGGAAGAAGTGAATCTCATGAGGGGGCAAGTTTAACTAGGCCGAGTAAAAGTGGAGAAGAATCTACGATGTCTTCAGATGATTTTGGAAAAACTTCCAATGCTGAGAAGGTGCCAGTGCGGGAGCTTCCTGGCAGACCTATTTACCCTTATGCACATGCTCGCTCTCCTTCTTGGACTGAAGGTGTTAGTTCTCCTGCTGCCCGTAGAATGAAAGTAAAAGATGTTTCACAATATATGATTGATGCTGCAAAAGAGAATCCACAGTTAGCCCAGAAACTTCACGATGTGTTGCTTGAAAGTGGTGTTGTTGCCCCCCCTAACCTGTTTACTGAAATCTATGCTGAACAGTTGGATTTGTCTACTGCTGAGACCAAGTCCCCAACAGTAGATAAGGTTGATCACAAACAGAGGACTGAAATCCGAAGTGTGAAGGATCAAGATAATCTTGTTCCTGCTCGATTTTTGCCGCCTCTGCCTCCTCATAGGCTGCCATATAAAGCCAGTTCACCTGGTAATCCACCTGATCAATCTAAACCTGTGGAGGGTTCAGGGGTCAACCATCCTTTTGATACAAGGGAGATTACTGGACTACCCATACCATTGCAGTCTGAAGTTACTCCTGTGAAATATGTAAAAAAAGTTCCTGTAGCTGCTGCTGCTGCTGCCGCTGCAGCTGTTGTTGCATCTTCTATGGTTGTTGCTGCAGCAAAGTCAGGTACTGACTCAAACCTTGAACTACCAGTTGCAGCTGCTGCCACTGCCACAGCTGCAGCAGTGGTGGCAACCACAGCAGCTGTCAACAAGCAATATGAGCAGGGTGCACGGAGTGATGGAGATGCAGATAGTGCTGGTTATGAGCCACGAGGTAGTGGGGACAAGGGTAGTGGAGGACGCAGCAGTGAAGGCCATGGAAGTGGTGGCCGAGAATGTGATGCTTTAGGTGCCAATTCAGAAGGTGAGAGAATATCTGACAGATCAGTTGGAAATGATAGCTCAAAGTCTGATGCTGCGATGGATGATGTTGCAGAGTGTGAGATTCCATGGGATGAAATTTCCTTGGGTGAACGTATTGGACTTGGTACTGCCACTTGCTCTTGCTGTTATTTTTATGACTTCATATCTACTGTCAATCTCGATAACTGTACTCCCAGTTAGGTTTCCTCTGATTGCTTTGGATGCTTTGTGTTGCAGGATCATATGGAGAGGTATACCGTGGAGACTGGCATGGAACAGTGAGTATTTTCCTGTTGACCCTAAAGCTAAGCCTGTTTGCTATCTCTATGTTGCATGCATGTGCCAGAAAGACAATAAATGGCTTCTTGTCACTGATTTTTTTTGGAATGGTATACAAAATGAATAATGCCAGAATGAGTTAGTTGAATTTGAAGATTCTTACAAGATTCTGATCAATTTTGGGGAAGGGAATCCAAGGAAGCAAGTTTTGCCAAAGGAAAAAGTTGCAGTGAAGTTTGACAGCTGGGATTTTGTGATTGTGCCTATCAGCTTCTGATAGATAAATATAGTTCTACTAAACAGAATATCTGCTGACAATAATAAATACTCTATCCCAATGCTTACTTATAAAAATATATTGACTTTGTTTTGACTCTTGTATTTCATAGGAAGTTGCTGTGAAGAGGTTCCTAGACCAAGATATTACAGGTGAATCTCTTGCAGAATTCAGAAGTGAGGTATAAGCCCATTCTATTCTTGCTGTTGTGTTAGTAATTCACTCATTTCATATCATTGCAAGCAAAGCATAGTTGAATATTTTTATAATGCTTGCAGTTGAAGATGTCTTAAACTTGTGGGAATTTTTATATTATTAGAAAATATCTAGGTGAGCACGCACATTAAGTCTCATTATTGCATGATATAATGCAGCATCCCAGGTATCTCATACTATATATGATTTAGGTCAGCAGTCCTTTCAATTGATCATATTGTTATTTTCATATTCTCTAGCTGATCTGAAGAAACAAAGACAGGCTGACAAAATAACTATGCTAGTATTGAGCACATCTTCCAGAAATTTAATGGTAATTGGGACACTTTGTTAAGTTGATGCTATAGGTATAAGTGCATATTCACAGAAAATTTGCACTTTATGGGATAATCTCCTAGATGCTGAATTGACTTTGCAAATCATGATATGTATATAGTACTCTCTTAAAATTTGAAGATTTTTCTTTTGGCTCTCCAATACTTGGCAACAAATGGTTTGTTCCAATTATTAACCTTCTAGTCTGAGATCTTTGGTACACCTTTACCTGCTTACAGCTAAACCCGTGAAAAATGTCAATGAAGGATTTCAGTGCTCTGTTTGGTGTGCTATCATATTCTGGAAACTGTAGTCATTGCATAAAATATATCTCGGTTTAAGTATGACATGATTACTGGGCATTGGTCTTTCATATATGTAAATTTGACGCTAATGTTGGCTGCTTCAAATTTCATTTTTGCAATTATAAAAAAATGTCTTTGCAAATTAAGAACATGTTTGACATTTTAAATTTTAGGGTGAAATACTTTTGGTTTGCATGATTAAAGTGTACCTTTCTGCTTAGAATTCTCAGTGAACTGTTTTTAAATTTTAAGGTGTAGCTGTGTCATATTTTGCAAATGACCATTCTGTCTGTACATGTTAGCAAAATCTTTTCTTATAGGATTTCCTTAAAACTTGCATTGCCAAAGTTGAATTTAGCAAATCTGTTTGTGGTTTGAATTGCTAGGTTCGAATCATGAAGAGAGTCAGGCATCCCAATGTGGTTCTCTTCATGGGAGCAGTAACTCGTGCCCCAAATCTTTCAATTGTTACAGAGTTTCTTCCTAGGTATGTTGGTGCTCTATAACTTCCATGTTCATAATTTTATCTCAAATAATATCATCTGCAAGTAAATATTTGAATATTTACTGAATGGACCATTACTTGGTCCAATGATCCAATGATAACATTCTTTGACTTGAAATCATAAGTTACGGGTTTGAGTATTGAGAGCAAACATTTTCATGCAAGCATGATAAATGTTAGGACTGTCCAAATTCTCCCACCCAAGAGCCCATGTATGCTGTAGAAGCCTTTTGAAAAGACTGATATGATTTATTCGGGCGCGTGATGCAGGAAACAAATAGCACTTCTAAGGACTTCTTGACCTGTTCTGATAAGTTTGGGTTTAAAATGCAATTTGTATGATGGTCAAGTACTTATGTAGTTCATTGTTCCTTGAGAACACGTTCAAGTTCTGATGACAAATGAGATTGTAGAAGTTGAAAAGCAGATGCTTACACTGAATGCTTTTAAAACCACTGAAATGGCTTCATCAGAAGAATTTGTATAGGGTCGGATAGTTTAAAGCCCACATGTTGTATCTTGTCAGCAGGCTTGTTTATTTGTCACTGGAACATTCATGTTTCCAGTGTTTTTTTTCCTAGTCAAACTCACTGTAGTCTTTTTCCTGTAAGCTGTATTCTAGTTTATTGACAAGATTTCAACAAGAGTTGCAAATTTCCTTTCCTTTGAGTTGAGAGTTGTAGGTTTTCTATACCAAATATTCATGTTAGTTGGGGTGTATTGAAGCATGCTAATATTTTGCAGAGGTAGCTTGTATAGATTACTTCACCGGCCTAACAATCAATTGGATGAGCGGAGGCGTTTGAGGATGGCCTTTGATGCTGTATGATTTTTTTAATTTTGACCTATATTCAAATATCAAATAGTATAAATTTTATTTAACGTGCTGAGTTCATTGGAGGTTCTCATAACTGAAAATTTTCAGGCTCGGGGAATGAATTATTTGCACAACTGCACCCCAATGATAGTACACCGAGATTTGAAGTCCCCCAATCTTCTGGTTGATAAAAATTGGGTAGTTAAGGTGTCTATCTTTTCACCAACATCTTTGAAAAAACATTTGAAATATATTCCAGGCGTTTATTATTTCCCAAGTTTTACCCAGCATGACTTTGAAAGTCCTTTTCCTTTTCATTTACTTATTTAGGTATGTGATTTTGGATTATCGAGGATGAAGCACAGCACATTTCTCTCTTCAAGATCAACTGCAGGAACGGTAAGCTGTGCCTGATAAGCTGTACCTTTTTATGTTTTAGCTATGTATTATGCATTTATGTATGTGTATATATAAGCAAGTAATAGCATTTTGCCCATGCATCATATGGATTTATATTTTAAAAATAACATTATAATGATTATATGAGATTGTTCACTATCAGTGATTTTTATTATATTGAAGGATTTGTACCAATATATTAAAGTGTGTTAGGAATAATTATCTTCAAATCTAACAACCACTAATATTTTTTATTAGTTGAATAAGATCTGGACTAGTAGTTTTTTGGTTTAGTGCAATTTGAATGTGATGAAAGAGGAAGAGATGAATAAAGAGAAACAAATTCAAAGCATTGGTGAGAAAGGGACATCGAGAAGAACCTTCCGATAATTTGAGATTGAAATGGAGTTGGATACTCTTCATTAGCTATTCTGAGCTTAATTTATGAAAGAAAAACATATTAATAGACCAAATTCCGAAATAAGTTACTGGAAAATTTTAAATGCAATGTGAAATTTATGAGTCATAATGTTAGGCATATTCTAAATGAACCATGTAGCACTTGGTACCTTTGAGTAGAACATTGTGTGTTACATATTGACACCAAAAAGCGCTTCTGCTATGCCATTTACATGTATTAAATTTTTGTATTGCAATCTGGTTCCTCATTTCCTTGAATAATACCTGTTGGTTTTCTGCTATTAAAACTATCACTCATAAAAATTTAATTTCCTCTTACATGACTTTTCAGGCTGAGTGGATGGCCCCAGAAGTGCTAAGAAATGAACCTTCAGACGAAAAGTATGCAAATATTTCTAAAATTTGTTTTAATGTTTATGAACTTTTCATTATATGCTTATATTAAAGTAAGAATCAAAATGCAGGTGTGATGTTTATAGCTTCGGGGTTATATTATGGGAGCTCTCTACATTGCAACAACCATGGGGTGGAATGAACCCAATGCAAGTTGTTGGTGCGGTTGGATTTCAACATCGCCGTCTCGACATTCCAAATGATATGGATCCTGCAATTGCAGATATTATTAGGAACTGCTGGAAGACGTGAGTATTTATTTATTTGGGTCCTTTTATCCTCACTGCTCTGCAAACACCTGATTTCTTCTTTTTTCAGTTTGATACCACTGTCTGCAAACATGCTTTGGTTTATATTTTTGGTTGAGTTAAACTAGAGTATAAAGAGTTTCTACTTATGGAAGCCATGCTTATCCCAATGAAAACAGGTAGTTCCACTGAACATAGTGTAACGAACCTTTTCTCTCATTTTCATATTTGAACATAAAAACAACATCTTGAGAAAATATCAGGTATTGGGTCTGGATGCTTTTGTGTCAAAAGCAGCAGCTTCTGCTAAAGACATGGCATATAGTTTTACTTGGATATGTTCTTTATTTATTTATTTACTTAATCGATGTAAAATTGACATTTCTTAAAACCGCAGAGATCCAAAATTAAGGCCAACATTTGCAGAAATCATGGCTGCGCTGAAGCCATTGCAGAAGCCTATAACTGGTCCACAAGTGCCCAGACCAAATGCATCATTGAGAAGTGGGCGTGAGAAGGTTCAGCTGTCGCAAGAAGCTGAAGAGCAGGCAGGCTAGCAGAGCAAGTTAAAGACCAAACTGAACATTAACTCATTGGATTGCCAAAAATGGAGGCAAGTAGCGGACTTTGTGGGACAAGAATGAGAGACTGGTCGAAGACCAGACATATACTTTGATTTGAGATGACTGTGATTCTTTTTCTTTGTTTTTACCTTTCTTGTTTTATATTCTTGTTCAGCCATTCTCACGGTTGTATATTCGTTTGTAAAAATTAATTTGAAAATTGTTGTAATCAATGTTTTGTTCTTCAATTGTTTCTTTTCATTTCCCAGCCGATGCATTGCATCCCAGAAATTTCATGAACCGGAGAAAAGCAAGTCAGTAGTTGTAAACCATTTTTTTGGCCATGGAAGCCGAGGCAAGATAAAAAATGACGTGAACTTTGTGCTGCCATAAAGACAAGACAACAAGCGCAATGATCCCAGGGGAAAAAAACATGTCGCCAACATTTTGGAAGTCAATCATCTAGGTGACTCGTCGGGCAACGTACAATTGTTCTGAGTAGCGTATTTTGGACCCTAAATCCCTTGCAGTGAGAAAGATCTTAGTGGTCAGCAATTCAACTTTCACAAGGCAATATTCTTCAGTAAAAAGTCTTGAACTTGTGTAAGAATGGCCATGTTTTGTTTGATGGAGATTAAACACATTAGGTCTAAGCTCTCAATGCTTATTTGGGACTAACTCGGCTTTTCCACAGGTCCAAAAAGGCAGATATTTGCGGAGGCAAAGGATGCAAAGCTATTCTCTGATGCTGTGAAACAGGGACGAATGGGGGTGGCCTTGTCGCCTCCCCCAAGTTTACAAAAAAATTCAAAATTCCCCTTATTCTTTGAAACTTCTCAAATAAATCACATTTTGAAAATGTAATATACACCCCAACCAAAATGAAAATGTTACATCTTGGCCCTCCCAAACACCTCATTCTGTATTGTCCCTGCTGCCAAAGCCATACCGTTCAAGTCCGTAGCTTCTGCTGCACCTATCTATCAAGCTTCCTGATGCATATTTTATGCAAGGAAGTAAGTCGTGATTGCAAAATTCTGGAGGTTTCCATAGTCAGAGGAGGCGTTGGAGAAATTGGCAGTCTCGTTGTGAAAAAAAAAAGATGGCGCATGGGATGGGTTTGGTCATGCTAGTGAAACAAGGATGGAGGTTTAGTCCACGCAAATTTCTTCACCTTAATCCATGGTAGTTCTGTGAATCTCCGAAACATTGTTCCTCTGATAATGGAGTTAAACTCCCTCAAATTACAGGTTCTCGAAGTGAATCTGATGACGAGAAGAATGATTTAGTGTTTGAAGATAATGACGAGGAGAGCAAAGAAGGGGAAGATAGTAACTTAGCTATTTATTGTCTCAAGTTTGTGATTGTTTTCTTCCCTTCATCTGGGCAAAGCATGGAGGAATAGAGTTCGGTTTTGCTCGTTGATGAATTAAGGGTCCGAAACAAGGAAAAGCAGACGGATGTTCATTGCATCCACCACTTTGCACAATCCTTGATAATTCTTTCATTTTGATTCCCATTTGTCCTTTTCTTTTGGCATTTTGGATGGATAACCCGCAATTGACTAATCATATACGACAAAATAAAAATAAAAATAAAAATGGAGTGATAAATTTTCCAGTGCAGATTTTTTTATTCAAAAGACGTGTGATTGGAGATTTAGAAGATATTACATATTTCACACGTAACATGTTGTGGATGAGATCAGTTTTTTTTTTTAATAAAAAAAAATATTTAGAAGTTGTTAAGGTTTTTTTATAGTAGAAAAGATTAAATCGGTTGATGGTTCTTTTGATATAACTTGGTTGATTTTACGAGTCTAAAAGTAACACATACAATCTGTAAAAACATAATTTGATTAAAAACAATTTTAAGATGATATTTTTTTTTTAATAATAAGATAACAGTATACTGTATTGACTTAGGTAAATTCGGGTTAACATGTTAAATTTGCGACCTATATTATAAGATTATGACAATCTCATAGAAAATAAATCAAAATAAATTATGAAATCTAATTCCTAATCAACTTGATGTTGAAAGATGAAATTTAAAAAAAAAATCAATTAAGAAAGGACCTAAAAAAGCGACCTGAATTGACCTGTCAAACCTGCGACCTGGATCATAAGACCGAGATAACCCCATGAAAAGTAAATTGAAACAAATTATGATTTTCAATCCCTAATCAGCTCAATATTAAAAGATGAGATTAAAAAATAAATTGATTAAAAAATAAATCAATTAAAAAAAATAACATGAAAAACAACCCGAGTCACTCCGCCAAATCCATGACCCGGGTCATCAAACATATAACTTCATAGAAAGAAAATAAAAAAATGATCTGATTTAACCCGGGTTAACCTGATAAATTTGCGACTTTGATAATAAGATTGAGATAACCTCATAGAGAGCAAATAAAATTTTTTATGAAACTCAATTTCCATTTACCTCTGTCGAATCCAATGTTGAACAATAAAATTTATAAAAGTTTTAACTAAAAATATGACATAAAAAATAAGTCAAGTCAACTCGGGTTAACCCGTTAAGCATTATTCTCGAGTTATGAGGTTGAGATAACCTAAAAAAAAAAAACATGAATAAATCATGAAGTCTAATTGCCAATCAAACACAATATTAAATAATAAAATTGGAAAAAAGTCAATTAAAAAAAAGAAAAAAAACTTAATCAATTAGGTTAACTTGCGAAACTCGTGACTTAGGTTATGAGACGATGACAATCCAATAAAAAACAAATCTAATGTTGAAGGACCAATGACTTGGGTCACGAAACCGAGATAACCTCCTAAAAAAAAATAACCCGATTTAACCAGGGTAAAAATACCAAAACTCGTGATCTTGATTGTGAGGCCAAGATATCCCTATAGAAAGTAAATCAAAATAGATTATGAAGCTCAATTCTCGAACCGATCCAGTGTTGAATGATTAAATTAGAAAAAAAAATTATTTAAAAATGACACAAAAAATAACATGAATTAACTCGGGTTAACCTGTTAAGTATTATTCTCAGGTCATGGGCTGGAATAGCATAATAGAAAATAAACAAAATAAATCATGAAGTCTAATTTATAATCAACATAATATTAGAAAATAAAATTAAAAAAATTTAATTAAAAAAATCTGAGTCAATCGGGTTAACCGGTTAAATCTGCAATCCGTATCATGAAAATATAATAATTCAATAAAAAATTTAATATTAAAAAATAAAATTAAAAAAAATATTGATGAAAAAGAAGAAGAAGAAGTAAATCACAATCTAAATAAATAATGCTTTTGAGAAGAAATATAGTAAAATTCCCTTCTTTTTTTTTAGTTTATAGTTAATAATTAATTTGAAAATGAGAGGAGACATGCAAAAGTGAAAAAAAAAACATTGGGATTACCTTTTAACTTTCATTAGTTATGGTCTTATGGCACGACGGGATCTCATCAGAATCTCTGGGAAACTCTTATGGATTATAGAAAATTTAAATTCTATCACGTAAATCTTGGAAACAATGATAAAACTTAATTAAATTTTCTAAATATGCTAGATTAACATGAAAGTTATGTCTTAAAATTACATCACGAGAAATTTAATTTTATTAGAGAATAACATAAATTATATTCTGAAATCTCACATTAAATTATTGAGTTGAAATGATTTTTTAATTTTGTATTAGAAACTTGATAACCAAACAGTTATAAGTTTGAATTTCATCATCAAATTAAACACAAAATAACATGAATTTATGTAAGTTTTAAGTTTAAAAAACTTTTATTTGAAAAGATGTGATAAAAAATAATATAAATTATATTTTAAAATTTTAATTAATAATTTAAAATATTAAATTAAAATGATTCTTTCATAAATTTCAGTGAAAACAACTCAAGGATAATCTTATCATGGAATATATATATATATATATATATATATATATATAAAGAATAAAAGGACTTTAAAAAAAAAAAGTGGTTAGTTTTGAATTGTTCCCATCGCCAAAGCCCAAAAAGAGGAAAAGGGAATGAATTGAAAACTTTGAATGCTAAAAAAAACAAAACAAAACGGTGTTCAAATCCCAACCCCATAATACCTCTCTCTTATCATCCACACATTTTTATGGCAAGAGAAAATAAAAGAAGAGACACCCCATAAGCATAAATGAAGCTGGCAAATGAACACAACAAACTGAAAAAACCAGTCTTTACTCTTTATAGATCGAACAAAACTATAGTGAAGTACAACGTAATCCCCTCAAAATGGGAACCGTTTTAGACTCCCATTTTCTAGCACTCACTGCCATCGTCACTGTAAGTTTCTCCCTCCCTCCCTCCCTATCTATCTATCTATCTATCTTCCATTCTTCAACGGTGGCCTTAATTTTTTTTTAACATTGCTGTTATTTTGTTTTATAGGTGGGATACCAGCTGCTGTTTTTTGTTATCACTGCCCTTCTGAAGTTTGATAAAGTCACTGACTTTGCCGGTATTGTTACTTTTCTAGACTTCAATTTCCCAACTTTCCTTGAGAATTTGCTGGAAGGAATTGATGAATAAATTGATATCATCAACTTTGTTGATTTAATTTGTTGTTGGTAACTTTTGTAATATTTGTGGAAATTGATTCTGGTTCCTTATATCAGGAAGCACAAATTTTATTATACTAGCTGTGTTGACTCTGGTTTTGAAAGGGACATGGCATTTCAGACAGGTAAATGTCTCTCCTCCTGAGCTTATAATATTATTTTAACACTGTTGTATCACTCTTTGACGGATGAAATTATTATTATGCCTTAAGACTCGGCTGGAGTCTTTGATAATCCTAAACTCAGTTGATGATGTGATTAGCAAAGCATTATATAACCCTTTATCCACATCTTGTTCAATGGGATTTTATTGTTTATATCCTTCTTCCTTTCAACTTTACTAAAAATCCTGTTGTCCTTTGATTACACGCATGTACAGACATGTATGCTGAGAATTGCTTTAACAAGACTCCTAGTGATGCGAGTTTAGTAAGGTGTAAAGAGTCACCTATTTTATTTAGCACATCTTGTATGATATAATACTGGAATTTGATAGGCTGATTGATTTGAAGTGATTAGCTGCATGGATTCCACATTCCTGTTTGTAAACCTCTAGCTTTCTTTCCTTCCGTAATTTCATCTGGGCAAATATTGTTTGCATTACTACTGTAAATTCAATTGCTTGCTACTTAATATTTACTCTGATCCTGCCCTGTGTTTTTTAGCATGTAATCTTACACATTTATGATTTTGCTGCTCTGTATTTCAGGTAGTCTTGAGTTTCCTTGTAGTATCTTGGGGTCTTCGCCTGGGACTGTTCCTGTTACTGAGGTACTAATGACATGATATTCTACGGAAGTGCTTTTAAATTCTATAAGCAATTCTACGACATACTATTATTTCAGTTCAGAAGGTTTGAGTTGCATGAGATGAGATGAGGTTTGCTTGATACTAAAATCCCTAATCAATTTGCCACTCAGACATTCCGTGGTTGCCTTTACTAGCTTCATGAGATACTGGATAATAGTATATTGAAATTGACTGACTGTATTTGTGTAATGTTGTGAACAGGATTCTGCAGTGGGGGGAGGATAGACGTTTTGATGAAATGCGTGGTAACTTGGGGAAATTAGCTGTTTTCTGGATATTTCAGGTTTTTGAGGATTCTTCATCTTCTTTTTTAAATTAATGATATTCATGTCTCAATTCTTGTCGGGTATGGTTTGATGTTTGAGAGGTGAATTATTTGTTTTTATCCTCTTATTATTCACTGCAGGCTGTCTGGGTGTGGACTGTGAGTGTACCAGTAACAGTGGTTAATGGAATTGACAGGGATCCTTCCGTTCAGGCTGCAGACATAATTGGCTGGATTATGTGGTCTGTTGGTTTTTCAGTTGAAGCTACAGCTGATCAACAAAAACTGACATTCAAGAATGCTCCAGAAAACAGAGGGAAATGGTGCAATGTTGGATTATGGAATATATCTCGTCACCCAAACTATTTTGGCGAGGTTTGTCCTGCATTTTTCTCACCAATGTTGGGTAATTTAGAAAGCAGAGCAGCGTGATGCTTTTTTAATGCTTGTTGAAATCAAGCGGTGCTGCTGCTGTGACAACTTTAGAAAAATATGCTCTTTGTTCTAATGGTTACAGGTTGTAAGTGCAAACTTCACTGTTTCAGTGCATGCCCTTCATATTCAACTTCACTACCTTGGCAAGTACCTGAATGTGATTAAATATTCAACTTAAACCTCATAGGTTTCAGTCAATACCTCTATTGGCTTTATTAAATGTGCTGGTTGTTTGATTTGGATAAACAAGAAACATATCACAAATAAGAGCCTTCACTATTATTGTGCTCATGGCACGCAAAAATTTGTACCTCGTGAATTATTAACTTTGTAATTTTGTGAGAAGTCAGTAACCTGAAGTTGTTTCAGCTGAGTTTTTCCTGGAACGGATGTCTCATAAGTTTCACATACTCCAAAGATTTACTTGATCTGCTTCAATCTTATTTCGTCATGACAAGCTAAACCTTATTGAATGTCATGCTCAGATTCTCCTTTGGTGGGGTATTTTTGTGGCTTCTGCACCTGTACTGGAAGGTGCTGAGTGGCTGGTGATCCTTGGGCCAATCTTTCTCACATTGTTGCTTCTCTTTGTCAGTGGCATACCATTGCTTGAGGTTTGCTCTTCCTGCCTCAAATGTTATTGCTGAAACTTCATTTTGACATCTCAAAATGCTTACTATCCACAACTATGTGAACAGCAATCTGCTGACAAGAAATTTGGCAACGTGGCTGCATACAGGGCGTATAAAAGGACAACCAGGTTAAGTTTGTTTTCTCTTAGTGCCAGTTTTTGTTTTCAACTAATCTGGAAGATAAACTAGCTGACTGAACTCCTGTTTCAGCCCTCTAATTCCACTGCCCCAAGCAGTGTACAGGAGCTTACCTTCATGGTTCAAATCTGTTTTTCTCTTTGAATTTCCTCTCTATAGTCGTAATTTTCCAGAAGAGGGGTCAACATGGTGAGACACCAATATAATTTTTCTTTTGTTTTTATTTCTGTTCTGGCATGTAATCGACAAATCCACCTTTCTATTCATGGGTTGTTCATGAATTGTAATGTGCATTTTCCAAGAAGTAATTCCAACATGTTATGATAGGAATGCATGTAGAACTGAACGTGTGAAACTGCAGGGAGATAAAATTTGCTCCTTTGTACTTCCATTTCAACCATTGTCTCTGTTGCCTATTATTGTTGTCTTTGTCTGACTGCTACTTCTTTTCATTCTGTTGGTTGAAGACTTGTCTTCTATTTTTCTTTTGCCTCCTTTCTTTTACTTACCTTGGAACCATTTCCGTTTCATGTTGATCTTTTTTTTTTAAAGCAAATATAGTCGATGTTGAGAAGCAAATGAACTGAACTAAGATTTCTGCATGTGGCTTTGATCTGGTAAAACAATGACTAGACATGCACTGCATATATATTGGAGATGGACCGGGAATATTTATTTTGTTGATCTGATTGTGATCTACCTCACTCCATCGTAAGCTATATGCTTCTCTGCTTCTGCTTCAAAAATCCACTGCTTGCTATCAAAATAAGTTTATTCAACTCTTGTAAAGTACTTGTGTTTTGCCTGAAAGAGAAAAAATCACGTTGTTAGATGTGTAGTGCTTGAGTGAAAGTAGACATTGTTAGGTTGATAATATTGTGATGTTTCAAGTTTTTGATGCCATTGCACCTTAAAACTTATTTTGCAAGTAGACATTATTCCGTTCAAATTTGCAATGTTTCTAAAGCAATCTCCGTATATGCAAGGAATAGAACAAGACAAGGTGGAGGCAGCGATGGATCGAAGATTGGCTAGAAGTTCAACAGGGAATTTGCCCTGTTTTGGTAACTTTTATGTACTAGGAATAGATTTAGCTGTTAAGCTACATATACGCCATGTTATTTCAATTACTAGCTGTCGGTTGATTTTCTTTCTCCTGCCTGAAACATGTCTCCACCTCTACTGTTCTGTCCACTGAGTTTCCTTCCCACAATCAATGCTGATTTCCTATATTTAAGTTTGCTAATGCCCTGTTTTTGTTTAGTGAATGTGCGGTAAATGTTGAGTTTTAAAGTATTTTTTATTTGAAAATATATTAAAATAATATTTTTTATTTTTTAAAATTAATTTTTGATATTAATCTGTTAAAATGATTTAAAACCATCAAAAATATTTAAAGAATTTTTTTTTTAAATGATGAAATAGTCATTTAACTGCATTGGCAAACAGTTGTTTAATTGAAATTATACAAAAAAAAAAAAAAAAAAAGAAGGAAAAGGTTAAGAAGCAGTGCATGACAATTTTAGGTAGTGACCGAAGGATTTCATTACTTGATAAAAATATAGTTTTCAGACCCGTCTGGTTCAAGGCTCGGGTTTTGATTTTAACCGGGTCGTTCGGATTAATTTTTTTTTAAATCAAAATAATATTGTTTTAATAAAAAAAATAAAAATTAACGGGTTGCAATCGAGTTTTTGACCGGGTCAGCTAGGTCACATCAGGTTTTTGCTTTCTCTATTTTTTTCTTCAACTTGGCTCGGTTCCAGCCCCGGGTAGACTGGGTCCCAGGTTGACCTGCCAGGCCGGGTTGAGTTTCAAAACTATGGATAAAAGTATCGCGCTTGAAGAGATCTTTAAATTTCTTATTTTTATCTAAAAAATCAAAATAAAATAAGATTAAAGCATTTCTATATAAAAAAATATATACATGGATTAGTAACAATTTTAAACCTATAAAGTTTTCGATGCAAGTCAATGCCCACAAGGATTCCATCAAATCATAGTATAATTATATAATTAGTATTACATTACTTGGCACATCACGACCTATACAATAATTCATGTCTCGTTTTATTTTAAATTAGTGAACTATACATTGGTGTATAGGTAGGGGAGCCCTTCCACAACCATTTCCAAAAGAAATATTAGTTCTTTACATCTCTTAGTTTTTAGCTGCAATGAGATTTCTTTTATTAGCATTTTCACTTGCTCCATGCAGTCATGGACTCTGCAAATCAACCTTCTCAAGAGTTACTTCTGAGGATTTTCTACTACACTTGCTATCCTTTTTAAGTGTACTTTGGAGGGTTTTCATGTTTCTTTCCTAGAGAGAGAGAGAGAGAGAGAGAGATAATTAAAAAAAAAAAAAAGGAATTTTGCGTTGATATATTTATTACTTTTCTTGTTTATACATGAATCATTACAACCCTAGCAATGTAGTGCTTTAACACTGGGTAATACAAGACCTCTCAAAAAAGCTGAGGAAAATATATAATATATATACACACACCACAAGCAATTACACACCTGCAGTATTGTTGAGATTTTCCAGCGAAAAGACAGCACCAGATCTGCCCTCATTTGATGATTGGGAGGGTGCCATAAGAATGTAAATGACCCAAACGTGAAGGCATAAAAGATAGACCAGACACCACAATTTTGCTGTTGGATTTCTCCTTAGAAACACTACACCTGCAAGGAAAATAGCGTCTAACTGCTGAACCAATGATCCCAAGTGTTTCCTTCCAGCACGGATTTTGTCCTCAAACATAGGCCGCAACTTTGAGTCAGAAATTGCCCATTTTCCTGATTCCAAATTACTTGAATTCACCACTGACTTATTTTCCTCTAGCAACCTTGAAACAGCCTGAAAGTGCATGGTAGCATAAATAGCAAATCACAAAAATCCATTAGATTTTTTTTTTCAGTTGCCGGTGGTACTGCCAATCATTCCAAGTTGTAAAAACATACCTCAATTCTGAAAGCTATGGTTGCCTTCTCCGAGGAGAGCGCTTCAACCTGGATGAATAATCAATGTCAAAATTGTCTTCACGCAGAACTGAGAATACATAGTTGAAATTGACACTTGACAACTCAAAAGGACAAGGCTATCTTTCACTTGTTGACTCAAAACAACTCAATAAATCATGGCAGAAAGAAGTGAAGTTATTAACTCAGACTTTTGAATAGAATTACCAATACATTGCTATAGGGTCAATGCTACTTGTGGTAGTTTCAACCAAGAACTTGTTGAAGATGAATGAATTGGCAACCAGCAGTCCTTTCAAACAGTATATCATTTACAAAAAAAATCTGCCTAATCTATATAAACAACAGACTAGTTGTTCTATTTGTCAGAATTCAGAACATGCTGCCGCCATATACTTCCAAAGTATTCCCACACAATCAACTCTTTTTTCTTGAATTCAACTCGTAGTTTCAGAGAATGACTGTCTAATTAGATCATAAGATGAAATAAAAATGTCTGGAAGAGCTCGTCTTATTTTATTAGGCAGCTCAGATTGATCTTATAGAAATTGACGAGTTCATGACTAAGAAAGAATTCCCTGAATAACAAAACTCCCTTGGTTTTACATATGAAATTATAAAGCTCGGTAGCTGTATGAGAAAGAATCAAAGTCTAAAATTCATATTTCAAAACATCAATATTAGAAATCCTTGGATAAAATGACTCAATTGGGAGACCAAAAGAAGAGAAAAACTGCACATCCCTGTTACTACAATTGACTAAAAACTGCAGATCCCAGTTACTACAATTGACTTGAAAGTAGTTTGAAAGACAAACCTGGGCTTGTTTCTGAATCAAATGGTCAGTTAACTGACCAAGCCTTCTCTTGAGCTCAATTTCTACTTCTGTCGGATCCTCCATCTCCTTTCTTGTCATCTCAATATCTGCTTCTAGCTTCTTTGCCTGAAATAGACACGTAAAACTTATGCAGGTAAGTAACCTGGCATGGGAATGTATCAGCTGGACATGCCAGCATACCACAGAAAATCATCCAAAAAATTGCTTGAGATATAATATATCAAAAAAGTCCACAGCCATATAAGTAAATTGTGAACATCATTTCTGTAGCTTAGCTATTGGGAACTGATTGTATGGATAAAGATCAAAATTGTCTTGCAGCATCGAAAAATGAGGTTAGGATACAAAATTGAGACCTTAATAATTAACAATGAGGTTTTACTGCTAAACATTTGTTACCAAATATCAGAGTGAATGCAAGAGCATCAAGCTCAGGATCTTCCATGTTTAATTAAGCTTTGCACTGATGCAAAAGGATAAACTCTAATAATTTTTTTATTTCTTAATTGCATGCACACAAGTTCTGGGCAAATTATTTTGAAACGAAATGCAAATCAGGAATACAGACTGAAAGGTAGCACTTAAATATGATAAGCTTCAGGAATTTAAAAAACATGGGAGTATTTTTCAAAAAAAAAAAAACAATAACAAAAGGACAACAAGAAGTTGATTAACTTATAGATGTCACAAATACAGAGCAAGTTGACAACTTGGAAATGTTACATTATGTTGAAACATGAAAACTAACCTTGTCTTCCAATCTTTGAATTTTATCAATTAGGAACAAGTACTCTGTCTCAAGAATCTCTCGTTCAAATTGAACTCCTTTTGAAGCTGCAGCCTACAAAATTCCAAAATTAACACAATTGATTACAAACTGGCAGGGTTGGTGAAAAGAGTTTAATAAGAACCAGATAAAGCATATAACTCTGTACAAGGACTGTAGGATCCTCCATAACCTTTATTTGTGCACCAATATGATCACAGGAAGAATGTGACTCACCTGGTTTAGATATGTTTCAGTCTGGTGAGTCTTGGAGATCCTCCTCCTGAGATCTACAAGGAGAAAAGGAGACTCAACAATTCATATGTGCATTAGAAAGTGATTTATGCAAGATATACTTCATCTTAATGATCAAATTATCCTTGATATCTATGAAGATATCAAATTGGTTAAATGCAAATAATCAATTTATGGTATCATATTTGTGCTGGTTGAGATCAATTTGAAGTATAAAATACAGTGCCACTATCTCATCTACAACTGAAAAGCTCAAGCTTTTTAATGTTTTGTATTCTTGTTATCTAATTAACACATGATTTATGCCAAAGAAGCCAGAAGAAAAAGTTCTCAATAAGTTTCCATTTTGTGAATTGACAATTTGTTCACCAGAAATTTCTAAACTAGAGGAGTCAAAATGTACAGCTAAAGGGGCAACGGTTGAAAATTAAAGAAAGAAAGAAAGAAAGAAAATTTGGAGCCTGTCAGAGTTCTGTGATAGTGGGGCGTTAACAGTTTAATAATAGGCGTCACGTTAATATTGAGAGTGATGCTAACATTAATGAACAAGATTAAGAAGAGACAAAGTACTTTTCCCGGTCATTAATCACTCTTGCCTTCAAACTCAAACAAGAATACAGAATGACCATTAGAGGGATTGAGGGAAAGGTTCATGAGCTAAATACATAATCTGTAGGAAACTATATTCTTAGGTTTCTCTCCAAAGAACGTAAGAAGACTCTGTTCTACAATTTGTTAATGTTTTAAATTTGACTTTCTCTGGCGCTCTTGTGCACGCTGCATCCTTTCTTTAATGTCTGTTACAATCAATTCATTATTTATCAGAACCAATAACAAACTTTAATCTAATTTCTGCAAGTCCAGTTACTGATTAACTTCAAACTTCAGAGTTAATACTATTTTGGTTGCACGTTCCTAACACCTCAAACCTAATATTCCATTCCTGTAAGAAGTTCAAGGAATTTATCACCCAAGTCCAGCAACTGACTTAACTTCCAACACTAACATGTGCCTAGCACATTTCCACTTCATAAACCTTCAGAATGTTGGTTTATTGAGATCTACATCCTGACAACAACATTTACAAATGTTTTTTTTCTTTCCTCCAATTATCCCATAATGAATTGACTGTAAAGACTGCTGATGCATGCTTTAACACTATCGCTATTTCAAATGCTTAACCCCACTTTTTTCAAGAACTGATTGAAACATAAAAGGACCATATACAAGATACATAGCAGGTTCATTAAAATAATCAGATCATAATCCAAGCGTGCACACCTTCAAGAGCCACTTCTTTTAATTCAAATTGTTGTCGGAGTTCTGCCACCTGATTAATCTAGTCACAAAAATACAAATAAAAATAAATAGAATTATTATGTGCATACATGTTGTACTATATACATCAAGAAAATTTCAAAATATAATCAGCTAAGGCTAGCATTGCACATGGTCCTTTAACAAAATAGTATACCAAACTAGAATAAAAGGCATGTATCAGAACTCAAGAGGGAAAAAGGCTATAATTAAACAAGGTAGAATTATAAAGCAAAGTATCAAAAATAGAAGTTAATAAACTTCTACTGTTATTCCATTTGGAAAGAATGCAATTTATTCAAAACAGACAAAGAATATCTCAAACCAAATTCTGAATGAAAAGGAAGGTAGATCAATCATAACCCAATCACTTGAATTAGAAGTCCATCATACCTCTAGTTCAAGATTCTTCTGTGCAGTAGCAAGGGATCTTGCAAGATCAGCATTTGTGGTCTGCAATCACATTGCTCTTTAGAGAAACTAAATTAACAAAAAATACTCATGCTTTCTATTAAAAAATTCAAAGGATATAGAAACAAATACCAGTCTAACTACATCTAAAGTGCATATGAAACAGGCTAATGTACCTCAAGTTTGGCCAATCGGGAAAGAACTTCCATTCTAGTATTATTATGTTTCTGCTTTTCTAAGTCAACAGCCTCCATTGTTTCCATCGTAGTTGTCTGAAGCTCCGAAGCCTGTCAGAGAAAGAAGAAGTCATCACACAATTACTGCTTGAAAGAAAGGATAAGTTGATAAAAGTTTAAATTCTACAAATGTAAATATCACATGGTAAGAATCAAAAGCACTGACCACCAACATGGTTTGCATTGTCTTACTTGACCATGTCACTTATAGCAAATTCTTAGTTTACAGTTGTCTTAGAGACATTGGTATTTTGAAACATAAGTGGAAAGCAAAATCTGACCCAGGGTTAAGCCAATGCAAGCATAATCAAAAAGTTATCGGCACCCCTATAAGTGAAATTTCAGCTTGGTCTATGTTCTTGAAGCTTGAAATGAGCTAGGTCAGATGGGTAGACTGGATACTATGGCTCTTGGAAAAAAACAGCTAGGGAGCCATGGGGGGAAAAATAGCTGCTCATCTCTTACAACTTTTAAATTTTGGAACTTAGAGTTTTTGCTGTATAAGAAGTGGGACCTGGGGCAATCTTGACAGGGAGGAAGGCTAGTACTAGCAATTTCAGCCACCCTGAACAGTAATTTTGAAGATTTCTCCACCCACTTAAATCATTAGGTTGGATAGATTCGCTTTCTCAACAGAATTATAAATAGAATGGATTCCAGTTGATTTGATCAGCTCAATCCATTGTCCTATTATTTTCATCGATGTTCAACAATAACATGTGTATAGCAAGTAGTACGTAGAAAATTGACTGTAATTTTTTTGTTTACTTTACTAAAATCAAGAAAATGTTACGTGTTTTTGGTCATGCATTAAATCCAAAACAAAGGATTGTTAAAGGCCCATTCTTTCCAATCAAATATATCATGATCTAAATTACACTAACAATAAAGAAAACAAATCAACTATAAGAGCAAAGTGAATGCCTAGTATTACCTCTTGTACTTGTTGTTTTGCTCGTTCTTCAAGTATTTTCTCCAAGCTCTGCTTCTCCCCTTCCAATCTGGCAACCATATTCTCCCGCTCTATGATGGCCTGCACAGCTTTGGCTGCTGCTCTTTCAGCCAAAATCTTCTTCCTTCTCTCCCTCTCCTGTTCACTCTCAGAATCAGATGATGAACCCGAATCACTATCTGAATCAGAGCTCTCATCGCTAGTCGAATCATTTTTCTTCAAATCATCCGAGACAGAGCTTCTGGATGCAGCCCGAGTTCCCTGCTTCCCTTTCACAGTACTTTTCAAGCGACCATAAACATCACCAACTCCCTTCTTCACATCAGATATCCCATCTATTTTCTCCGGTGCAGAAAGCAAAGCATGATTCTTATTTGCCACATGCAAAACCTCCCCTTCCACAGCATCCTTGTTTTCAACACGCCCACCATTTTCTTCACTTCCCTCATCCTTCCTTTCTCCAACTACTTCACCACCCACATTCTTATTTTGCTCCAGTCCTGTCCCATCCATAACCTTACCATCACTTGGCAACTCAACACTTGAAGACCTAGCTGATGAGCCAGACTCATCTCCATCACTTGGTTTCCCATTCAACTTTAAATCCAACCTCTTTGATGTCACCCCACTGTTATTCTTATCACTATTACCCCTAACTTTCTGATTCCTTTTCGCCTCGACTACCGAAGAATTCGAAACCAAACTCCCTTGCCTCCTACCCTCCTTTCTCAACCCACGAATGGCAGGTGCCCCATTACTCCGATTAGGCGAACTTGCATTCTGACTCGGAGGAGTACCAAGTAGCTCAGTCCAGTCACTATCAGTAAGCGTTGCCCTAGGTTTGGGAGAAATTTTCGGGACATTCAAAACCTCCTTATCATTGACACTACCAACAACATTGTTATTAACAACATTATTCTTATTCTTATTAATAGCAAAATCAGCATTCAATTTTCCGTTGTATTCATTGTTAAATTCAAGTGTTTTCTTCTTTAATTGATCCTTTAAAGACAGAGAACCCCCGGCTTTCGCTGGGAGATCAAATTTCTGATCATCGTCAGATCGTGGCTGTTCGTTCTTCTTCAAAGATTCTGCTGCTTGCTGATCGATCTGAACCGTTGATCACCAAAAAAGAAAGCAGAAAAAAAAAACTAATTATCATCCAAAAAAATATAAAAATAAAAAACAAGCTGTAATAACAGCAGCACAATGACATTGAAAATAAAACCTAAATAATAATGATGACGATGATGATGATCTGTTAGGCTAGTGAAAAAATAAAAAAGTGAGGAGGAAAGAGGAATTTGGCTTGCCTGTTCGAAGAAGGTTTCGGCGACTTTGAGTTTTGAAGAGATCCAATTCGCCATTCTCTCTCTCTCTCTCTCTCTCTGTTGTTTGTTTGGAGTTGAAATTAGTGAGTGTGAGGTTGTGGTTTACGCACAAGACGCATTTTAGCAAAACGCATAAAATTTTGATTTGCAGAGAAGCGAAGAAAAATGGGGAGAAGGGATAGAGGTGTTGTTGAAGAGGTGAAGCTAATGTAACGGGTAGGTGAGATATGTGAGGGTGGTTTGTAGTGAAGCGTGACGATTAGTGGAGAGAAGGTGTGGTCTGTGAGGAATGGAAAGGAGACCGGGGTGTGATTGTTGTGGTTTTATGCAAGTGAGAGTAGAATGTAAATTGAGTTGGCACGTGTGGGGATTATGACACAGTAACGTTTCAGACAAGAGAGAGAGAGAAACAGATGGATACTGGATGCAAGAGAAGAGAGTCGAGGGGATTGCCTTTTCGGTATTGCATTTTTAATCGTACTTGTTTTTGTTTAGTGTTCATTTGTTTTCTGTAAAGTTATTTTTTAAAAAATATTTTTTAAATTTTTTTATATTTATTTGTTATTAAAAAAATTGATTAATAGAAAATATTATTCGATCAATAAAAAATATTTTCCAGTCAAAAAAAAATTTGGCTTGATTTCTAGGAAAGTATTTTCCTTTTATTTTGGACGAAAAACACTTTCTGGAGATTATGAAAAAATTAGAAATGTCATATTATTTGTTGATTATATCAAATTTGGTTCTCAAACTTTTGATTGCTATATATATTTTGTTTTAAATATTTGTTTTTTAATTTCATCCCTTAGAATTTAATTTTATATTAACTTTGGTCCTCATTTTTATAATTGTTATTTGATTTTTCCTTATTATTTTTTAATTGAAATTTTTTATCTATCAAATTTGGTTCTCATTTTTTTTATTGTTACTTATTTTATTTGAAATAATTTATGAAATGTTAATTATTATTATTTTAATTTCTTCATCTTTTAATTTTTTTATTTTTTAGATTTGATCTCTATTATTTTGATTATTATTTATTTTATTTGATATAATTTATGAAATTATATTTTTTTCAATTTCATTCTCATTCAAATTTTTAATTTGTAAGATTTATTCCTCATTTTTTAATAAACTTGAAAAAATTAAAATATTAATAAGTTATTTTCCAGCTCATTTTCCATAATATAACCAAACACTAGAAAGTGTTTTCCAACTTATTTTTCATTACACTACCATATATCGGAAAATAATTTATTTTTCCGGAATTTACTTTCCAAAAGAAAATTACTTTCCAGCAAACAAACAGGGCCTTAAAAACATGTTTGTTTTAAAAATATTTTATTAATATTTTCAATATCAAATATGTTGATATTAAAAATTAAAAAATAAATTATTTTGATATATTTTAAAGCAAAAATTACTTTTAAAAAGTAATATATACCACAATATCAAACACGCAATAAGAGAACTAAAATAGGTTTCACTTAAGTTCGTTAGTAGATGGTTCAAATGTTTGATTTCTTATGTGCTTTTTTTATTTCTTGTTCAATCCTAAGATTTATTTTATTATTTTTGATCCAGATCTTACTTAGAAAAAGAATTTTAGTTATTGATCTAGATAGAATTTGTGCTATGCCATGTATCTAACATCAAAAAGATACTAACAAGATATAAATGTTAATAAAAGCTAAAAGTCAAAAATGATTCAAATGGATTTAATAAGTTTGATTAATTTAAATAATATAAATAAAAAGATGCAATATATAAACTTACAAGAACATGACAACATTAAAAGGTCAGGAAAACCAGGTCTTAGCCTATCCAAATTAATATCTCAAATCTGCAACTTGGTCATGATACAAAGATAACCCTCTAAAAAACAAATTGAGTAAAACTATAAAGGTTGATTATCAAATAACTTGATGTTGAAGGGAAAAATTAAAAAAAAATTAATTTTTCAATTTCATCTCTCAGCATTTGATTTTAAATTATTTTATATCAAATTCAGTCTTCATTCTTTTTATTGTTATTTCTTTTGTTTTGGTTCCTTTTTTGTTTTTTGTTTTTTCAATTTTATCCTTCAACATTTTATTCATATAGAATTTTACTTTGTTATTTTTTAGGGTTTACCTTATATGAGTTTAGTCTTGGGCTTATGATCGGGATCATGAGTTTCAAAAGTTAACATAGGTTGATTTTAGTTTTTTTTAGGTCCTTTTTAAAAATTAATTTTTTTTTCAATTTCATTCTTCAACATTTGATTTATTTGAAATTGATTGTCGTGTTTTAATTTTCTTTTTATGGGGTTATTTTAATTTTGTGTCCATAGTCATAGGATTAATAGGTTAACACGGGTTAACTTAGATTTTTTTTTTTTTCATTTTTTTTCTATTTATTGAGATTTTGATGTTTCAATCCCTTAAATTTGTAAGGAGAAAGAGTCAACAAAAAATGGTTTAGAATAGAAAAAGTTATCGATTGACCAAGTAGTCAAATTCAATTTAAATAAGTTTATGTCATTTAGGTTTTTTTTTTTAGCTTTCATGTCACCAAAAACAAATATACCAAGGTTAAGAAAGAATTTTTTAATTGGTTTAATTTTATGTTTTTTTTTTACCATTTTAGAGTTTTTAAGGTTATAAATTGATTTATTTAAATTTTTAAGGTGTAATGATGTATCATTATAGTTATATGAAAATAGATGGAAAAATATTATTTTAGTTCCAAAAAACTCTGGCATAACTTTTTGACCATTTCTTTAATGGCAGGAGTCTAGGCAATAGATGATGCGATGTTTATTTTTTTAAAAGAAAAAACAAAAAACAAATGAATATTATCTATTTTAAAAAAATAATAATAAATAAGGCCACACATGCAGGTCTAATATTTTTTAGCCCAGGTGATTGGTTTTTTTTTTCAATTATTTTTTAGGTTTTGATTGAAATGCAATATAAATTTGAATGAATTTATTGTTATTCATTCTATTCACGTTTCTAGAGCACATTGCTCTAGACTTCTCATAGTTTACCTAAAGCCCAGATGCCTCTGAGATAAGTCTTATCAGCAAAAAAATAAATAAATAAATAAAATTAGAGATTCCAGGACCCCTTGTAGATATGTGCACCGGTTTTCATACATTCTCAGACGCTGTCGGTGATGAGGCAGGACAACTTCTCCATACAAAGAATAAAAGGGTAAGGTGACATTGGATCCCCTTGTTTTAGTCCCACGAGTAGAAGCAAAACAAGGGGGATCCTATGTAATTTTTTTTTATTGAAAAATATATTTTAAAAATACTAAAATTCTTCTAAACATAAGATAAGTTTTTTTTTTTTTTTACTTGAGGGGCAACCATATAATTTTCTAGTGCATAAAGAATAAAAAGACTCGTTGGCCCCTGCATGATTTGAAAAAAACAATTACATCAGGTTAAAAAAGACTATTTATCTCTCAATATCTAGTTCAAATATTTTGTTTGTGTAAGAATAATTTCATAATTATGCTATTATAAAAAATAGTGTTTTAGTATAAATGAACCATAATTTTCTTAGAAGATTTAATTTTTTTTAAAAATAATTTAATGTGATGAAATCACTAATTCTCGGTAAGACATGATTTTTAACTTTGCCGCAAGTACCCTTTGGGAGTTTTTGGTTTGGAGACGTGCTGGTTTTTTTTTTTTTGTGAGATTCATATAAAAAATATATATTTTTTACTTTTATAAGATGTGATTTATATTTTTAAAATATTATATTTAAAAAAAAAAAATTACCACACCTCCAAACCAAACACACAAAAACCAACTGCCACACCCAAAAGGCGTCCAAATTTGCAAGATGGGCCCTCTCCCAAACTTGATATAAATTATGTAGTTATTTTAATGGAAGATTTTGATAAATTGGAGAGATTGTAAATAAAATAAGAATGTTTTGTTTATAATAAAATATTAGCATCATCCATCTATTTTAATCAATCGAATATCATAGACTCGTGGCCGTATGATAGATTGTAGGAAATAAAAAAGAAGAAGAAATATTAGCTTTTTCGGGTATATCATATAATCATTTTAACATATTATGAAATTATATAATGGCTATTAAAGAGTTGGAATATTCACAAATATACAACAACATATACCAATAAAGTATTGGTCTAGCGGTTAAGTCACTGCTATATTTCTGCAAGGGTGAGAACACAAGTTCAATCCTCAGAAAACACAAGTTCAATCCTCAGAAAACACATTTATTGAAAAAGATAACCACAAATCCCGAATAAAAATACTAGTCTTACCCTTTAAAAATGATATAAGGATATTTAGGTAAGAAAAAAAATATACAACAACCTTTCAAAGAAATGATAAGAGTAGTCGAAATTTTATGCTAATACATCAACATCATCATCATCATCATCAACGTTTTGCTTATCATTAATTGCCCCTTAATGACGAATTAACTATCAAACAAATGAAAGAAGAAAAGAAAAAAAAAAGAAAATGTAAAAAAAATAATAATAATATACATCAAATGTAAAAAAAAAAAAACAACTTGAGAAGCATTTTCCAAAACTTTAATTTCTCCGGTTATCTATCCATAAATATTAATATGAACAGCAATAACTAGCTTGTTTAGTTGCAGATACTTCATCATCAATATTAATCACTTCTTTTCCCACCGGAAGAGCCTTTATGGTAGAAATTGTTGTTTCATTCTTCTTAGCCTCCAAGCTTTTTTGGCTTGCGATTTCATGGATTCTGGTGATCATTTGCATGAAAGCTTCCTCCACGTTCAAATTCTCCAACGCTGATGTTTCCATGAAGTACAAAGCTTCGGTCTCTGCAAGATTCTTACCATCATCTTCATCAACTTCTCTAAGATGACTAATATCAGATTTATTTCCGACAAGAACAACGACCATATCTGAGCTACCAAAGTCTCTTAGCTCATGCAACCATTTTTTCACATTGTCAAACGTTGCTCTCCTTGTAATGTCATAAACCAGCAACGCACCTAGAGCCCCACGGTAGTAAGAACTGGTAATAGCTCTAAACCTGCGCGCAGCAAGTGAAATTATTTCCATCTTAAATAATTTTTTTTAAAAAAACTTTGTAATTATTTGTTTAAAATAAGGTGATATTCTTGAATCAGTTTGTACCTAAACCTAAATAATGGATGGTTGGATCTTACTGACACCATTTAAGACAGACAGCCCAGATCATGTGCATCTTTAATTGCTAAAGCCCATATAATATCATATACATTATTCTCCACAGACAAGATTGAGTTGCAATAACAGAGAGAGGAAGACGATGAAAATGATGAAAAATTAATGCTTGTAGTCATCTACAGGGTTAGAATAGAATATTTTTGTACACCTGTTTTATAGATGGCACCATAGGAAGTTTCGTGGGGGTAAAGAACTGCACCGAATCATTACGGTTTGGATAGGAGATTGAATTTGGTAATATTGTTTTTTTTAAAAAATATTTTTGTTTAAAAATGTATTTTTTTTATTTTTAAAAAATTATTTTTAATATTGGTATATTAGTTAAGGCTTGAATTTTAGGTTTTCCAAGTTAATCTCCAAACAACATTTAGTTTTTCTTCTAAGTAAAATAAATTTTTTTAAAAATATATATTTTTTATTTTAAAGTTATTCTTTCAAGTTTCACAATAAATTAGATTTAATAAACTATGTTAATTAGGTAAGATAAGTTAGATTGTGTTAACTTTTAAATTAATTTAAAATAAAATCTGATCTAAGTTGGATTCTGAATTAATAAGTTATGGGGTTGAACAATCAAATCTGATTAAGTTTAATATAGTATAAATGTTGGGTGATTAAGGATTAATCATATTAAAAAAATAAATTATAAATTATACATCAGTTGTCATAGGATCCAAATCACATTAGTTTTACTCCTCCTTGATTGTTGTTATTGAAATGACAACGGGACAGCACAAAGGGGACGAAAAAGTATACTGGAAATTACGAGGTAGAACTTCGTAGCAGCAAGTAATTCGATAGACGTTCTTTTCATGAATCTCTAGTGGATTTACTTTTTCGTTGCCCTATTAATTATAAAAATCTAAGATGAACAGGATACATAGAACTCTTAAGTCATTATGCGGGTCCCAAATAAGTAGAAAACCATCTTCATCTTTGCTAGCATTTTAATGGAGATTAAAGCAGATCACATATGATGATCATAAACAGTGTTCAAATTCTGGTTGATTCATATGATTAGAAATTTAAAGGCTAGCTATAGATCCTGATGGATAATTAACTACAAATTAATTCTGCTGGAATGAATCTCTTCATCAAGCATCAAAACTCAAAGGGTTAGGCTGGTGGGCTGGTTTCTAGATGAACATGTAATTTCACACAGACACGCAACCTTGGCAAATCTCAGATATGAAAACATGTATCCTAATCCGAAAAAATGATGATTCACCATGCCAAAAGAGTACTGTCACCTGACAAAATCATGGAAAAAAGAAAAGAAGAAGAAGAAGAAGATAGGCATACCTTTCTTGGCCAGCGGTGTCCCATATTTGAGCCTTGATGAGCTTATCACCAACTCTTATATTCCGGTAAGCAAATTCAACCCCTATAGTTGGCTTAGAATCTAACCGGAATTCGTCTCTGGAAAACCTTGATAGAAGATTTGATTTCCCAACTGCAGAGTCTCCGATAAGAACTGCTTTAAAAAGATAATCACACTCTTCATCATATGAATCAGCCATATATATATATATATATGATCAACTCCCTGGCTAGCCTGCAAGCTCTTCTTCAAAAAAGAATGAACAAGAAAACCTAAAGAATATGTCAAAAGATGCAGAAGGTTGAGAGTTTTCAAGAAATAAGAAACAAGACTCTTGAGGCATGGTGGAAAGTCATTAGAGAAGTATATCTATATATAACTCCAAAATCAAAAAAGTCATGTTCAGATTTATAATTGCAAATACAGTGACAGGTACATGTAGTAAATTAGTAATCTTCTCGGCATAGGTTTGGAGGGTATTGAGTGTTTACATGTGAAGACATGGATAGAGACATGATGGCTGTTTCTATAATGCTGTCAAGATAAAGAGGAATAATCAATAATCCATCCTTAATTCTTAATCCTTCCAATATTATTACAACTCCTGCAAAAAAGCGAACGAAGGACCACTAATGTTCTTCCACGTAGCTCTTCCAACGACTTTTCAAAATTCCTGTTGCCATCCAATGCTCAAGTGGCAATCGATAAACTGGGATGTCTTCACCGAGTGCTGACAGTGTTGTTACTCTATCAAGGATCCCTTGTTTGAATTCAAAGATTGGAATTAGTTGCTTGAAAATATTGGATTAAGCTATAATGGCTAATCATTCCAGTCTTTTATGTTAGGGTTTTTAAGCATTTGGATTGGACCAGAGGTTGGTGGTGAGTTTCATTTCTGCAACTAATAAATAACCAGATATGGAATGAAATAAATTATTTTTCTGTTTTCTTTTTCCTTACAGCAGGACTGAGTTAAGTAAAAGCTGTGTGAGGATGGGAACTTCTTGTGTAGCAAGCAAGAACAGGCAAGTTTATATGCAGTTTTGAGAATGACCCGTGAAATTAATGAAGCTGGCAAACAAACAAAGCTACTATGATTCAATTTTTTGTTTATGCAACAATGAAATATAAATTATAAAAAGAAAGGTAAAGGATCTTCGGAATAAGTCAAGAAACCTTTCGGCTTTCACGAGATTAATGAAAAGCCAGAGAAGACAAGCTAGCTGATGACTATAGCTTTTCGAGATCATGATAATTACACATCTTTTTTTTTTTTTTTATTGATAAAGGCTAACTAGACATCTTGATTACAAGATATCATGTAAGAAAAAAAGCAGAATAACTATTAATCGAAAAGAAAGATGAGAAAATAAGGCAATGGATGTCTCTACTTATATTTTATCATATATTTTCTTCTACAAATCATTACAAGTTACAACCAATACGAGATGGGATGTCCGCGCGCTACTGCGAGCTTAAAAAACATATGTACTTGATAGTGTTATAATTGTGAACCAGCGCTAGATAAATAATAGAAACTAAAGGTATGATGGATCCAATATTTCATGACGGAAAAAAAAGTTGTGTTGGTAATAAAAAACTTAGAGACTGAACAATATGATCTGTTGCAATCCACAGTGTTTTGTGAGGAAAGATACAGTGCTTTCGCCATATGATTTAGCTTAATTTTCTGTTAATAAAAAGCAAAAAAAATTACAAAGCTAAATTATCTACCAACTTAATATTAAAAAAAATCGACAAAGATAATTTTGGAAAGAAAAAAATCCATGAGGAAAAACATTGTAGCAATTGACAATGTTATATGAGGAAAACTACAATATTTTTCCAAATACAATCGACAAAAACAGTTTTAGAAAGAATCATAAAAAAAAAAAAACCATTTAGAGAAATACTATAGCAATCTACAGTGTTTTGTGAGGAAAACAACAACGTTTTCCCCATATGATTTAGTTTTATTGTAATTATAATTTTTAACCATCTCAATATCCAAAAAAAAATCGACAAAGATAATTTTGAAAAAAAAAACATAAAACAATCACGTAGGAAAACACTGCAGCAATTCACAGTGCTTTAAAGAAAAAAAATTACAAAGCTAAATTCTCAACCAGCTCAATATTAAAAAAAATCAACAGAGAAAATATTTTAAAAAATAAAATAAATAAAAACATAAAAAAAACAGGGACAAAAAAACCATGCTAGAAAACACTATAGCAATTCACAGTGTTTTGTGACGAAAGCTACATTGCTTTCTCACATGATTTAGCCTTATTTGTAATGACTTATAATTATAATTCTCAACCAGCTCAATATTAAAAAAATAAAATTGACAAAGATAATTTTAAAAAAATCATAAGAAAAAAAAACTATGTGGAGAGACATTGTAGCAATCCACAGTGTTTTGTGAGGAAAACTACAGTGTTTTCCCCACATGATTAAACTTTATTACAAAGTTAAATTCTAATCAGCTCAATATTAAAAAAATAACATCGACAAAGATAATTTTGGGAAAAAATATTACAAAAAAAAAGCAAAAGAAACTGGAAAAAAACCATGTGAGGAAAAACTGTATCAATCCAGAGTGTTTTGTGAGGAAAATTACAGTGTTTTCCCCACATGATTTAGCCTTACTTGTATTTACTTGTAATTGTAATTCTTAACCAGCTCAATATTAAAAAAATAAAATTGACAAAGATAATTTTAGAAAAAAAACATAAAAAAACAAAAACAAAAACTATGTGGGAAAAAACATTGTAGCAATCAACAGTAATTTACGAGGAAAGCTACAGTGCGTCCCTTACATATTGTAACTGTAATTCTTAACCAGCTCAATATTAAAAAATAAAATCGAAAAAGATAATTTTGAAGAAAATCATAAAAAAAACAAAAACAAAAAACTATAGGGAGGAGCATTGTAGCAATCAACAATGTTTTACAAAACTAAATTTTCAATCAGCTTAATATTAAAAAAATAAAATCAACAAATATAATTTTGGAAAATAAAAAATAAAATAGAAAAACCATGTGGAAAAACACCGTAGCAATCCACAGTATTTTAAAAAAAAAAAAAATTATAAAGCGAAATTTTTTTAACACTCAATATTAAAAAAGTAAAATTGACAAAGATAATTTTGGAAAAAAAACGAAAAAAAGAAGAAAAAAGGGGGAAAAAAGTTAAAAAAAAATGAAAAAAAAAACAAAAAAGTGAAAAAAAAAGAAAAAGGAATGCACTGTGGATTACTGTTATAATCCATAATGCATTGGATGTGGGTGAACAATGAATTCTCCATACCCTTTAGCTTATTACTTAATTAGAAGCTCATTAGCCATGCGCACGCCAAATAAAATTTCTTTTGAAACAAAAAAAAGAAAGAATTTATAAGTGTTTACAAAGCATTTTTTTAACACAAAAAAATAAATTATAATCACAAATAAAAATTTTATATATGCAATTAATTAAATAATCCAAGAATTCTCTATTACAACTCCTAGACTATTAGGCCACGTTACACCATGGGTTAGATTAAAAAAAAATTGAATGCGAAAAACAATATTTAGGCATTGTTAATATGTTTTCAAAGAACAAAAAAAATGTTATCATGAATTCAAAATCTGACTGATACTGAACAGTATTTTTTTATATATATAAGTATTGAGATGACAATATATCAGATAAACCTGGGTAAACCTGAGTTAATCATCTAAATTTACGATTCAAGTCCTGAAAATGTCATAACCCCATAAATAAAGCAAACCAAAACAAATTACAATGTTCAATTCTCAATCAAATCAATGTCGAATAATGAAATTGAAAATAAAAATATTGAATTAAAATAAGGACTAAAAAAAGACTCGAATTAACCCTCAACAAACCTGCTACATCCGCAATCTAGATCATTCACCCCACTGGAATTAACAACCTTTTATTTTCAAAATTGTTTTTCATTATCTATACCCTAACCAGGTGGGTGAGTTTTTTTCATACAAAACAAGAAAAACAAGGGTTGTTTATGGGACTAAAATAAAATCAGGCCTAACTTCTTTCAAAGCTTGATAAAAAAGGCTTTTTTTAAGTTAGATTAAAAAAAAAGCATTGAAATACCAAATAAAGGATGGCATAATATTTTTTGAAGTCTAAAGGTTGAAAATACCATTGCTATAAAACTCTGGCTAACCTGCCACTTGGTTGACTCGGGGCCTATGTCATGTCGAGTTTTTTTAAAATAGGGGGATGAAATGACCCGGTGTAACCTGCTCAAAACGTATGAGGATAAAATGACTTGGTGTGACCCACTTAAAAAGTATGAGGATGAAATTGAAAAAAATAAAGATGAAATTAACAGAAGAAATACATTTTAACCCAACTTCTTGCTTATCCTGATTTTAAAATTAAACTATGTGGGAGTTGTATCGACATGATTTAATTGACTTGGTAGGTTTAAAGGCAATCCGAAAGACTGTAAAAAAAAAGGTTTGAGGATTAAAATGAGAAAAAAAATAATTAAATTGAAATAAAAAAGGGGAGAAATGAAGAAAAAATAGTTGAACTAATAACAAAAAAAGAAAGAAAAGATTTTTGTTTATGGAACTTTAGCTACTCAACTTCAATAGGTTCATTATGTATTTTATGACTAAAAATGGTGTTTTTGCTAATCCTCTCCTCAACAGTGAACACTATATTCATCAAGTTTCTTGGATTCCTCCTAAACATGGTTGGATCAAGGTCAATATTAATGGCAGCTCTCTTGGTAACCCAATTTGATCTAGCTGCGGAGACAACATGAAAAGTCTTGTTGATGCATTTATGGATTATATAGATATGACAAAGTTTAAGAAAAAAATCTTGACACGTCAAATGACTAGTCTGGCGAAAAAACCATAACTTTAGATCTAAATATTGGATTAAGCTCAACTCAGATAGAAGGTTCTACATACCTAGTTTTATAAAGAGTTAGTTGGTTACAATAACCTAGGTTGGAGAAACCCTTAAATAAGGTCTAGAAGATGTTTTTTTTTTTTGAAGTTTTGATTATTTTCTTAACTATTTTTAAATTTTAATTATTTTCTCAACTTGGTTTCAAATTGTTTTCTTTAGGTTGGTTTTTACCATTGTATAAATTGTTGATGTGTTATTTTTTCATTATAATCTTATAAATTATTAAGTTTTAAGAATATATTAAAAACCTTAGAACTTGAAGACCCTAATTCCAACTTTATGTTAGAAGATCTATTCAAATATCACTTAGGCAGTTAAGCTGCATTATTTATTTGTCTGATATAAACTAAGAAAATGTTATGTTTTCTAATCGCTGATCGATCTAGGGCTTAAGAAAAGTCTTTCTTAGTAATGAAATTCTTATCTTATCAGGTTAAAAACATAATTGTTCTAATGACAACATAAAAAATAAAAATAAAATAAATTATCTTTTTATTTAATATCAAGAATATATCTTATATATAACTTTAAAATCCCACATATTAAAAGAAATTTGTTTTTGATATTTTTGAAATGTAGGCCAAAATCCTTTGAAATTTTACAAACTTATTGTAAAATCCATGCAATATTTTTTAAAAAACATGTCAAAGTATTTTAGATTTTTTCTTATAAAAAATATGCTTAAAAAAAATTAGAATTTTTAGACATGCAAAAATAAAGAAATTTTTTTTTATTTTTTTTTATTATTTCTAAGGTTTTGTTTAGCAAAAACTCATTTTTCTTTGTAATAAAATTATCAAAAATAGGCTTAAGAGGTGTTTGTCAAACACACCCTTAAACCTAAAAAATAGCAAACTAAACAAGGTGTTAAACTCTTTTGGTAGTCTACCGTATGTTCCATCTCAAATGTATTATGATCATCTATCATTGGCAGTGATTGAGATTGTCAAAAACCAGTACCGAAAGGACAAATGATGGTTTTTTTTATCAGGTTTCCACTGACAGTGCTAGTGATGATGTCCCAAAATATCCAAACAACTTAGGAGCAAGTTTCATATGTTGGATAATCGGTTAATCTCTTAATTTTAGCAATCTGATCCATTCTTCTTGACTAAGATGACCGGTAGCCTATACCTGGCGCCTGATGAGCCAAGGTGGCTAATGATTGGTACATATAAAATGTCCTTTTTAGTGGTTTTGGGGTTCTCCAATGCTTAAGCATGTTTCTTTTTAGAGAGAAAAAATGCAATGATATTTTAGAGAGAAAAACTCTAAAAATATGTATGCTAAAACATATTGAGAATGAAAAGATTGTGGACCAAACGTCTAAAGGATTCACGAGATATTTATAGCTCATGAATCTTATCTTTTAATGTATAGGAGGAGCTGAAGTGTCATTTTTTCCTAATAACATTTAACGAGTGATGGATATTCTTTACATGAATATTATTTACATATTATTAATGAGGAATAAATATCTCTTACACATCATTAATGTTGATGAAAATATTGTAAGTCCTTAGAAGACTTTCATACACCTAGGAGTGTTGAAAGATGAGCATCTTTGAACTTAACATTTCATGTTAAGGATGATAAGAATAAATAAATGAAGTTTTATAACCTAATAAGAGGCCCAGAAAGATTGTCAATTATATATCTATTTGGACTCAGTGCGTAGTTGAGCCTGAGTATGTTGGGTTTGGCAACTCGTCAGATCTATATGTACTAAGACTTATAAGGATATTGGATTATCATAATCACCATGTCTTATATTCCTTTTTAACCATTAGAATTACACAACAATTATATATATATATAAACACGCTGCTCCATCACGGTGATATCAGCTAAATGAGTGAAGTTGAATATTATGATTCATTGCTGATATATATAGGAACTGGCATATGACTTGTTTCCAAGAAGAGCATGCAGTGGAATGATGGTTTGCTCTTTCTATGGACTGAACTTTGCTCTCTTGATATCTGGTCTCAGGTAATTTATCCACTTGAGTCTATAACTTTTACCGCATCTTTGAAATCCTAAATGAAGAAAACAAGGAAGAGATCATGAGAATCAAATTGATATCTTGTACACTACCATATTTAACAGTTTTATCAATGAAATTTTTTATCGGTATTTACACTACCATTCCCTCGACAATAATTTTATTGACAAATTCACAGATGGAAACCATTTGTCAATAATTTCATTTCTGACGATAAAAAAAAAAACACTGATGGTTTTATAGATGAAAAATACACGTAAAGGCCTCACATATCAATGCCTCAACATCCGCCTTGTTTTTTACCCTTTTTTAAGGTTGAACAAGTACATGTATGGAATAAAACGAATGTTTTCAATTAAAAAAATAATGGAAATAATATCGAAGATT
Source organism: Populus x sibirica (assembly GCA_019202695.1). NCBI lineage: Eukaryota > Viridiplantae > Streptophyta > Magnoliopsida > Malpighiales > Salicaceae > Populus > Populus x sibirica. The sequence continues at coordinate 1,327,810 of JAGMVL010000500.1, forward strand.
ACATTGCATATGTAATCTCTAACTTCTCGAATGAATACATCCATCTATACGAGATTGGGCCTTTAACTTTTACCTCATACGGTAAATGGATGGGTAGATGCTTCATGAAGTCAAAAACTGATGGAAGAAATATCATCTCAAGTTTGCATATTGTCTCAACGATATTCGTTTCAAGCCTTTTAATGTGTTGTGTCTGCAACTTGATGGAGCATATATCTTTAAAGAAATGACTAATCTCCGTAAGTGCATCCTATATCCCCTTTGGCAATAAATCATAATAAGTTAATGGAATTAGTGTTTGCATAAACACGCGGCAATCATAGCTCTTTATTCCATACAATCTACAATCCTCTAAATTAACCAATCTTGATATGTTTGAGGCATGTTCATTGAGAAAATGCAGACTCTTCAGTCATTCATACACCAGTAGTTGTGTATTCTTGTCTAAGACGAAACTTTCTTTGGGCTTTGCAACCAGTGACTCAGCATAAACCAATTTCATATTTTTACAGTGACAAAACAACGTTATATCTATTCTAGCCTTGATGTTATTTTTTGTCTTTCCCTTCATGACCATGACCATGTTGAAATGGAAAATCCACAATAAAATTGTTGTTGTGATTGGAAAAGTCAAAAATGGATGAGTTGTGTTGAGATAAATGGTGCAGAGGGGAAGAAGGAGAAATAGGGGAGGGAAAGGTCGACGACCAGATCATATATTAACTATTACCGATGAAATTATTTCGTCTATCAATCTGTTAGCAATTATATCGGTATAAGTGACACGTCACTATACGACTTTCCTTGTTTTAATCCAATTGTAATTCCGTTGGTAAAATCATCTACAAAAAATTATTCGTTATCGTACTTTTTAGTTTTTTTCAATTCATTTTATTCCGACTGTAATTCCCTCGATATTTATTGACATAAATATTTCGTCAATAAATACTAATAAAGTTAGCAATGAAATATAATCAATCAGTAAATATCATCTAAAAATACCGACCGAAATTTTCATTGGTGAGTGGTGTATCGTCAAAGGATTATAGAGCATGGCTGAGAGTATAAAAAGTTAATAAATCACCAGCTTTTGCTGGCAGGGTTTGCCAGCTTCCGTGGCCATGTTTTTCAACGTAAGCTAAAAGCTTCTTGTCTTCTTCATGAGTCCATGGTCCTCTCTTCAAACCCTTATTCTCTCAAAACGAGGAGACTTTATCATTTTTCTTTTTTCTTTTTTCTTTTTTCTTTTTTCTTTTTTCTTTAAACAGACCAAATTACAGAACGATTAATGAAGTTTAGTTTTCTTTATATATTCAGTTGTGATCTAGAAAATAGATTTATTTACTTTTTATTAATAATATTAATGATAAATAAAAAATATTTATTATTCATTAAATGTTATAGAGAAAAATAATATTTGAACCCTTCTTTGCATAAAAAAAATAAGATTTATGAGTTATAAATATCACATGAATTTTTTTTAAATACTAGGTTCATAATTTTTTTCTTTTCTTCTTAATATATTTTATTTTGTAGTTTTTTTCTCTAAATTATTAGTTTTAGGGCAATTATATATAGACTGGAAAAAAAGTTGCTTAAAAGTATATGCTCGGTGGCTACTTGAAATCTTGGGTGCTTTGGAAAAATCCAAAGGCACCACTATTTTCATGTACCCGATGTCTCGTGTATGATCAAACCAAATTATGGCATAACCGGTTACCCGTCTAAATCAGTTGTGATCTATATATAATTGCTTTTTTTTTTCATGATTAATATATATTTTTAAACTAGTTTATATGTTAATCAAGACTAAATAATTTTAAGAGTGTATTATTCACATTAACCTAGTGTATTTAAAGAATAAATTATATAGTTGCTCATGTTTGATGTCAAAACTATTTTTTATGAAAAAAAAAGCTAACTTCGTATTCTTTCCTTGTTTAAAAATTATCTAGGAATTTCTAGAGATTTTTTGTTATTTATAATTATGTTCTTTCTTTATTTGCATCTTGCTTCCCATATTTACTTCTATTTCACATTGACCCCGTCATTCCTTTTATTAATCCATTGACCCCCACTTTTTCTCTTTCTCTTTACTAACTCCTTACTCCTTTATTATTATTTTCAATTTCACCTCTCTCATTAAATAACTTCTCTTTTAATCCAATTAATTTGTTCAATTTAATCATTTCTCCACATCCTTTGTATTTTATTTTATTTTACTAAAATCAAGATGAGATTATTATTTCCGAGTGTTTACACAGTGCATGCGGCGCACCTGGGATGCCAAATTGTGACTTTTGTGATGGTGTTTGAATTGACTAAACAGCCTTTCCATTTCTAGGTCGCATGTATGCCCAACGGACTTCTGGTTTGGCGCTGATGACCCTTTTTTTTTCTCCTTTTCCCTATCCTCCTTGATTTTCATGTTGATCCATTCAATTTTCAAAACAACCCTTGACTTTGTTTTATATATATATATATATATATATTTGGTCCATGTTCCTATAATTATTATTTATTTAATTTATAATAATTTATAAAATTGGAATTATTTTTCAATGTCATCCTCCTTCAATCTTTTCAACTGTTAGTTTTAGTCCACATTCTTTTATTGCTATTTATTTTATTTGAGATAAATTTTAAAATATAATTTGTTTTATAATTTCATTCTCAAATTTTTTTCTTATTATATTTGATCCTCATTCTTTTGATTTTGATTTTTTTTGCTTTGATAATTTTTTAAATTGATTTTTTTTTAATTTTATCATTCAATATTAAATTGGTTGGGAATTGAACTTATTTATTAAGTTTGGGTTTAGGATTTCACGGGTGCGAGTTTAAGAGATTAACCCATGTTTAGGAGATTCGTCCGGGATTGCTTGGTTTTGTTTTTCACTTTTTTAAGCTCAAGTTTTTTCTTTATTTTTTCATTCAACACTTATTTAATTGGATATTGCGCTCCGTTATTTTTTTTTATTAGCATTCTATAGGACTTTTCACTGATTTTAAAAATGACCAGAGTTGTCTCGGGTCGTTTTATTTGTTCTTAGTTAATTTTATCTTTTTAAAAAGAATTTTTATTTTTTAATGAAATTAAATTAATTGATTAAATATAAGAATGATGTGTTCTCTTCATGATATTTTATTTGATTTATTTTCCAAATTGTTTCTCTAACAGCCCTTACAACGTCTTTCAATGTTGTCGTGAAGTCTTTCACAGTTGCATTATAACCGTCTCGGTATGCCTTTTTTGGTGGTGGAGTGGTGTTTATGGCGGAGCGACAGTAAGTCTTCAAAGAGCTTTTTTTTTCTCTCCTAGATATGATATTGACATCTTACTTTTTATAGTTAATTATTGCCAAATTTTTATTATTTGCTTTATTTATTATCGATATTTTTTAATCATATTATTAAATTAACCGATTTTATTAAACTCATTTAAATCAATAACACGGGTCTCAATTTTTTTTTTTACTTTTTTAAAAACACTAGTATTATCTGAACAATTTTTCTTTTTACATTATGAAAAATTTAACTGGCCTGGAGCATAACATGACCTCCTATCTAGTTTTTATCTAAATAGAATGTCTTACGCAAGTTAACTTTATGTCATTTTTATTATCTTAATATGCAACTTGATTATTATGCATGTGCTAACCAACCATAAGCGAAGTGATTGGAAATTGAATAAAATAATTAATAAAATAATTAATCTCTTACCTGAATTTATCAACTTACCATTTGTTAGAAAATAATATAAATCATATAGTGGGACATCACCTAACAGCTTAAGATTTTAGGTTGAGATGGTTCTTTGACATGATATCAGAGTCTTGATGACCAAATGGTCATGAGTTCGAATCTCACCATTCCTAGTGCAAGTTTCAAGCCATATATGTTCTTTATCAATTACTCTCTTTATTTTTCACACATTGATAAACAAACCTTTGGTCAAACTCTTTTAGCAAAAAATAAAAGAAAAATGCCATTATGTTTTGTAAACCTCAATTAATTAAAAAACTATAGGAACTCCAAAAAAATCCTTTTTCGTTGATTATATATGTATATAATTTGATTAAAAAAATAAAAATACCAGGCCAAATGTAATAAAATACATATATAATTTTCTCATTGATTCAATTTACAGTGAGTTTGGATTTTTATTTTATGATTTTGTTGTTTACATATTATTTAAGTATTTTATTAAATTTGGCTTTGTATTTTTTTTATCAATATATATATATATATATATATATATATATATATAATTCATTTAATTTTATTCCATAAAGATTTAAAAAATAAATAAACAAGCTATATATGCTAATTTTATAGATTGAAAAAGAAAAAAAAAAATTTAATATCAAAACCAAGTTTATATGTAATTTCTATCATCTATATGTCTATCTTGTCCACTTCTGTGCTCACTCTATTTTAACTCCTTTTTTTTTTAATGGTATCAGCTCATGAGAGTCCACATGTCAAATCTCATTGATTGAAAACCAATATTAGCTTTCTCTGTATTCCACAACAAGACTATGCCATTTTTTACATGAACTCCCTACCTTGTTTTTTTTTTTTTTTTTTTAGTTTTATACAATAAAATACAATTAACATATTTAATATCCATGTTGATCGTTAACTTTTTTCATTTGTTATTTTAAATGAACTACTTGTATAAAAAATTATTAATTGAATTTTAAGTGAAGTTGGGGATAGTAAACTGACACAAGACTTGCATTATTAGATGATATTTAAAAATATAATAATTATTATTTTTTAAAAAAAATTTCATTCGAAAATACATTAATAAATATTTTACACCACCACAAGACCCTCGACATCACTCCTTTTTTTTTTTTTTCTGTTCATGTTCATTTTAGAAATCTTGGTACTCAACTGATTATATCGCTTGTTATGTTTCTTGGAACATGTAAGGTGGTAATGTGTATAGAACAATGTTATTTAAATCAATGAATATTTTGTTTCTTGATCGTTTTTTAAATATTAACATTAGTCTTGAGGTCATCAATTTATATGATGCTATTGAGAGAAAAATAATAAATTATTAAATTATTATTATTTTTAATGTATATTAAAATTATGTCCATTCATTTTAAAATAGTTTATTGTTCTTCTTTATCATTTCTTGTCATTGTTTGAAAAAACTTGCACATAAATCAAGAGTCCGAGGATAAAAAGAGAAAAGGTATTTTAAAATAGTTTCTTTTTAACAAATTAAGGCAATGAAACATAATAGAAATAAATATGAGACAACCTCAAGCTAAACGAAAGATACAAATTTCTCAAACATCTGTGTGGAATCTCGATGCTCAATGTTTGTGACTGTAGCCACCCTTGCTTTTTTTTTTTACATGTTTCTATATATATATATATATATATTACATGTTTCTATAGGCCTGCCCATGTGGCTAGGCCAAGCCCTAATTTGAATATAAATATATATTTGATCCGATTTCTAATTGCGTATTTATCAGACATGTTTTTATAGTAGTTTTTGCTTTTTATTTTAGACTAAGTACATGTTTGGCAAACACGTCCTAAATTTTTTTCTTTAATTTTAATTTGTCTCTATTTGCATGTCTAGCTAAACAGACTCTTAAAAAATAAAAAAAAATTGAAAAATTCAGGGACTATTTTGAAATTATTTATGGGTCTCTCGTGTTTTTTTTCCCAACATTTTGATATAATATCGGGCTATAGACTTACAATATAAGAAGATATGGATCCGATATTAAAAATATCTGATTTTTCTCCTAAAATTTCAAAAAAATAATAATTTCAAAAACAATTTCCTTGTTTTAGAAAACACAAAAAACATGTTTTCTTTCAAGAATTTCATTTAATATTAGGTTGTAGACTTACACTGTAAGATATGGACCCGATATTAAAAATACTTGGTTTTCTTTGGAATTTCAAAAAACTCTAAAACTAATTCAAAAGAATTTCTCATTTCAAAAACACAAAAAATATGTTTTGTTTTTGTGCATACAACTAAATTCTAAAGGTTTTCATGTATATTTTCTAAAAAACAAAATCACATTTTATCATACAAAATTGATATCGTAACCGATTTATGATTATTCATTAGGATTTGACTAAAAAACCAAAAATCCCACAATAATTATTTTGTTTAATTAATATTCAGAGTATTAGGATTTAGTTGTATATTTAAATATTTAGGGTATAAAATTACATTGTAAAGTATACCCTCAAGTATTAAACATATGAAAATAGAAAATAAATGTGATACTAAAATTTAGGCCTTAGAACGATTAAGATTTAACCGGATAAGATAGATAAATTCTCATGAATAGAGATTCGCCTTGAACCTTAGGCAAGACCAACGGATATATACATGACCTAGAAAAATAATCAATCAACAATGCAGCCTATCTTAGATATAGTGCACTAGGGGTGATGCGTCTTCTCCTTACACAACTAGTCATCTTGTTCAGGCTCTGCAGACCATAGGTTTTCTAATAATCATATACTAGGTGACGATTCCCTCAAATCATAACTTTATGATTAAACTCAATACCCCTTCTATTCTAAGAGACAACTCTGTCATTTGACGTCGTGTATGTCATGACATCTAAAATAAGAGACTTGTTGAAAAATAACATTGGTCCTTAAAAATATAAAGTTCGTTTATTATTTATCAAATGTTGTGTTAATCCCTAAAAAAGATATTTCATCAATTTTATAAAATTTTTAACTTTGGTCCCTTTTAAAAAAAAGTATACTTGTAAAATTAAAAGGTAGATGGAAAGAACCATGATTAAAATTTAATTAACAAAGGTAGATGGAAAAAACCATGATTAAAATTTTTAAAAGGTAATTAATAAAGAAAAAACTCTTAAATAAAAACTGATAAAACAGTAAAATAAAATTAGCCCAATAATATTTTCCATCATAAGTTTGTTCTAACAAAACATGGTAATAGCATCACAAGTCAACATTTCAAAAATAGTCAGCATTTTATATGGCCTGCCATAGAATAGAAAACGCTATCGTATAAAGGAGGCATCACCAATTGAAGGGGCTGCATAGTTAAAGGAACTTCTGCGTGCAATAGCAACAATTACAAGGAGAAAGTTCATTTAAAAAAAAAAATACAAGGAAAAGGGAATGGAAAACGCGATGGCGAATAGTAATGCTAAATAAAATGTTAAAAAAAATAATTTTTTTTATAAAAATATTATTTTTATGTATCTAGCAGAAATATCAAAACTTTATAAAATACTATTCATCCTAATATATATATTTTTTTCACTAGTTAATTTTTTTTTAAAATCTATATTTTTTTCAATTTGTTTTCTCTTTAAACTCATGACTTTTGTCATGAGCAGAGTTTTTAAACCCGGCTCAAGGCCAAGATCACATGTTTTACCTAAGTTATTGGGTTTTGATCGGGTCACCGGGTCAACCCTAATTTTTTTTTAAAACAAAATAATATTGTTTTGATTAAAAAAAATAAATAATCAACAGGTTAAATCCAGATTTTGCAAGGTCATCGAGTCAACTTGTCGGGTCACCCGGGTTTTTGATTTCGCTTATTTTTTCTTAAACTCAACCCAGTTCCAGCCCTGAAGCGACCCATCGGATCAGGTTTTAAAACTATGATTATAAGTTTAATAAGTTTATCCGAGTTAATTTGAATTTTTTTAATTGTTTTTAGTATTGAATCAATGAAATCTTCATTTTAGAGATTGAAGTTAATATTTTCAAAATAATAGACAATTCTTCCTTTTTAAAGGAGTCGACGTATTTTTTTTTCTTTCTTTCTAAAATCAACAAAATCTCTTTTTTTTTAGATTAATGTCAATATTTTTCAAAATAATCGGCAAGTATCAAATTTTTACCATGGTTGTTTATTAAATATATTAAAAAACAGTTGACTTTTGACCTTTCGAACATAAAAGTCATTTATACTATTATTAATTTGACTGTCCTAAGCATCTTATTTCGTTGGATACTTTATATTCCCAATTTGACTTTTTAAAGTATCTCTTCTCTTTTCATCTAGGTTATTAATTTCGTTTTTGATAGGTATTTTGATTTTTTAATTAAAATAAAATATTTTAATTTTAAAGTGTTTTAACTTGTCATTTCAAGATTGTACTGTTAATATATATCAATAGATATATTTTAAATTTAAAATAAATTAATTATAAATTATACAATATAAACATAATATAAAATAAATATAATTTTAAAATTTAAAATATTCATAAATAATTAAAATTAAATAGAATTTTAACTTAAAATAATTCAACTCAAACAAAATACCAATTTGATTTAATGGTTTTTCATACCCAAAACAGAACACATGAAATAAAATCAGAATATTTCGGTCAAAATTTATCCAAAAAATCCAAAATAGATCAAAATTTGAAATAAGATAAAAATTATTTTGTTTTTTAAATTGATATAAAATATTTCAGTCGTTCCAAACAAAACAAGACGAAATTAACAACCTTGCTTCCTTACCATTGGAGATGCTCTAACAACTACAGCATTCAACACTTGTTATTGATTTTGCCCATGAAGAAGAAGAAGAAGCTTCAACTATGCCAAAAATTGAAATACATCCAAATCACTAAAACCCCATCATAACTAACAACTGCAATGCTGTTAATCTTTCCTTATTAACCTTAAAAATTGCATCCATAATCCCATCACTAACGAGTTAACCATGAAAAGAACAATACCCATCAGCCTTTTATTTTCATTTGTAGCATAAATACAATAAAATCAGTTAAAAATATTAATTTAATATTTATTCTAAGGGAAAAAACAATTTGAAAAAACAAGCACAATCAACGAATCAACTCACTCCCCAGTATATCCTTTTCATGAATTGTAATTCAATCAAATAATTAAGAAATTAAGAGAGGGGTGGGGGATAATCAATCCAAAGAAAGCACAAAATGAATAATTGACATGAAACGGTCATTTCATTGATTTCATTCTTCAATTTAGAAAGTACTAAAATTAAAAAGAAAAAGAAAAAATCACAATCACATTTTCATTTACCCAGTTAGCAGCGCCATGACCCCAGATTTTTCACTAAACGAAACATTATCCATTGATCAAATCAATCGGCACCGTCCGAAATAGATCTAGGGAGCCACGACAGCGGAGCCATTATTGACGTTAGCAGCCATCATCTTCTGAAACTCTTCAAAGTTAACACACCCATCACCATCCGAATCGACATTCTTAATCATCTGAAAGCACTCGTCCACCTTACACTTCATCCCCAACCGGTTCAGCACCTGGTGGAGCTCCGCCGCCGAGATCATCCCGTCACCGTTCTGATCATACAGATCAAACGCATCCCTCAGCTCAGAGGCGGCGGCAGCGGCGGAGGAGGATCGACACAGCTTTGCAAACTCGGCCAAATCAATGTACCCGTCCTTGTCGGTGTCCACATCTTCCATCACGCGATGAAGCTCCTCCATGGTGTAGGTAGAGCCCATGGATTTCAGCACTTCTCCGAGCTCCAAAGATGAGATCTTGCCGTCACCGTTTGTGTCGAATTGGTTGAAGACCTTCCTGAGCTCCGCCGTATCGTCGAGGTTGATGGTAGTGGAAGATGCCGGCGCGGTGGTTTCGGGTCTAGGGTTCGAGATTGGGTTTGCCATTTTTGGGATATATTTAGAGAGGGGGGAGGCAAGCAGTTTCCGTTGGAACGAGAAAAGAGGATAGCAGGGGGGGAGGAAGGAATTGGAAATTTATATTGGGAGAGAAGTGGTTGTCAGTAGTGGACTTGAATAAGAGTAACGTGGGCCAGGGAAAGAATTGCTGGCCCATGATTTATTGAATAGCGATAAAATCAAGTAAAAAGAGAAGAGTCGCGAAGGTCACGCTCACGCGTGTTCTTTTTTTTTTTTTTGTGCAAGAAAAAGGAAAAGCATGATCCGTACACGTCGACTAAAGAATGTAAAAAGTAAACGAACCTCTGTCTTGTCTTGTATTTTAAAATAATAAAGCACGTGATTAACAATAATAATAATAAAAAATAAAAATAAAAAGTCTTGTTATTTAGCATCGACCAGCTTTCTTTTCGCTTTCTACCTCACCACTGGACAGGAATTTATTTTCACTTATTAGCACTGTTGTTTTGTTTTTTTTTTTAAATGCCCAAAATAACACTTGTAGAAATTCTTTTGCTGAAATGGCACAATTTAATACATGTTGGGTAGGAAATATCAAATTCTAAAAAAATGGTCAGAATACGCCGGCACAAATCTCAAGAAAAAATACAACAAGGAAAAAAAAACATTAGAAATATACTGAAATTTTGAAATACTACTAATTTCATTAGAAAATCTCAATGAAACAAATACAACAACACAAAAAAAGTCATCAATGATAGAAGTGGGTTACACTCTCTTCCCAAAGAAAAGTGAGTTGTCCTTCTGATCCACTACAATCGCTATTTGCAATTTTTTCAATAGTAGAGGTGGTGTTTTAAATCAAAGTCTCAGTTTGCATCTAGAGGTCTTTTTATTTCTTTTTTATTTTTTTTATTTTTTCCTCTCTCATAATTATAATTGTTCATTTACCTTTTAAAAGAAGAGCGTGACTCACTTTAATCATTGTTAATGATATTTCTTGATATTATTGGATTCTTCTTATCAAGACTTTAACATTTTCTTTAAAAGTAGATATTCTCAACCTTGACTTCTTACAAAGTCATTATTCATAATCGTGACATGTACCAAATTATGATATTTCACAAAATAATTTTTAAATTGTGTTATTTTGCAAAAAAATATATATATATATAGAATTAGTGATTTTTTTTAAATCAACGAATTAACAAAAGCATAAGTCTCCTCATGAAATCATTGTACCCCTCCTCACATATTACTATTTATTGAAATAGCATAGACAATTTCGACATTGCAAGTTAAAACCTTTAAACTTGAGATTGAGGGTAAGATAGTCTTTTCATTAAGATTCAATTGTTATTATCAAATTTACCATAGACATCTTTAAAAGAAAAATTAATTGAATTGTAATGGATGGGTTTTTTTTTTTTTACTTTTCTAGTTTTTAAAAATAGTTAAATTAATATTTTCCCTTTGACTTTTAATTTTTGGAATTATGAGTTAGAGTTGCTTTGGTTATGGTTGTTTTGATTTTTTTCTTAATAAAAATAATTATTATTTCTAGAAAAAAGTGGCTAGCACATTGCCACACGTGCTTGCGCGTGTAGCTTTAATTAGCGGTCAAACACTACTTTAAATGGCGGTGTTAGAAGTGTCTTAACATTATCTTTTTTATGGTCAAGTGTGTTTTTACATTGGAGGAATGATTTGGCTCTAATGTATTTTTTTTCCCTCTCTTTTCTCTTTTTTTTCCTTGGAAAAGTTTAAGAGTGTTCTGCCATTTATTTTTATATCCAATTTCATCTTTATTTTTTTTATTCCTATTTGTTTTGTTGTTTTTCTCTTTGATTTCATCCCTCATCATTTGATTTAATTTGATTTTTATATCTAATTTGGTCCTTATTCTTTTGATTCCTATTTGTTTTGTTGTTTTTCTTTTTTTAATTTTTTGTCTTCAATTTCATCCATCATTATTTGATTTAATTTGATTTTTATATCCAATTTGGTCCTTATTATTTTGATTCCAATTGGTTTTGTTGTTTTTCTTTTTTGATTTTTTTCTCTTCAATTTCATCCCTCATAATTTGGTTTAATTTGATTTTATATCAAATTTGATCCTCATTCTTTTGATTGTTGTTTATATTTTTTTCATTTTCATAATTGAATTTTCTTTTCAATTTTATCCTTGAGCATTTTGCTTTGTTTTTGAATGTCAAATTTGTTCTCATTTTTTTTTCCAGTTTCATCTCTCGATATTTTATTAATTTATAATTTTGCTTTATTATGTTTTAGGATTTGTTTTTCATGGGGTTAGTCTAGAGTTTATGACCAAGGTCACCAGTTTTGGAAGATAACACAGGTTCACTTCAATCCTTTTTTGTCCTTTTTAAAATTAATTACTTTTTATATTTTATTTTTCAATATTTGATTTAAAGGGGTTTGGTCTTTGAGCTTTTTCTCCCCTTTCTTTTCAATGAAATTATTATAATTTTATATCTATGGTTGCGGGTTTAACAAATTAGCTCGAGTTAAGTTGCTATTTTTTATTGTTTTTTTTTCAAAAATTGTATTTTTTTTGTTTTTGACCTTTCCGGTTCTTTTATTGTTGATAATTGTATTTTTATTTTCAATATCACTCTTTCATCAAAAATCAAGATTATTTTTTATTTTCTTTTTTATCCTTACTCTTTTCATTTTCATTTTTTTTTGTTTTAGATTTTTTTTGTATAATTGAAATTCTTTTATTAATTTCATCCTTCAACATTTGATTGGTTGATAATTGAGTTTTTTGTTTTTGTTTTTCTTGATGAGATACTTTTAGTCTAATGATCTGGATCACAAGTTTAAAAAGTTAACGCGAGCTGCTATTTTTTTTGTTTTTTTGTGTATTTGTTTCTAGCTTTCATCATTTGATAATGATTTTTTTAAAAGAAATAGGCATTTAGATTTTCTTCTTTTTATTTTCTATTGGGTTATCCTAATCTCATGATCTGAACAACAAATTTAGCGGGTTAACCTAGTTTGGTTTTACTTTTATTACCTGAGTTATTAGTTTCTCATTATAACCCGAGTTAAATCTATTAAGGTTTTTTGTCTTTTTTTTTAACCCAATTTGATCCTTTTTTTATTTAATAGAAAGGAAATAAAACCACATTGTTTTTCTCTATTTGAAATTTTTTTTTCAATATTACCATGATTATTTTTTGAAAAGAAAATTATTTTTTTCAATATTACTCTTTTTTTCTAAAAAAAATTGATCAATCTGGTCGCCTATTTTTTCTATCTAATTATAATAGAATCAATTTATTTGTTCCATCTGATATTGAAAGCTTTATAAAGAACAGGGTGAATTTAAAAAATGCAACAACATAGATTACCACCGCCAGAGAGTTAGCTACTATTTGGGAACAAAAATCAGGTCTAATAATAGCCAGTCAGGTGATACCATAACGGGACTGCAGCTTCCAAGCAACAAAAATCAATTCCAGCCGCTGCAAATTGATTGCCTCTTTATTTCCTGAGAATGAAGATCACAAAAAAAAAAAAAAAAAAAAAAACCCAAACCCACCAGACAGCTGTATCATGTTGTTTCTCATTTATGTACAATTTCTCCCACAAATTGTATTTTCATTTCTCCTGACAAAAAAATGAGAGTTTCTCCGGAATGCTCTTCTTTACAGACCAAAGCAGATCTCCACCAAGAATCACATCTTTTTACGGTGTCGTGAAGACCAAATTTGAGGCTGTAGAAACATAAATTTTCTACCCATCAAACTTCGCCATGTGTTATTTTATTCTTTTAAAAAAAAATTAAAATAAATGATATGAAAAATAAATGAATCTTTATATATTTCTTGGCCAATGAAAAGTTGACACTTGAGATGAGATATTCAAGATATCTTGTCATAAATACAAGATCTTATCAGATATCTTGTCATAAATGCAAGATTCCGTCAATAAATATCAACCAATAAAATTATCTCATGTGGCATTGAAAAAGGACCTGAAAGCCCCTACAGATCTCTATAAATAGAGAGCCTTAACCTAAAGGCAAGGGATTGAGATCCTGGGAGATACAAATTTCCTTCAAGACAAGCTCTTTAAGCAAAGAAGCTCTCTCTCTCTCTCTCTCTCTCTCTCTCTTCAAGCAAGGAAGCTCTCTCAAAAGTTTTCAAGCCTCCTTCATCTACGCTTGAAGTCTACAAAGAACAAAGCTCTATTGGATAAAGCCAAAATGCCCCATAAGAGTTCTTCAACAACATTTTGAAGACAAATCAAAGGTACTTTTCAAAGTATCAAATCACCAAGAAGATTCCTGGAGATACAAATTTTTTTCAAGACAAGTTCTTCAAGCAAGGAAGCTCTCTCAAAAGTTCTCAAGCCTCCTTCATCTACGCTTGAAGTCTACAAAGAACAAAACTCTATTGGATCAAGTCTAAACGTCCTATAAGAGTTCTTCAACAACACTTTGAAGACAAATCAAGGGTAATCTTCAAAGCATCAAATCACCAAATCTCGCTAAGCTTTGTTGGATCAAGCCTAAACGCCCCATAAGAGTTCTTTAGCAACACTTTGAAGACGAATCAAAGGTACTCTTCAAAGCATCAAATTACCACATCTCGCTTCACAATACACACCCAAATTCGCGTTCTTGCAAAGCACAAATCTTGGCTTGATTACTCAAATAAATCAAGTCACCATACATCAAATCCAAGGGAAGAATCAGAGGATTGCCATATTCTTTTGAAAGAATATATTACGTAGAGATTGTACCCATCCATATATTTAATAAAATCATATATTTGTATACGTGTGCTTGTTTAATTTCAGGCGCACAAAATCGTGTCTACAAGGGCATTAGAGATTTCAGTTTGTGATTCCTTTACATGGGGCGAGAGAGCGCAGGAAATCCATTCTTTTTGGACACATAATCCTTAACAAGAACTTTTCTCATTCCTTCAGTATCTGCAGAATATGCTTCACATACACTGATGTTGAATCCACCCCTCACCTACAAGCCTTCTGCCCACTGACAAGCTGAATCGTATGTTAATTGTTAAATCAATTCTTCACTTGTCCATGTAATTTATCAAGAGTCCGCCACGTTACCGCATCAGGGGTCAACCCATTCTTTTGAATTTCTCCTGCAATTTGGTAAGCTTCTCTTTTCATACCTAAGTTGCAGGCTCTGTCAATCACAATGTTATAGCTTACAATATTAGGATTGACCCCAGAATCTACCAATTCATAAAGGAAATGTATGGCCTCATTCAAATGGCCTGAGCGGCAAAGTCCTTTGAGAATGGCTGCATAAACAAAATCATCATGGATTTTTGACGGCCAAATAACCTCATCCCAGAACTTCTTAGCCCCATCTACTTGGCCAGACTCGCATAATCCCTCGACTATTATACTGTAAGTTTGACTATTGGCAGCTACACCATCAGTTATCATTTCATCAAAAACCGCCACTGCCTCATTTGTTAACTGAAGTTTAAACAAACCACGAAGAATTGCATTGTATGTCACAACACCAGGAGTGATACCCTTTTCAAGCATTTGAAGCAATAAATTGCGAGCTTCTTGACTTCTTCCAACATTTAATAAACCACTTATGATGGAAGTGAAGGTCACAGCATCAGGGGCAGAAAATTTCCCCGTCATCATATCATTTAGCACCTTCAAAGCTTCTTCAACTCTTCCCATCTTGCAAAACCCATTAATAACTGTGTTGAGAGTGATCACATCAGGCTGACAATTAGTTTGTAGCATAGAAACAAGCACATTCAAAAGCTCAGTTGGATTATTCATGAGACAAAGAGCTCTTAAATATATATTGTAAATCCTAGTTCTATCCATCCCTTCCTTGTTCAACATAACTTTTAAAACTTCCCTTGCCTTGTCAAGATCCATTGCTTGACAAAGTGCTTCTACCAGAACCTTGTAAGTATACTCAGACAGCAAGTAACCAAATCCAACCCCTTCCTCTAACAACTGATAAGCTCTCATGCAACCCCCTTCCTTACAGAGCCCATGTATGATTGAATTATATGACACTACACTTGGTGTAAACCCTTTTTTCCTCATTATATAAACAACCCTGGAAGCACCATGGCTCCTCCCAACCTTACAAAGGGAATCAATCAAATGCCCATAAGCAAAGTCCTCATTCACCCTATTTCCTTGTGGCATTTCCTCGGCAATCATAAAAACCTCATTAAAAAGCCCTTCTCTACACAAACAATCAACAAGATTAGCAAAAGCGGCACTATTCACTGACTGATCCTCTTCATATCTCATTCTCTGAAAGAGCACGTGCATCAATCCTCTTCCACGTTCAATGTCTCTCTTTCTTAAGACTCCACGAATCAACAAACTATAAGACAGCGAATTAGGCACGACACCCCATTCAGGCATTTCATCGAACAGCTTATAAGCATCAGAGATTTCACCAGTTTTACAATACCCATTAACCAAAGTAGTATAACTTACAATACTTGGACAGTGCCCTCTGTTAATCATGTCGTACAACATCCTATGCGCTACATTCGGCAGCGAGACCGAGCAAAACTGATCTATCAAACGGTTATAATTAATCAACGAAGGCACAAACTCAGGCTTAAATTCAATCAAACGATGAATAACATTCAATGTCCTAAATGGGTCTTTAGAATGAAGCAAGCGAGAAACGAGTACATTACAAGTACGCTCATCAGGGACACAAAGGGAGGTTAAAAAGATGATAAGGCGTTGGTGGGCTTCATTGAAGCGGTTGGCATCACAGAGGCCGTGAATTATGCTGCTGAGATTAAGGGAGTCAGGGATGTATCCACGGAGGCGGAGATGGTCAAGAAGGCGGAGGGCTTCATCAACGTTGCGGTGTTTGGTGCAGAGGTCATGGATTTTTTTGGTCCAGTATGACCTGTTGGTTATGCAAATGCTTTGTTGTTGGTGGTTCAGTGCTTGTTCTTGGTGTTGTGGTTGGTTTTCTGGGTTTGTAGAGAGGAATGAGACAGGTGAGAGTTTGGGTTTGAAAGGTATTGAGAGCTTCTTGAGTTTTGAGAGATTGGGGAGGAACATTGCTTTGGAGCATGCTTTTCTGAGAGTGGCTAGGTTTTTAAGCGCCAACTGCTTGATTAGTAAAAAACGAGTGGTCATATTCCAAATATATTAACTATTTTATAATAATTAATGATTTATATCTTTTATAAATCTACTATATATATATATATATATATATATATATATATATATCATTAAAAAACTAGAAATCAACACTCAATATTTTTCATGGAAACTTTTTTTTTTTTTAACTAAAATGAATGTCAGAGTTAACTTATGTGCACATCGACTAATTTTACGGGTTTTAAAGTTAACGACCATGTAAGTCTCCAGTGACTTTGAGGGAACTCGAACTCATAACCATTAAAAAATAAATCTAAAATCTGACCAATTAAACTATTTCTCAAGGATTACATGAAACCTCTTAACAAGACAATGTCTAAAACTCTTCATGGTGTTACAATATTTTTTTTCCTATAGAACACAATAACATCATCATAAATAATTGAACAAATCTTCAATTAATTTTTACATATTTAATTATGTCAATTTAAGACAGTGTTCGTTTTTACGATGACACTGTATTTAAAAAAATAATTTTTTTCTTTAAATTGTTCTTTTTTATTATTATTTTTGGATTAATTTAGTGTGATAATGTTAAAATAAATTTTAAAAAATAAAAAAATATTATTTTTTATGTATTTTCAAGTGAAAAATATTTTAAAATGTAAAGGCTACGATATTACCAAACACTATTTAAATTTTAAATAAAAATATAGCTTTCTATCAAAACGACAAAACTTTGGCATGAGCATGATTATATAATTGAAGACTAAGGTAGCGTGCAATTCATTCGTCAAAGTCTGTAGTATGAATGAAAGGATTAATTGAAAATAAAATATTTATTTAATATCTAGATAAATATAATTAAGAATTAATTAAAAACTCATCTTGAAGATGAATTAAACTATGAAAATAAAAATGAAAACAAAGAAGGAAGTAATTTATTTGAGCTGCACATCTAGCTGTCCAAGCTTGCCTAACTGCATGCATTTGCATGAAATGTGTACGAAGATGGAAAAGAATGCAACGAGTTCGTGGGAGGGCTACTGCTTCATTTTGTAGCTGTTAACACAAACCTCTGAGTTAATTTGCCGTTCGAACATCTTCAACTGTGGGATTAATTAGCTCCTCCATGTTTAATTTGGTATGCAACAATGGAAGTCAACAATTCCTGCAAGTTAAAGAGCAAAGAGGGAATTCTTGAAGAATCATTTGAAAAAATAATGACCCTCTTGTTCACTGATTTGATTCGATTTTGGCAGTGGAAACGTTTTGAAACCAAGCTCCTCCATCTCCTGCAAATTTAGAAATTCATTTAGCAGTAGAGGAATTTGTGAAAATATGCACAAGAAGCAGGATAGTTTAATTACCTCGCGGCTCTCGTCGCAGTCCTTCCTTTTCCATCCTCCCCTTGATATCGGTCTTTCAGAAGACGGCATTGATCATCGGTAGCCAGTTCCTCCAGTTGAGTAGCCTGTCTAGGCCATACGGTAGCCTCTCAAGCTTTCCTACAACCACTGAGGTCTAAATTTCGCAGATATTAATGCAGTTTCCAAATTTCTTCAGGCAGCCTTTCAAGCTCCCAGCCACCACAGAGGTACAAAGTTAGCAGATTGTGTGCGCAACCTCTTAAACCTATCAAGTGGTGTACACCTTATTTTCAGAATTGTCTCTCCTGGTTTGTTTGGTTTTGGAATCCAAGGCATTTCTTAAGTTTCGTTTGTTTGCTGGAAAGAAGTTTTTTTTTGAAAAATAATTTTCTTGAAAAATAAATTTCTGAAAAGTAAATTATTTTTTATGTTTCGTAGTATTATGAAAAATAATTTGAAAAACATTTTCCAATGTTTGGCTATATTATAAAAAATAAGGAAAATAAATTGTTAATATTTTTTTTCAAGTTTATTAAAATAATAACGAACATATCTTACAAATTAAAAAGTTGAATGAGAATAAAATTGAAAAAAAAATCTAATTTCATAAATTATCTCAAAAAATAAATAAAAATCAAAAAAATAGAGATCAAATCTAACAAATAAAAAAGTTGAAAGATGATAAAATTAAAAAAAATTACAATTTATAAATTATTCCGAATAAAATAAATAAAAATCAAAAGAATGAGGACCAAATCTAATAGATAAAAAATTTCAATTAAAATAAAATAATAAGAGAAAAGCAAATAACAATCATAAAAATGAGAACCAAAGTTGATATAAAAATCAAATTAAATCAAATTCTAAGAGTTGAAATTGAAAAAAAAGATTCAAAACAAAATATATAACAATTAAATATTTGAGGACCAAATTTGATATAATCAGCAAATAACATGACATTTCTAAATTTTTCATAATTTCTAGAAAGTGTTTTCCGCCTAAAATAAAATGAAAATACTTTTCTGGAAACCAAACCAAATTTTCCTTTGATTGGAAAATGTTTTTCGTTGATCAACTTTTTTAATGACAAACAAACGCATGAAAGTTTAAAAAATGATTTCTATAAAACTACTTTTTATGAAACAAACTGAACCTTAAACGACAACAACAAGATAAAGAAGTCAAGGAGAGAAAGTGAAGAGCTAAACATGAAAATCAGCAAAGACTCCTTAAACGAATCTCAAATCTCTCAAACACACATTTGAATGCATGTGTAAAGGTTACACCCTCCTATGCCATTCCTTGCTCCACATCGTACATCGTACTGTTGAGATCTGTGTAGGTTATGAATTATACTATTCCAGGAGGTTCTCAAGTGCTTGTAAGTGTTTGAGCAATCGATTGCGATCCTTCAGTTTGGGAAGACCCATTATCATTTAAACCAAATGAAAAAATAACATAATTTTTAAATACCATTGATGGGAAGTTTGTTTTAGTCTATATATATATTTTTTAAGCCTACAAACCAAATAATTGTTTCCCTCTGAAATGAAATCTTCTGATTGTTTCATGTAAACCTCTTTCTTCAGGTCTCAATTAAGAAATATTATTTTCACATCCATTTGATGCAGCTTCATATCAAAATAAGCTACCAATGCTATGAATATTCAAAATCAATTCGTTCTTGAAATAGGAGATAAAATATCATGATGATTAATTGTTTTTTGTTGAGTGAATTCTTTGGCTACAAGTTTAGCCTTATATATATTTCAATATTGCCTAAAAAGTTTCTTTTGATTTTAAAAACCCATTTACAACAAATGACCTTTTCATTTTTAGAAATTTAAAAAAGATCTCAAACTTAGTTAGTAGATATTGAATCCTACTCCTCACTGCAATATACCATAATGTGATTTATTTTCATTTATAGTATGGGAAAATATAACAGGGTCATCCTTAACACCAATATCCACGTTAGATTCTTATAGGTACATAATATAATTTGAAGAAATTATATATTTCATAACTCTTAAAGATGTTTTTAATGTTACATCAATATCTCTAGCTTCAGAATGCATGGTAACTAGATTTATAAGAATATCCTCGTGATGTTGTGGCTCTTCAATGATTTGTTATTCTTGAGTTATCAAATCTTGATAATTATCATATGAACATGTAATAGCATATTCAAAACTACTATCCTCTTAAAAAACTAAGTTTCAAAGTTGGCCACTTTTACTAATCTCATCATTCTCAAGGAACTTTGCATTTATAGATTCCACAATTCTCGTCACACGAGATAGACAATAAAATTTATATCTCTTAGACTTTTTTATATTGCCAATTAAATATCCGTTAAATGTTCTTAAGTTCAATTTTTTTTAATGGATTGTAGACTCTAACTTTAATTGATCAACCTCATACATGTATATGCCTTAAACTAAGATTCCAACATTTCTAAATCTCAAATGTGTTTTGTGAACCATCTTAGTTAGAACCCTATTTAGTGCACATGTCATAATTTTTATAGCTTTACTCTACAAAGATAATAGGAGATTAGAGTTCCTAATCATACTCCTCACCATATCCATCAATGTTTGGTTTCTCCTTTTAACTATACCATTTTGAGATGGTGAGTCTGGCATTGTTTATTATGTCAGAGTACCTTGTTCCTTAAAAAACCTTACAAATGGATTTAGCAATTATCTTATTTTAATGTACTTGTTATAATATTCACCACCTCTATCTGACCTTATAACTTTGTTTTGATTGTCTAATTGTTTATCTACTTCTTCTTTACAGACCTTAAAAGCATATAATAATTCACTTTTATCTTAATGTAAATAGAGATACACATATCATGTATAGTAATTAATAAAGATAATGAAATATTTTTTACCATTAAATCATCAATCATAAGAACTTGAAATATCAGTATGTATATTTTCTAAAAGATCAGAAGTCATCATGCATCTTTTTTGTACTTGTTAGTTTTCTTTATTTTAATGCAATCTACACAAGCAAATGAAAAAAATATAAAGTAAATGAAAAATCCCTTTTTCTACACTATAATAAGCTAAAATCACAATGAAAAAATCATTAGATGAAAGCTAGAGTTATTGCGACAATGACGTTAAAAAAAAAAAACTTCAATATAAAGTAAATGAAAAAAACAAATGTAAATATAATAGAACACCCTCCGAGCCTCTATACAAATTAATGCCTGTATAATTGAAATTAAGATTGTTAGTATTCAACCATAACACCAAGCGGTGTAGAATAAGTTAGAAATTAATTGACCAGTCGGGAAATTTATCCTGAAATATAAGATTATTCCAGCACAACCAAATTCCCCAACAAATATCATAGGCAAGCATAAGGATTGCCTGATTTTATGTCTCTCTTTGAACAAAAACTTCCACTGAAACAAAGCCTGATCAATGGTATATGGCATGCACCATTGAAAACCTAACCATTTTAAAAATTTACTCTAAAATTTCCAAGACTGAATATGTAAGAGAAGATGATTTGAAGTCTCCAAATGAGCATTGCAAAAAGAACAGGAAGCATTCCTATAAACAAGCCAGTTTTTACAAACTAACACATCTCTACTGCAGATATTATCATGTAGTAGAAGCCATATGAAGACTTCAATCTTTGGAGGAACAAGACCATCCCAACATAAAGAAGAGTAAGGAAACAGGCCTGGAAATATTACCCTGTTATGAATTAAACTTCCAGACCTAACCGTGTATGTTCCAGACTTGACAGCCACCCAGTGTTGGACATCATCAACATTAGGAGTCAAGATTATCCCCTCAAGATCAACCATGAGATGGCCTAGGATGGGAAGCTTATAATCTCGCAGATTTCCATTCCAGTTGAGATTTGCGGTACCATAGCATTACTAAGAACATCGGCAATTATTGAGCCTTGATTAGCTAACAAATAATACATTGATGGAGCCATTGATTTGACCAAAAATGAATATTCCTCTCATTCCCAACTTTAAACTGAATAACACTCTTCATTGTAAGTTGAAATTCATTATTGCAATTTATAGTTGAGTAAATACCTTGCCATATATTTGATAAGGAAGAGGAGAAAAACCAGAAGACTATTCTCAAAACATGGATTGTATTTCTTGGTAACCATCTCCTGCCACCCATCTGAATTCTGATTCTAAAGCCTCCATAACCATTTAAACAGAAACGCCTTATTCTTGCCTTGTAAAGAGTCGAAGCCTAAACCACCCGAGCCTTTTCCTTCAGTACTATTTGACTTCAAGAAACTTTGTTTATTTTTCTAGTATCAGAGGAACCACTCCATAGAAATATTCTTTGAATGGAATTAATTAGTCTTATTACACCTTTTTGGCATGAGAAAGATGGACATAAAGTATATAGACAAGGAAGACATAATGGTTTTTATCATACAGATTCTACCAGCCAAACTAAACACTCTTCCTTTCCACAACCCTAGTCGTTTCTGAATATTTGAAATGATAGGTTTTCAAGTAGAGATACCTCTAGGATTTGCTCCAAGCGGTAAACTAAGATATATGAATGGTAAAAAGTCCCATCTACAAAATATTTCATTTGTCATGCCAACAATATAAGCACCATCCAAGTTTATCCCTACCAATGAACTCTCAGAAAAATCCACCTCCAGACCAGAGCACAAATCAAACCACCTTAGAATCCGCTTTACATGCAATAAAGAATGATAACAATTAGGAATGAAACTCAGAGTATCATCCATATACTGTAGATGACTGATATAATCTCCATAACTATACGCAATGCCTCTATAATATGAAATGGTCGAAGCTCTCTGAAAAAAGACTGACAAATCTTTAACAACTAAGTCAAACAATAAAGGAGAAAGAGGATCACCTTGTTTCAGACCTCATTTGGTACTAATAACGGCTCAGGATTGCAAGTCAGGAATGAGATAAACATGCTTTGATCAATAACCTTTATTTGGACCCAAATCACATATAAATCATAACATCTTATAGATACTCCCAAGAAATAGAGTCAGATACCTTATGAAAATCAACTTTGAAGATATATCCATGTTTACCACTTCTATTCAGGCTGTGAATAACTTCATTGGCTATTACAAACCCATCAAGAATATGCCTACGTACCTAATATAAATTTTGTTTGGTTGAAGTTGATAACATCAGACTTAACTACCTTAAGCTTGGCTACTTTAGCAATAATTTTGTATAAGCCATTAATCAAGCTTAGAGGCCTGTAATCAGATAAACATGTTGGTTGTTTGCATTTATTAAATAAAGCCACATGTGCAGTATTGATACCTTTAGGAAGTCTTTTAGTTTTGAAAAATCCATTCACTAACCTCGAAACATCAGATCCTATAAGTGTCCATGCTTTTTTTATAAAAAAAAAACGAGAGTGAAACCATCCGATCCTAGAGCTTTCGAGCCATCACAGCTCCATATTGCTTGCTTGATCTCTTTTAAAGTCACATCCTGTTCCATCCATGCAAACAATTCAGGAGTAATTGATTTAAAGCCCGTGTTACCTATTACTGCCCGTGGAGATTTTTTGTCGTCAAAAATCTTGGAACAGAACATAACTGTTGACTCCTTTATTGCTTCTGGAGTTGTGTTCTCTTTACCATTGTATCGGATAGTAGCAATTGAATTTCTAGATCTGTTGATTTTTGTTGCCAAGTGAAAGTATTTTGTATTCCTGTCACCCAGTTTACACCAATTCTCCCTAGACTTGTGCCTCCATATTGCTTCCATATTCTTACTGACCTCCCACTGTTCTGTAGTCAACTTATACAACTTTGTACTTTTATTATCTGATATGGCTTTATTCTCCTCTAAGGCCTCTAGATTCTGAATTTAACTTTGTAAATCCTTTAGTTTTTGTCCTTGACTACCATAAACATAATAATTCCAGCTTCTAATTTTTCTGGCCTTCATACTTTTCTGACAACTCTAAAATCACCTGAAAATTCTTTACAACAGTCATTCCATAATATTTTAAGGTCTGTCATAAAACTATGATTGTTAAGCCAGCAATTAAAAAACCAAAACGGTCTTCACCCCTAATTCTGAATAATCGACCCTAGTGTAAGCTGACAATGATCTAATAGACCTTTCGGGTACCTGGTTGGTGCCAAAGTTGGAAATTTCATATGACATGCTGCATTGGCAATTGCTCTGTCTATATGACTCATGAAATTTCCACGAAACCAGGTAAAACGATGCTCATTCAGTGGGAATTCGATGAAGTTAGATTTCTGTTTAGGAAGCCATTTTTTTATCGCCTGAAGTTAAAGTTTCATTAAAATCAACTACAATAAACATCAGAACTGAAAAGGTAGCATCAAGTGTTTTCAACTCCAGCCACAAAGATCTATGTGAGGCAATAGAATTAGCACCATAGACTCCGACAACAGCACATTTAAAACTGGTTTGAATATGCAAGCCAAATAAAGCTACCCACTGACCACCATACCCGATCGTCTTGGTCTTAAAATAAATATTATTCCACATTGCCAGAGTCCCTCTTGACTTTCCTTCTGAATCTAAAGCATGTCAGGCAACATCATTAACATTCCATATGGAACTGACAAAACTATCTGAGCACATTTCCTTCTTAGTTTGAAGAAGAAAACAAACTTCAATATCATGCTGAGCAAACATCTTTTTAATGGACTGTCATTTACCTAACATTCCTAGTCCATAACAATTCCAAAAGAAAATCTTCATGTAAAGGAATAAAAAAACCTTACCAGAACATTGAAGCTACGTACCACTACTGTATTACTGAGTTGCTGCCCAATTTTCCTCCTCCCTGTCAACTGGTTCTCTAATCTCTGCTGCGAATATCTTCAAAGAGCCATTCAGTTTCCTCCTCTATCGTGTCACGAACCACAACCGGCTTATTATGTTCATCATTCGTAGCCACGATAGGACATAGATTGACACCCACAACGCATGTTTCTTTGTGTTTTGGTCCTGGACCTGCACCAATAATAACTGCAGTTTTATCTGGAACAGAAGAAGGCGTAGACCTCACCATTGCTGCATAGCTTCTAGAGTCTCTTTCTCTGATATTCACGTCGAAAACACTATGATTATACCGTTGATTAATGGGTATTGCCCTCAACCTTGCAAGTTATGTTGATATCGTTTTACATGCCCTCGTGCATGCAAAGCGTTTGAGAAAATTCTTAAATTGAATTAATGATAACTTTCATGAAATAGAATTTAAGGTTATAATTATAACAAATTGAAAGAATAAAGTCCAAAATAAACAAAAGAGCGTTTTTAATTTTTATGAGAAAAAATCATTTTGGTCCTTAAATTTTAAATTTATATATCATTTAGTCATTATTTAGAATTTTATGTTTCATTCCATAACTTTATTTTTTCATTATTTTAGACCTTGAAAATTGAAAGATTAAGAGAAAAAATCACAAAAAAAAAGAGAGAGAGAAAGTTCTCAGATGAACAAAATTGTCTTTCATTTAATTTAAATTTTTAGTTTGTAGGGATATTTCTTTCAATTGCTTGAAATAAACAGTTGACAATAAACAAAAATCAACAAAAAAGGAATCACCTGAGCAGAGCAACCAGACTCGTCGGTTTTCAATGGTGCCAAAGCACCGGAAACATCAAGGTCAGTACCAGTAACCCAAATTTGCAGTCTCAGATTCATTAGGTAAAGGAAAAGTGAGAGAGTATTATCAGTTTTTTAAAGGAATAGGTGTCGGAGAGGTCTTACAACAGGAAGAGGTTATATCAAAGAACAAGAACATGATTGTTGCTAATCACAGCCCAATTCCCCAGCCACCCACGCAAACAAGCAGAGAGCATCATTGAGTCAATTCTCTAAGAACATGACTAAGATTTGCAGGTTATTTTAAAAACCAATCTTCTGTGAAAAACCTCCTTTTTAGACCCACGCCACAAGGAAATTTCAGAAAATTTAACATGCAAAAGCCCTTCTATGCAGAAATCCTACATTGAAAAGTGCTAGCTGGGCCTAATTTAATCCAATACTGCTCATTTGAGATGAATCTCGTAAAAATGTTCAAGAAAAGAAATAGTAAAGCTGATAAAGGCTGCATGATTCAATAAATGTTCATATCTTGTAGTTGTGATGGATTCTATTTCCAACATGAAACCAATTACGATCTGCAACTGAAGATTCAAACTGGACCAATTGATGAACAGCATCAAGACCATAAAGAACCCTTCTAGAGCATAGCCTGTGACTTTATCTCGTCCATTCCTCCATGGAAACCCATGTTTTTGTCTCTCCATTAATCTCTGTGAAAGAAGTTCACGTAGAAAAACCATAGCATGCTTTTCAGATGCTACACTCACATGTGTAATAAAGCTATAGCTAAAATGACAACCTACCTTTCCATAGACTGCTCTAGCCATCGCTGCCTTGCTACCTATCCCACGGTTCCCTATAATTGAAAAAATCATTCATCTGCGGAAAAACAACCCCATTTCTTCCCTGTACACTGTTTTTTTGTAATTTTAACACAGTTAAATAAAAGTTTTGAAAAAACCGCGTCATTTTTTGAATTTTGTTTTACTTGAAATTATTATTATTATTTAATGTTTTTAAATCTTTTGATATGTTAATATTAAAATTAATTTTTTAAAAATAAAAAAAATATTATTTTAATGATTTAAAAAACACTAGTTTCCCAGGGTTCCCTTACAATTGAAAAAATTATTCAACTGCTAAAAATAATTCCATTTCCTCCAGACATGAACGTTCACTTCCACCTATATCCTTGGCTAGATCTAAGTCTGAAATTTCATTTTCACAATATGCTCAGTATCTCTTCACAATGCCTTGAATAAACCCAAATGACATTATGCATATCAATAATTGGTGATTTTCTGTATAAAGATTATCAGGTGATTAGTGAAGATATCAAGACCTGCATTCAAGACCTTCAGAGAAAAAGCTCCAGTGAATTTGTATACCTCAAAAAATCATCTATACAACTCATCAAGGTCGACTCAAACTGCAAAACATCTTGGGAAAAGCACTTGTATACTTACATCCATGGAAAACTTACCCAGATCTCCTTCCAGCAAATCTCATGGAAAACATAATGAAAATCTACAACATTCTTAATCTTAGCTCACGCCTCATGGCCTCATCATGCAAGTTGTCAGTCTTTTTTTTTTTTCCTCATCACACTCTTCAGTTTTCCTTAATTTAATAGCAGGGGACTGAGTATTCACATGGGGTTCTCAAACAAAAAAAAATGAAAATGTGTATCTAGCAAGAATCAACCCCTGTTTGTTTTTGCAATCTCTCATGTCTAACCAAGGACTGTGTATCCATTCTAATCAGTGGCAGGAATCGTACAGCACAGGACTTATTTCTCTTATGATGTTTTAGTGCTTCAGCTTGTTGACATCATGGCCCAATGATGGGAAAGAATGCAGCCGAAGCAAATGCCTGCATGAACATTGCATGAAATAATTACCCAGATCTCCTTCTAGCAAATCTCATGGAAAACACAATGAAAAGATACAAAAGCAACGACCTTTTTGGCAGCTGCTCGACTTCTAGCAAATTTCTCCTTCTACTATTTATCTCCTTGGCAAACAAGTCGTGCGAGATTAGCAGCTGCAGATGCGTTCTGTGATTTGGGAGATTGTTGCAGATGCTTTCGGTGATTTGGGGGAGATGAGGGTATTTATGTCATATAACTTAATGAGAAGCAAATTTCTCACCTAGGGGAAAAGCAACAATTCGCTTCTTTTGAATATAAGAAAAAAAAAAAAAAAAGAGTTTTGAATTCAATTTTTATGACGGGGTGATTGCCAAATATGATAAATTGTACTATTATTATAAAAAATTAAAAAAATTGATGAATTGATAAATGAGAAAAAAATTTAATAAAATAATATAATTTGATTATATCACTCTTCAGAAATACAATATTATCGAACTTAAATTATGTTATTATTTACTTAAATGGGTCGATCAATTCTAAAAATAATAAGAAAATTTTTAAAATTATCAAAACTAGAGATCCTTGGCAAGATTTTTTTATAGTTAAAGATTTGACTATGCTTGTAGTGACACAATCATTATAATAGGAAAAACAAACTATAAAAACTCATGTAAAAATTTAAGTGCAATTCAATATATGGTTTTTTTAAATTGTTATTTTAGTTTGACGTAATCAAATCTTCTTTTGAGCCTAAATCTATCTTAAAGGTCTAATAATGCATCTGCTAAATTATCCATGTAATTTGTTTAAGGTAAATTTTTATTTACTTATGATAGAATCACATACTAATACGGGAACAATAACTTTTTAAAATTTTATTTGGAGTCTATTTTATAATTTAAAGTTAGACAAAAATAAATATCTTGATTTATAAAACATATTTGAAAGAAAAACTTAATATTATCAATTTTTTTTTTTTATTTCATAATATTGAAGAATCAATTATGTATTTCATTTATATTGATATTGTTTTTCCAATGTTGGTAATCATGTAATTTGCCTAAGGCAAATTTTTATTTAATTATGATAGAATCACATACTACTATATGAATAATAATTTTTTTAAATTCTAATTGGAATCTATTTTATAGTTTAAAGTTAGACAAAGATAAATATTTTAATTTATAAAACATATTTGAAAGAAAAACTTCATATTATCATTTTTTTTTATTTCATAATATTGAAGAATCAATTATGTATTGATAATGTTTTTCCAATGTTGGTAATCCAAAAAATTAAAAACAAAATAAAGCCAAAACATGCATAAGCTCAAAATAAATCATGTCCAACTCAAGGAAGATCATTACCATATATTATTAATTATATAACATAATTAAGTATCTATTAGAATTTAGAAAGGTACTTCAATGGAACCATGACCATGTAAACTTGTTTTTTAAAATATTTTTTACTTTAAAAAATATTAAATTAATTATTTTTCTTGTTTTGCAATAGTTTTATATATTAATGTTACAAATAATATATATATATATAATTTTAATGGAAAAGTACTCTTTATAAAAATACATTAAACCGATTACACTCTGAATAAATACCAGCACTACATTATATAATAACCCGAAACAAACACTCCTAATTGAATAGATCAGCCACTGATACCTCACTCTCATCAGTGTTGATTAGGACAGAAAGTGACCAAATAATTTCCACGAGTGCAGGTTGCAATGCTAGTAGGATCATCATAAGCATAAGAGTAGGCCTTCGGACAAGCTGCCTTGAAGATCCTCGAATAAGCAGTTGGCTTGCAAGCTTGTGGGGTTCCAAAGCTACCAGTACAGCAATACCTCGGGGAATTGAAAGCAGAGCAAGCACTCTTACAAGCCACGACCCTGTTGTTGTCTTTTGACCTGACTTGCAACCCCACGGGGCACATCATGTTCAAGTCACGAACACACCCTGCATAGCTGCACTTGCCTGAGCCTTTAAATGGAGTTATTGAGATTGCAAGATTGTAGCCATCTACAAGGCTAACATCATAGAAATCCTGGTCATTGCCTAGGGTGATTTCTGCTAGTGTGGCAGGTGGGGTGCCTCCAATGCCATTGCAATAGAGGGAGCCTCCACAGTCTCCAGTAGCACAGCCGCCCCGCCCAGAGGCGTCAAAGGAGCAGCCATGGCGACCCCACAAACGGCCTGACCAGAGTGGTGGGAGGTTGAGGGTGGAGGCCTTGTTGGGTGGGAGCTTGAACCCTCCACGGGCTAACACGGGCCTTCCTGCACTTGGTTGGACTCCTGGCCACACGGGATGGGTGCACTTGTTGTGAAGTGTTATTGTTGTTGATGAGACCTCTGCATTATGTAGAAAAAAATAATAATAACAATTAGAATGTTAACAACAATCAACAATTAAGAAACTGACATATTTGCTCATAATAAGCTGTGTTTATAGGGAATGTGGTATGGTCTAGGCCAAACTAAATAGCAGCACATGAAAATATAGGGAAATTTTAAAAAAGACTAGATCTTTACCTAGGCCTAAGAAAACCTGCAAAAAAGGACTCAAAAGCGAAGAGGGCACGAGTTAGTACCTGAAATGTGGGAGAATATAAGAGTGAAGAGAGTAAGAGTGAGCAGAGATCTCAGCATTGCTGCCATGGTGAGAAACTGAGAGAAGCTGGCGACCACCACACAATGGATTTGAGGTAGAGGATAGCTAAGCAGGAAGAATCCTCTCTCTCCTCTTTTCAAGAGCTTCCCGTTAGTAGGGTTTTTATAGGGAAAAAAAATGTGAGGGTTCAGTAAAGAAGTGGAATAAAGTCAGTAGAGTTACTGCCGCTTGATTATTTTGAAAAGCCAATAAAGTTTGTTCCGACAGTTTTGAAAACTTTTGAAAATTTGATTCGTTTAAAATTATTTTTTTATAGTTTTAAATTGTTTTAATATATTAATATTAAAAATAAATTTTATAAAATAAAAAAATATTATTTTAATATATTTTCAAATAAAAAATATTTTTTAAAGCAATTTATATCATTATCTTAAATACTTTTAAAATAGATATCAATCAAATTGAATTGATTGAGGTAGACTTGTACAAGTAAAAAACTCTAATTTTTAGATACATAAGTTTTATATTTTTATTTAAATTAACATAATTTGATAAAATATGCTAACAAACTAGCATGTATTAAAAAATTATTTAAAAATAACACAGCCTATTTAAAGTTGTTATTTTTTACCGTCACTTTAACCTTCAATCTTAAACTAACAAAAAACAAACCCTAAATATTTGATTTTTAATATCATTTTAGATTTTAGGGATTAAAAGTTTATGATAGTTTAGATTTTCCCATTATTTTTATTTTTTAATAAAAAGAATAGGTACAAAAAGGAAGGCAGAAATTTAACTTAGAGGGGAAATCAATATCTAAGATCTCGTTTGTTTCTTTGAAAAGTAATTTATTTTTGAAAAGTGAATTCTAGGAAAATGAATTCCGGGAAAGTGAATTATTTTTCGATATTTGGTAGTGTAATGGAAAATAAGTTGGAAAATACTTTCCAGTGTTTGATTATGTCATGGAAAATGAGCTGGAAAATAACTTATTAATGTTTTATTTTTTTCAAGTTTATTAAAATAATGAGAAACAAATCTTACAAATTAAAAAGTTGAATGAGAATGAAATTGAAATTGAAAAAAAAATATAATTTCATAAATTATCTCAAATAAAATAAATAATAATCAAAATAATAGAGATCAAATCTAAAAAATAAAAAAATTAAAAGATGAAGAAATTAAAATAATAATAATTAAAATTTTATAAATTATTTTAAATAAAATAAGTAACAATTAAAAGAATGAGGACCAAATTTGATAAATAAAAAAATTCAATTAAAAAATAATAAGAAAAAAGCAAATAACAATTATAAAAATGAGGACCAAAGTTAATATAAAAATTAAATTTTAAGGGATGAAATTGAAAAATAAATATTCAAAATAAAATATATATAGCAATAAAAAATTTGAGGATCAAATTTGATATAATCAGTAAATAATATGACATTTCTAAATTTTTCACAACTTTCGGAAAGTGTTTTCCGCCCAAAATAAAAGGAAAACACTTCCCTGAAATCCAAGCCAAATTTTCCTTTGACTGAAAAGTATTTTTCGTTGACTGGAAAGTATTTTTCGTTGACCAACTTTTCTAATAATAAATAAATATAAAAAAATTATTTTTCCAGAAACAAACATACCCTAAAACGTTAATTAATATAGCAGTATAATAACTAGGAATATGAGAGAGAGTGACATAACTAGCTTAATATTTGGATGCAAAAACAATACAGTCGGGGAATCTTGCTTGCAAAGGACAATGGTCCTAGTGGAAGAGAGATGACAATAGAAGATAATAGTGAATCATGTGATGCAAATAAAATAATAGCAAACCCTAAAATGCGATTGGAAATCATACACTTAGGGTTTTTTTGGGGCTAGGATAGTTTAAGATTTATTTAAAGTTAGTTTATAATTAGGGGTAAAAAAGTCATAGTTTAAAACGCCAAACATAACTTTAATGTTATGTTTTGGTTGCCACACAACTTACTTATCATAAAAATTTGTATATTTTTTTTTAAAATTAATTGTTTTAGTGTTTTTTATATTATTATGATGTAATGATATCTTAAATAAATTTAAAAAAATAAAAAATATATATATATATATTATTTAATGTATTTCTTAACAAAAATAATTTAAAATACATCCGGTATCACCCTTTCAAATACACACTTAATAAAATTATATTAATTTTTAAATATTATTTTTATATTTTGTTATATCATATTTAAGAGTGTGATTGTGATTATTTTTTAAAATGTTTTTTATTAAAATAATATTTTTTATTTTTTAAAAATTATTTATAACATGAGTGTGCATTAAAATAATTTAAAAATACTAAAAAAAATAATAATTAAAAAAAATAAAATAAAATATTCTTAAAATATCATTGAAACGAAAAAACAAAACCGGCGCTCCTACATCTAAACTTTTTAAAAAACTGTGTTAGATGGAGAAAAAACCCAGGTTTTGAGGGTTCATCTGGGAAAGTGAGGTGGACAAACTGCACAGCTTTCGAAGAGATGTCAGAGAGGGTGGTGGAGGAGATGTCTGCATCCCCAGAAAAAAGAACACCTCCTCACATGCCTTTGTGGAACCCTCCAATACTAGCTTGCCCAGACGGTGCCCTATGGCTATGACTATCCACTCTGCAGCTACATTTGCCATTTCTTTTTCCAATCTAGCTCCCAAAAATGTAGACAGATTCTTTTCTCATGAAAAATCATATATATTCAGTGATACCCACAAAAGAAATCTCATGATAGGGCGACATTCACCCCTTTTTTTATTTATTTAATATGAATATTTATATCAATTTATACACTAATCTCTTGAAATTCTGAATTTTAAAATTATGATATTCTAATTAATGATTTATAAAAAATAAATTTAAAATATGATGAGTTAAGTTTAACCGTTCAGCCTCTTCTGTCCCTTCTCATCGAGCCTGCCAGCAGATACTTGTTCAGTAAACCTAGATAAATTCAAATCCTGGGGTCATTGTGACGTGATCAAAGATCTTGAAGATCAATGGCGCAGATGGGTGGATGTGCACCTTCCATTCAATGCTGAACATGCACGTGAACAAGATCCTTTCACATATAATATTTTGTTGCTCACATTCTGTGTCCCAAACAAAAATCTCATCGGTGAAAGAGATTCTGCAGGAATAGCTGTCGTGTAATGGAGCACAGGAGAGATCTAAGCCGTTGGAGTCTTGTTTTTTTATCCCTATAGTTAGAGGAGGCATAACCAAGTAATAAAATGTGGTGTTAGATTTACGGGTGTTTTTTTTTTTTTTAGATTATCGTGGGTGTCCGGGCCAGCTTGCGCGCACCTCGACTAATCCCACGGGCCCTGAAGTTAACGACCATGTAAGCCTCCAGTGGCCATCATATGAGCAACCACAGGGTTCGAACCTGAGACCTAAGAGGGAGCAAACCCCTTAGTCCCAAGCTCTTACCACTAGGCTACCACCTAGATGGTTTTTACGGGTGTTTCTGAATGCGTTAGTGATTGCTTTTTAAAATATTTTTATTAGAAAATATATTAAAATAATTTTTTTATTTTTTAAAAAATATTTTTAACATTAACACATTAAAATGATCTAAAAACATTAAAAAAATAAAAAAAAATTAATTTTTTTAAAATACTATTAAAACATAAAAACAAAAACTCATTTAAATATGTGCTAACGGGCATGGGATAGCATAGGAAAAGGCAAAGCTGAGGCCATCAGCACTGCTACCCCACTGAAGAACTTTCGTTTTTTGTTTTTTAAAAAGTTTCTTAGGGTATCGTACGAGGCTGCGACTTGTTTGGATGGGAAAATAATTCTGTGGGGGAATTACTTTAGTGAATTACTCTGGTGATGTGACACTGAAAAAACCAAAAAGAAAAAAAAAAGAAGTTCAAAAGGCTTCATCCATCTCGCCTGTGACAGCCTGGGCACGTTCTTAGACCGGCTATGACAAAAACCTGGATTTATTTTTTGTATTTTTTATTTTTATTTTTATACATATTTTCTACTATTTGTTTTTTATTGAACAGATATTAATTATTAATCGTATATTATAATTTTTATTTTTAATGTCATTATCAATTATTACATATATCTTAATTTCAAAGAATGGAGTACATAAAATTCTTTTAGATTGGATTAAGGAGCTTAGCCTTCCACTTTGAAATAAATTATCACTTGTGAAAAATAAATTTAAATATATATTTCCCTTTTCAAAATGTTTCTACCCTGAAATTAATAAATAATTTAGAAATTACAAGGACTTATTAATAAAAATAAATAGCAAGGACATTAATTTCATCCAAAATTAATGAATAGTTATTCGACCCGACTTGAATTGAATGAGAGTTTTTTTGAATTATTATATTGCTTGATGGATAATAGATAAGATATAAACTCAACTCAAACCTAATACGAAATATATAAATTTGTATCATATAGATATAAATGTAGAACATTTATATTTTTTAATACAACATAATATATACAGATCTCAATATTAACACACACAATATTAAGTTGAAATACCCATATAGACACTTGAAATACAATAATTATGGTGTGGATATCTAAATTTTTTACTCATCGAATAATGAATAGGGCTTAAATATAGTAGTTTTGTTTAAAATTCTTAAATTAGTGTCCAAAGTTTATTTAGTTAATCATTACAAGTGCATTCTAATCAAATTAATTTTCCAAGTGTAAACTAATGTTCATGCAAGCTTAATTTATAAGCATGTACTTTTATATATCAAAATAAATTTCAAATCAAAACTAAATTCTAGCATGCATACTAATATATATATGATTTACCCTTAAACAAAATTAATATAGAATACTTTGTTGTAACCCATTTTTGGGTCCCCACAAAAAAATAAAAATAAAAAGCCAAAGGAGGTTAGAAAAATAACAGGAGGTAGAAGCGCTCAGAAAATGGTCGGAAAATTGGTCAAGGAGGTTAAAAATACAAAGATTTGATTTTTGACAGTATATTATTGAAGGATGAGAGCCCTGTTGAGAAGGAAAATTTGAACTTTGAGGAGAAAAGCCCAAATTTGGATGTTTATGGACTTAATTGGATTTTTATTTTTCAATTTATAGAGGATTTGATTGCAAAAAAAATTGATTTTTAAGTCAATTTGGGCTTTAATTAGAAGAAATTAAAGTTCGGGGCCAAATTATAATTTTTAGGAATTTATTAGGTCCAATCGGGGCTTAATTGCATAAATATTGAAGTTTAATGGCCAATTAGGGACTTAATTGAGAAAATCCGAAACCAGGGACCAATTTGGAAAAGGCGCGTAAATCAGAGGGGCTGTATTGGATTTGATCCGGGGCCAAATTGAAGAAATTAAAAACTGGAGGACTGATCTGAAAACGGCGCAGGGAAACTAGGTGACACGTCGCCTTTCTTCGATTCACTTTCTTCCTCGAAAAGTTGCACGAGTGGTCGCTTTCCGGGCGCATTTTCCGGCTCGTCTGTCCATCAAATCCGACAAAACATGTACCAACATGTCCACCTGAAACCCCTTTATCCGGAGAATGGTCCGGTCGGGTCAAAAAATTTAGAAACGGCTCCGTTGAGTGGCTCAAAGTGGCCACCTCGGGCGGTTCACGACCCTGGAGCCGCCAAATTTGGCGGCTCGAGGTGCACACTTTGAACCAACGGTTTGTATTCCTTGAGTCGAATCAAGGGCTGAAACTTTTCCCTAATATAGACAATATGACCCTCTTACACCGCCTATAAATAGAATCTCTGTTGAAGACCTGGGGGACGAGAAAAGCGGGTCCAAAGTAAGCCAAAAAACCGGCATTTTCGCCCAATTTCTGCAGATTTCTTCCTTTACTTCCAACGCGGCCGCCAACTCCAACCCCCTCCCCCTGGGCTCTTGATTTTCTTCTTCCCCTCGGCGACCAGCAACGAGGGACAGCCCCCCCCTCTCTGCAAAGCCAAACCAGAGCAGCCATTTTGCTCCCACTCCATTTTCCTCCCAAAAACCGCTACCCCCATTTCCTTATCTCCTCTCTCCCGGCCCGGTTTTCTTCTTCCTCTCGGCAGCGTCTCCTCCTCCTCCGGACCATCAACGTTTTCCAACCAGTAGCAGCTCCTTCTTCCGGCGACGCCCGGCGGCAACCGGGAAGCGGCTCCTTCCTCCGGCGACGCCTAGCGGAACCGAAGCAACAGCGGTCCTCCATCCCCGCGGCGGCGGCAACACCGGGAGAAGAGCAGTGCGGCAACCCCGGGAGGAAGATTCCAGCGGCCACACCAAGAACCACGGAGAGGGGAATACGGAAAAGGAGAACGTAAGGAAGCGAAGAGGAGCGACCGAACGAAGCGAGAGGACACGGTGAAGAGATATTACAAGCACCACCATCTTCGCCGTCTTCGCAAAAACCGGGTATGTCTGCGCTTTCTTCTTATAATGTTGTGTTAATATGCGAAATGAAAAGAAAATCATAAGAAAACCATCATTGTTGCAACACTCTGTTATCCCGTTTTTTTGTGTCATGCCTTCGTAATGCAAAGGAAGGTGATGAACGGTGCGAAGGAGATTTAATGACCTTCGCCTTGTTCATGCACGCGTAAAATATTACACGTGCGGGTGCGGGACTGGAGGGACTGGTCATTGGCATGGGCCGGTGACCAGGCTGGGCTTGCTAGGCCCGGCCCGGCTATGCGAGTTGGCTAGGTCCGGCCCGATCACATGGGTCGGGCGGGGCCCAACCCGAAAAAAAATAAAAAAAATAAAAAAAATGAAATCTTCTTCGAAATTTATTTCAAAAAATATGTGATGTTCTGAAATTATGTTTATTGTATTTTGGATCAATATAGTTTGTATTTTTATATTGTAAAAATACAAATTAGGTATGAAAATACCCGGTTTTCGTCAAGATATCAAAAAAAATAAAAAATGTTTTGTTTTCATGCATACGGCCAATACCCTAACATTGTTTTTACGTCTTTTATCTAAAAAACAAATATTTGAAGTTTCAAAAATGTGTTTTCGCATGGATTTCTTAAACACAACAAAAATCATTTTTCTTGCATTTCTGGATTTTACAACATGTTTGTAAAACTCCGAAGGGTATTGGCCAATATTCCAAAAAATATAAAAATCTTATTTTGAGGGAATTCATCTATTATTCACCACTAATGTTCGGATAAAGAAATCCTTAAAGGACGAATATCCAAAATATTATTGGGGATAATTTGTTATTATTCACCACTAATGTTTGGATAAAGAAATCCTTAAAGGACGAATATCCAAAATATTATTGGGGATAATTTGTTATTATTCACCACTAATGTTTGGATAAAGAAATCCTTAAAGGACGAATATCCAAAATATTATTGGGGATAATTTGTTATTATTCACTGTTAATATTTGGATAAAGAAACCCGGAGTGGTAAATATCCAAAATAATTTTCTAGGAATAATAAATCCGCACACCTCCTTGAAAGAAGCCTTGATTATAATCGAGGACATTTCAATATTTTTTACTCCACGGTTTACCGGTTGTGAAAGTATAAAATACTAAGACAAAAAAATAGATTTTAAAGCACCCTAGTTTTAGTTCATCGAGAGAGACTTATCTTAGGAAAGTGATGGGATTAGAGAACATCAACACCATAACATTTATAAAGCAAATCAAACACCAAGCAGCTTACCTTAGGTAGGGCGTACTAGGGGTGCTAATACCTTCCCTTTACGCAACCAGTCTCTTGCCTTAGAATCTCTGAAAGACTAGTTAGGTTTCCTAGTGACCATAATACTAGGTGGCGACTCCCTTTTTCACAATGAGAAAGACCCCAACAATCAATCCCCCGCAAACGAAGGAGGGGTCGCCGCGACGTCGAGCTCTCGGGAGGGTGCGACGAGATGGCGACTCCACCGGGGATCTTAGGACTAGGCTTGATAATTGGTTTGTTTATCTTGTGTGTTATTGGTTTTTGTTTTCTTACATGAATGATACTTTGTTTAAAAGCTTTAGCATGCATCTTTATATTTGTCATACATGATATAGTCATGCATCACTTATATTATTACTATCTTGTCAAGAGCACACATTAAACTTTAAGTTAGGTGGGGGACTAGCAGCTTGCCTTATGACTTGAGTCAAGGTTTAAGTTTGTGTAAACCCCAACTCTTTCTCGAGTGTTTAGACTGATAGTGATTGGTACATGTGCCATCCCACTATCTGCTGAACCCCCATATTGCCTTTAAGAGGGCGATCACTGGGGACGAGAGACCCTTGTTTAGAGACCAAGTAGTAAACCTACCCTATGTCTCACATAAAGGAACTAGAACCTATCCTTAGGGTGTATGATCCATAAAATACCTTTTGCATCAAAACAAGTCTAACCCCCAGCATTTTGAATTGCAGGACTTGTGAACGAAATGGCCACCATCGCTACATTTTCCATCATAGAATATGGGAAAAACTACGAACTGTCACAATTGACTGAAGGAGGCGCCTTAGAAGCGATGCTAAGAAACTGTCACCAATCAAGAACCTGAATTGCATTATGAATGAGGTGAACAAGTTAACGACTCATTTTCAGAATGTGGATAAGGATGCATTTTTTAATAAATACGGACGTTTGATGGAAATTGCAAGGGTAGAAGTTTTAAGCCCAGCTGTGCGAGCCATAGTTCATTTTTGGGATCCAGACTACCGGTGTTTTTCTTTTGGAAGCATAGACTTATGTCCCACTATGGAGGAATATGGGATGTTGACTGAGTTTCCAAACAATCGTATCATGTTTATTTGCCTTTGAGATCGACAAGATCATCCCAACTATCAAAAGCGCTCAGAATCTCCAACTTGGAAAAGTTTTTGGAAAAGAATGCTACCGGTCTGAAATGGAGGATGCTAGAAATTGAACTGGAAAAGAAGTTGGGATTAGAAAAAGAGAGATTGATTGCCCTGGGCATATTTGGCCTTGTGTTGTTCCCAAGCCAGACGGGTTTAGTAAGCTTGGAGGCCAGCTGCTTGCTTATGTAGAGTTTGAGAATACACAAATCAATCCAGAGGGCTGCTATTTTAGTTGAAACCATCTTGACGCTTAATCATTGTAGGAGGACCGGAAAAGGGGCAATGAGATGTTGCACGCGGTTGTTGTATATCTGGATGGTTAGCCATATCGAAGCAAAAAAACCTATCTTCAATAATTTTTGGTGGTTCACCCAAAGACCCCCGAAGTTAGTAGAAGAAGAAGAATGGGGAGATCTAGACAACCAAGGTTGGGTTGACAAATTAGAAGGTTTGCCTAATAGTGATTTTAAGTGGAGAGCCCCATGGATAACGACGGTGAAAGTCCTAATGAGTTGTGGACAAAGGCGTTGGGTACCATTGGTAGGGATTACGGGTTATGTGAGTTATGCTCCTGCCCGGTGGTAAGGCAACTTGGGGGCATGCGGTTTGTTCCAAGGACTATGGGAATTGCTCAATTCTTTGGTTTGTTCAAAGATCCCATTGCACAAGAAGTTTTGGAGATCATCAAACAAGATTGGAAGCATCTGGTTTTGGTTGAGATAGAAGGTTTGAAGGATCCAAGTGCAAGTGAAGGATATGCAAGATGGAGAGATTTAGCATCTTCAGCCATGCCTTATGTAGGGGTCAAATCTCCCCAAACTATAGAAGAGCCTATTAAGAGGAAAAGGGTCAATAATGAAGAGGAGTTGAGAAGACAAGTGGAAAAACTTCGGATAGAGTTGAGCAAAAGCGAGAAAAGACAAGGCAATGTTGGAAGAAATGATGCTAGAAGAAGATAAAAGGAGAGCATTTCTAGATGAGCAAATACAATCTAGAGATGCGCGAATAACAAAGCTTGAGTTAAAGTTGGGTGAGGAGAAGATTGCTAGGGAAAGGAGTGAGAATGAGCTAAGAGGGATGAGTTTGGATTGGATGCAAAGTTGCTCTGAACTTGAAGCAATGGAGATTGACTTTAACGATTGCCAAGGAAGTGCAGAATATTTCCAAGAAAAATTTGCACAAGTCCAGTTCGAATTGATGGATAGGATTGGGAAGTATGAGGATTTGAGCAAGAAATATATGGAGTTGGAAAGCTGTTTAATGGTGATTGCAAAAGAAGAAACTAAAAGGAAAGGTTTTGAGGTTGTTGAAACAGAATTAGCGGTTAAGAAGAATGAGATAAAAGTTATGAGGACAAAGCTCGACAAGGAACGTGAAAAGGTGAAGAATTTGGACGAGAAGCTAGCAGCAATGGAAAAACACAAGGATCAAATCGACGCCAACAACACTTGCTTTGAACGGAACCAATATGTTGCTCATAGAAAAGATGACCAAGACGAGATGAGCAAATGGATGAAGGCTGTTGCACATGCTCGGATTATTAGAATTAATGCGCGGAATGTGGGAGGGGACATCATTCGCTATCGCCGCAAGCCTAGCTGAAACCGATGCCTTCCTAGGGAAGATTGAGAACCGTGGTTTTGCTTTCCTACCTTTGGCTAGAGAGTTTGTGGAGGAAAGGGATTAATAAATTTTGTATTTCCTTTTTATTTATTAATGTAATAAACTTATCAAACATTAATGAAAAGGGCGTTGACCCATCTCCTTATGCAAAATCTGTCTCTTGGTGAATATGATTCAAGCAAACGACTTGAAAGGTAGTACTCCTAGCAATGTGACAAGAACCTATGTTTATAAGATGGTGGCTATTATTCGTTCACAAGAAAGTTGCATCCATACCCAATATACAAATCATTCTCAATCATGCATTTTTCTCATACATCTATGCACGCATCTCGAGATTAAGAAACATAGGTCCCCCTTCTAGAATCCACAACACTCGACAAAGAAAAAGAATGGAAAACGAAGAAAGGCCACAACCGGAAGCTCGGTACCAAGGAGTTCGGAATGATGTGGCGCACCTAACCAGTATGTTAGAGCAAATGTTGAGAGCCGAGAGATGGAGAGGGAACGTCTACTCAACCTCGATGAAGCACCGAAGCCGGCTCAAATTCTGTCGCACCTATAAACGTGGGGGCAAATACACCAAATAAGCAGCATCCTAATCCCACTCGGCCCATCCAAATCCCTATTACAATGGATTTAACAAACGAGGACCCACATGACGTCAAACTCTCTAATCATGAAGGGTATGATAAGTGGACCGCACTAGAAGAGAGGCTAAGGGCGGTTGAAGGAAATGATTTATTTGACCCGATTAGGGCTGCTGAAGTATGTTTGGTGCCTAACATTGTTATTCCAAAGAAGTTCGAGTGCCGAGTTTGTTAAGTATACCGGGATGGAATGCCTAAAGACCCATCTCCGTTCTTACTATAACAAAATGGCGAAGTTATCCACGATGATAAAATGTTAATTTACTTCTTCCGGGATAGCCTGACGGGATCGGCCCTTAGTTGGTATATGAGGCTGGACAATATTAGGATCAAGAAGTGGACAGACTTGGCAGATGCTTTCTTAAAGCAATACAAGTTTAATCTTGAGATTGCTCCAGATAGGACCAGTCTAATTACCATGGAGAAAGGAAATCAAGAGTCCGTAAGGGTTTATGCTCAAAGGTGGCGTGACCAAGCTATCAATGTACAACCTCCACTAATAGAGACGGAGATGGTGACACTTGTTTGCTAATACTTTTAGGGCTCCATACTATGAACACCTTATGGGTAGTTCAAGCACAACATTTCTATGATGTGGTGCGGATTGCTGAGAGGATTGAACAAGGAATCCGAAGTGGGAGAATTGCGAGAACCTATAGAGAAGAGAGGTTTCATTGGGAAAAAGAAAGAAAATGAGGTGAATAACCTAGAAGGTGGATACAAAGGGAGAAGCAAAAACTACCAAACACCTACCACCCAAGTCACCGGTATCAATTTTGCCAAACCCTCCATCCCAAACCAACCCAATCAAACAAAATTCCCAGCAAATAACCAAAGCAATTACCAAAGAAGAGACAACCGACCATCGGAAGAACAATTACCACCTTTACCAATAACCTTAAAAGAGTTGTATGCCAAGCTGTTGAGTATTGGGCAGATAGCTCCCCTACCCGTACCACCTATGCAACCACCTTTCCCCGCCTGGTACAACCCCGAGTTGACTTGTGAATACCATGCTGGTCACGCAGTCATAGCATTGAGGCTTGCTTTGCTTTTAAAAGGAAGGTGTTGCAAGCGATCAAAGTTGGATGGGTCACTTTCGAGGATTCACCTAATGTGAATTCAAACCCTCTACCCAAACATGTTGTAGGTGGTAGTGGAGTGAATACTATGGAGGTCGATAGCAAAGAGAACGTGCTAAGAGTGACCATGGCAAGGTTGTATGAAATGTTGGTACAATCTGGACATTTGGAGAAACCATCCGAACATTACATAAGGGAAGATGATTTTTGCCCATTCCATAAAAAGAAAGGCCATCACATTGATGAATGCATTGAGTTTCATCAAAAGGTTGCGAGAATGCGACTTTAGGAGAGCTAAGGATTGAGGCCGCAAGAGATAACAAAGAGATCATGATGATAGAGAATCGGGGAAATGTAGAATCCAATCAACGGCTAATGGGCTCTCGAAATTGGTATTAACTAAGCCCCGATGGCAAACAAAGCAAACTATGGAGCGATGCCTGGAGATTATGGTTATACCTCGAATATTGAAACTCCTTTGCCGCTGTTCCGAACCGAGATAAGTGGACTAACTCGGAGTGGTCGTTGTTTCACACCGAAGAGCTAGAGAAACAAAGAAAGGCTAAGGGCAAGGAGGTGTTGGACCTCGATAAAGAGTTTGAGGTGAATAAACCTGTGGCGAGGAAGAAACAAATGAGTTTTTGAAATTGATGAAGCATAGTGAGTACCGTATAGTGGATCGGTTGAAGAAGACCCCCGCCAAGATCTCCATCATGTCATTAATACTCGCCCGAGCCGCATCGTAATGCTTTGCAAAAAGTACTGAATGAGGCCTACGTACCCCAAGATATTGAACAAAAGACTATGGAGCATCTAGTAGGGAGGATCCATGCTGCCAATTACTTATATTTCACGGAAGATGAACTTGACGCTGAAGGAACTGGACATAACAAGCCCTTATATGTCACGGTCCGATGCAAAGATTGTCTCATTGGTAAAGTTCTCATCGATAACGGCTCAGCCCTTAATGTGTTACCAAGGCATATCTTTGGATGAAATGCCAGTGGATCCCTCACACATGCAACCCGGTGTGATGACGGCTAGAGCCTACGATGGCTCACCAAGGCAAGTGATGGGGACAATTGAGGTCGAACTAGTCAGTGGGTCCACAAGTCTTTCTAGTAACCCTTCAAGTGATGGATATCCACCCTTCCTATAGTATGTTGTTAGGAAGACCATGGATACATTCTGCGGGGAGCTGTCACCTCCTCATTGCATCAATGTTTGAAGTACATTGCCAATGGCGTTACGGTTCTTGTTGGAAGGCTGAGGAGACTATATCAATGGTAAGAAATGTGGCGGTTCCATTCATTGAAGCCGAAGATTGTAAGGATGGAAACCTTCATGCATTTGAAGTTGTGAATACCGAGTGGGTACCTGAGAACACTGTGGTGAGGAAACCAGAACTCTCGGAGGCCACCAAAATGGCCGCTAAAAGCTTTTGAAGCACAAGATTCCTTGCCCATTTGTCATCGAGAAAGAAAAACTTGAATGGATTGATATAATCAAGGCTGAAAGCTGCAGAACGAGAGGTTTGGGCTTGGATATAAGCCCAAGAAAGAGGATTACAAGCGAGTTCTTTGGTGCAAGAAGGAGAAAAGAATGGCTAGGATTGAAGGAAGGAAGCCTGAAGAAGAAACCCTAGTCATCCCTCCAATCGGGACTTCTTTTCCAAAGGCCGCATATGTGATGCAACCTGATAAGGGACACGGAAACCTCTTTCGAAGTTTTTTTCAATGAACATAAACACTCGGAGGAAGACCAAGTCAAGAACATTCTTTGAGAAAATTGAATTTGGAAGAAAGGATGAAGAGATGCCACAATTAACCATCCACATTTTGGAAGAAGTCACCGGCACGGGACTTTCATTCGAAAGCTAGCCGAAGGAGAGAAGTTCCAGAATTGGGAGACCCAAGAAGCTCCATCGGTTTTCAAAATGTAATCAACAATGATTTGTTGGATTATAATTTTATCTATGTTGTTTGCCTTTTCTTTGGGTTTTGTTTTGTTTTTATTCATTGACAATCGAGGCTCAAGATGT
This sequence comes from Populus x sibirica, assembly GCA_019202695.1. Lineage (NCBI taxonomy): Eukaryota > Viridiplantae > Streptophyta > Magnoliopsida > Malpighiales > Salicaceae > Populus > Populus x sibirica. The sequence continues at coordinate 1,372,305 of JAGMVL010000500.1, forward strand.
TAATTGGATTTTATTTTTGTTTTTGAGCTAATCCTTTCCTTTTAATGAGATCATGCATTTTCAAAATTCATCTTGATGTCTTACTGTGCATTTACACATCACTTTCCGCTTTCAGGAACCCTGAAAGCGGATCCTCCACAACAACACCCGCACTTTACATTGAGAATGAATGGCCAAACTTTAAAGAATACATAGTAGCTGTAGAAGATGAGGAATGGGAGGAGAAAAACATAGGGGAATTCACAAAATTAATAGAACAGCATGAACAGGCTTGGAGGCCCGCTAAAGAGGAACTTGAAACCATAAATGTGGGTAATGAAGAAATCAAGAGAGAGCTGAAAATAGGGACTTTGATCACTCGGAAGAGAAGGAAGAGTTGATTGCCTTGCTGCTCCGAGATTACGTAGATGTCTTTGCACTGGTCCTACGAAGATATGCCTGGTTTGGATATGGACATCGTAGTACATAGGATACCACTGGTAGAAGGATGCAAGCCGGTTAAGCGAAGTTAAGGAGAACTCATCCAGGAGATCTTAATCAAAGTAAAAGCAGAAATTGAAAAGCAATGGAACGCCGGTTTTTTGGAAGTAGTCAAGTATCCACAGTGGGTGTCAAACATAGTGGTGGTACCCAAAAAGGAAGGTAAAATCGAGTTTGTGTGGACTTTAGGGACTTAAACCGGGCTAGCCCTAAAGATAATTTCCCTCTACCACACATAGATATGTTAGTTGATAATGCGGCGCGTGACTCCATATATTCCTTTATGGATGGATTTTCGAAGCTACAATCGGATAAAAATGGCGCAAGAGGATAAAGAGAAGACAACCTTTGTAACACGTGGGGAACATTTTGCTACAAAGTCATGCCATTTGGTTTAAAGAATCTTGGGGCCACCTACCAAAGGGCTATGGTGACTTTGTTTCATGACATGATGCACAAAGAGATTGAAGTATACGTGGACGACATGATTGCTAAATCTAGAGAGGGAGAGAATCATGTCCAAATATTGAAGAAATTGTTTGAAAGACTAAGGAAATATAAGTTGAGGCTTAACTTAGGCAAAGTGTTTGTTTGGGGTGAAATGCGGGAAGTTGTTGGGATTTGTGGTGAGTGATAAAGGGATAGAAGTAGATCCCGACAAAGTAAAGGCTATTCAATCTATGCCACCTCCCAAGACTGAGAAAGATGTGAGAGGTTTCTTAGGAAGGTTGAATTACATTGCTCGGTTTATATCTCAATTAACCACGACTTGTGACCCGATCTTTCGTTTGTTAAGGAAGAAGAACCCTGGAAGTTGGAATGAAGAGTGCGAAGAGGCTTTTGAGAAAATCAAGCAATACTTGTTGAATCCGCCCCGCTTGTTCCTCCTGTGCCGGAAAGGCCATTGATATTATACCTAACGGTAATGAGAAACAAGCAATGGGATGTGTGCTTGGGCAACACGATGAAACCGGAAGGAAGGAAAGGGCCATTTATTACCTAAGCAAGAAGTTCACGGAATGTGAGTCTAGGTATACCGAGATCGAGAAGTCGTGTGTTGCGCACTGACATGGGCTGCAAAGAGATTACGTCGTATATGTTGTATCACACTACGTGGTTAATTTCCAAATTAGACCCGTTGAGGTACATTTGTGAAAAACCCTATCTATCTAGCCGAATTGCAAGATGGCAAGTTCTATTGGTTGAGTATGACATAGTATATATGACAAGGAAAGTTGTGAAAGGGAGCGTTATTGCCGATCACCTAGCTGACCATGCTATGGAAGATTATGAGTCATTAGACTTTGACTTTCCCGATGAAGATGTGCTTGCAATCGAGGAAGAGAAATCAGATTGGTGGATTATGTACTTTGATGGTGCTATAAATGCATGTGGTAACGGAGCTGGTGCGGTGATAATCTCTCATGACAAGAAGCAGTATCCAGTTTCAGTCAAGCTACAGTTTGGGTGCACCAACAACACGGGTGAGTATGAAGCTTGCATTCTCGGTTTAGAGGCTGCATTGGAGCTAAACATCGGAAAGATAGATGTGTATGGAGACTCAATGCGATCATTTGCCAAATAAAAGGAGAATGGCAAACCAAGGAAGAGAAGTTAAGGCCTTACCAACAATACTGTCTAAGGTATTTGGAGAATTTGAGGAAATAGAGTTCACCCATCTAGGAAGGGAAGGAAACCACTTTGCAGATGCTTTGGCTACACTAGCATCTATGGCCAAAATAGACTTCGGGCACAAGATACAACCGGTACACATCAACATCGAAATAACCTTGACTCATTGTTGCTCGGTCGAAAGAGAAGTGGATGGAAACCCTTGGTACTATGATGTCAAGAATTTCATCCAAAACCGGGCATATCCCATGGGGGCATCCAAAATCGACAAGAAGACCTTGAGGAGGTTGGCAATGGATTTTTATCTTGATGGGGAGATTTTGTATAAGAAATCATCCGACGGGACTTTGTTGAGATGTTTGGATGAGTTTGAGGCAAAAAGAGCATTACGAGAAGTCCATGAAGGGATTTGCTCAATCCATGCTAATGGACACGTGATGGCTAGGAAGATACAAAGAGCCGGTTACTTCTGGATGACGTTAGAAAAGGATTGCATCGACTATGTCCGAAAATGTCATAAGTGCCAAGTATACGGTGACAAAATCAACGCCCCTCCAAGCTCCTCTATTTAACTTGACATCTCCATGGCCCTTCGCGATGTGGGGAATTGATGTGATTGGACCTGTAAACCCAAAAGCTAGCAATGGTCATAGGTTTATTCTCGTGGCTATCGACTACTTTACAAAATGGGTAGAAGCCGGGTCATTTGCTCATGTGACGCAAAAAGTAGTGAAGAAATTTATTGAAAGAGATTTGATTTGTCGATATGGTCCACGGAAAAGGTTATCACCGATAATGCCCGGAATTTCAATGGCGGGATGATAATAGAACTTTGCGCTAAATGGAAAATCAAGCATTCCAATTCTTCGCCGTATAGACCAAAGATGAATGGTGCGGTAGAAGGCTGCTAACAAGAATGTCAAAAAGATTATTCGGAAGATGGTAGTCACCTATAAGGATTGGCATGAGATGTTGCCATTTGCCCTTCATGCGTATCGCACTACAGTCCGAACCTCAACAGGAGCCACCCCGTACACGTTGGTATATGGAATGGAGGCGGTTATGCCTTTAGAAGTGGAAATCCCCTCATTGAGAATCTTGGTAGACTACGAAATTTGGAAGAGGTAGAATGGGCAAAAGTTAGATATGAACAACCGAATCTCGATCGGTGAAAAGAGGATAGCCGCAATTTGTCATCATCAACTTTACCAAAGAAGGATGGCCAAATCATACGACAAAAAGGTTCGACCTCGAGGATTCCACGAAGGAGATCTTGTGCGAAGAAAATATTGCCGTTACCGGGAGAAGATCGGAGTAAATGGGCGCCGAACTATGAGGGCCCTTACGTAGTGAAGAAAGCATTCTCGGGAGGAGCTTTGATGTTATCTAAAATGGATGGAGAAGATCTAGTTAGGCCAGTGAATTCGACTCGTAAGGAAATATTACGCTTGATGTATTCCGTAATCCCCCAATCAATAAAATAAAGTTTGGCTATGAATTTCTCTCGTAAAAAACCTTTCTTCATAAAAAGCATGATCTCATAGCATTTGAAATCTTTTTACTTAAACAAACTCTTTTCTTACACATGACTAAGGAAACGACTCCATCAATTGGAGGGAACCAAATCAAATCTAAAACTTGGCATATTTATGCACACCACACTGGGGGCAAGAAGTGTACGAAGTGCACATAGGGGTCCATACTCCATAGTGAACCAAAGCCCAAAAGGGTATACCATAAAACTTCTAAAAAACATCTTTTATGAGAATTTCCAATTGCATTGAAAGTTTCAGTTTTCATGAACAAAACCAAATCTTTTGAGTTTTCCTTTTGAAATAATAATAAAGCACAATACTCAATGGAGCAAGAAAGGGCCCCATAAGGAACCAGAGATCTCTTCACTAAGAGGATATGGTATATTTCGGTTCATGAGAAAAGGTTGAAACAAGAGCTCGAAGAAGTTTACGATGAAAGGGGGACCTATGTTTCCAAAGATAGGTAACAAAAACATGCATGCTATATTGTCATAACACTAACCTGGCAGGAAAGGTGGGACGAAAGCCAAAATAGTTCCCAAGTTTTTGGGAATCACCAAGAGACAGAGTCTCGAGTCAACGTAGCTACGGAAAAGAATATGAATTGTGAACCAACACTGTTTCATTTCCTCGAGGTAAGATGTTTTCTTTTGAAATTCAAAACGGGCAGGTCTCCAGATATGGAGACCCCTTTCTAAAGACCATTTTTTTAGGGTAGGTCACCCATCACAATGAGACCATCATCTTCCATTTGGGTAGGTCACCCATTATAACGCGACCACTTCACATTTTTTCTATCTTCCACCTGGGTAGGTCACCCATTATAATGAGACCGCACTTCACATTCTTTCCACCTGGGTAGGTCACCCATTATAACGCGACCACTTCACATTTTCCACCTGGGTAGGTCACCCATTATAATGAGACCGCACTTCACATTCTTTCCACCTGGGTAGGTCACCCATTATAACGCGACCACTTCATATTTTTTCTATCTTCCATCTGGGTAGGTCACCCATTATAATGAGACCGCACTTCACATTCTTCCCCCTGGGTAGGTCACCCATAAGAATGAGACCGCTCTTTCCTTTTCCACTCGGGTAGGTCACCCATCACAATGAGACCATTTTTTTTGTTTTTTTCTCTGGGTAGGTCACCCATTAGAATGAGACCATTCTCCATCTTTTCTTACTTGGGTAGGTCACCCATAATAATGAGGCCATTCTTCCCCCCTGGGTAGGTCACCCATAAGAATGAGACCACTCTTTCCTTTTCCACTTGGGTAGGTCACCCATCATAATGAGACCATCATTTTGTTTTCGGGTAGGTCACCCATTAGAATGAGACCATTCTTCATTTTTTTTTACTTGGGTAGGTCACCCATAATAATGAGGCCATTCTTCCCCCTGGGTAGGTCACCCATAAGAATGAGACCACTCTTTCCTTTTCCACTTGGGTAGGTCACCCATCATAATGAGACCATCATTTTTTTCTGGGTAGGTCACCCATTAGAATGAGACCATTCTCCATTTTTTTTTTTTACTTGGGTAGGTCACCCATAATAATGAGGCCATTCTTCCCCTTTGGGTAGGTCACCCATAAGAATGAGACCACTCTTCCCCTTCTCCACTCGGGTAGGTCACCCATCATAATGAGACCACACATATTTTGTTGTTTTGGTTGTGGTTAAAGGAGATCGCTAGATGGGATCTCGAGTTAACCCAACCCCACGTAGTTTAGTTTTGAATCACCTGGATGGGATTCCAAAGTGAGTAAGCTACAAATATAGGTTTTGGCTAAGGAGGTCGCCAGAAGGGATCTCAGGTTAACCCAACCGTAACACCGATTTTAGCTTTGGCTAAGGGAAATCGCTAGATGGGATTTCAGGTTGGACAAACTACAAATATGACTTTTTAGAGACCGCTAGAAGGGATCTCGGATGGAATTCCATGTTGATCAAACTGAAGTGAGAATTCAAAGGAGATGGCCAGAAGGGATCTCAAGATGACTAAATTTTGATCATAGTTTTGTTGGGGGGCGAGGAGTATTCTTTGTAAAAGACAAGTTTCGGATCAATCAAGCTTCGACCGGATCGGTTTCGAGAGTTCCGTTTTGGGTTTATCTTTATAAAACTTACTGCGCAAAACCCTTGCTCCGTAAGCATTATAAAGAGGGGGCATCTGTTGTAACCCATTTTTGGGTCCCCACAAAAAAATAAAAATAAAAAGCCAAAGGAGGTTAGAAAAATAACAGGAGGTAGAAGCGCTTAGAAAATGGTCGGAAAATTGGTCAAGGAGGTTAAAAATACAAAGATTTGATTTTTGACAGTATATTCTTGAAGGATGAGAGCCCTGTTGAGAAGGAAAATTTGAACTTTGAGGAGAAAAGCCCAAATTTGGATGTTTATGGACTTAATTGGATTTTTATTTTTCAATTTATAGAGGATTTGATTGCAAGAAAAATTGATTTTTAAGTCAATTTGGGCTTTAATTAGAAGAAATTAAAGTTCGGGGCCAAATTATAATTTTTAGGAATTTATTAGGTCCAATCAAGGGGCTTAATTGCATAAATATTGAAGTTTAATGGCCAATTAGGGACTTAATTGAGAAAATCCGAAACCAGGGACCAATTTGGAAAAGGCGCGTAAATCGGAGGGGCTGTATTGGATTTGATCCGGGGCCAAATTGAAGAAATTAAAAACCGGAGGACCGATCTGAAAACGGCGCAGGGAAACTAGGTGACACGTCGCCTGTTACTGTTCACTTTCTTCCTCGAAAAGCCGCTCGAGTGGCCGCTTTCCGTGCACATTTTCCGGCTCGTCGTCCATCAAATTCGACAAAACATGCACCAACATGTCCACCTGAAACCCCTTTATCCCGGAGAATGGTCCGGTCGGGTCAAAAAATTTAGAAACGGCTCCGTTGAGTGGCTCAAAGTGGCCACCTCGGGCGGTTCACGGACTGGAGCCGCCAAATTTGGCGGCTCGAGGTGCACACTTTGAACCAACGGTTTGTATTCCTTGAGTCGAATTAAGGGCTGAAACTTTTCCCTAATATAGACAATATGACCCTCTTACACCGCCTATAAATAGAATCTCTGTTGAACACCTAGGGGATGAGAAAAGCGGGTCCAAAGTAAGCCAAAAAACCAGCATTTTCGCCCAATTTCTGCAGATTTCTTCCTTTACTTCCAACGCCGGCCGCCAACTCCAACCCCCTCCCCCGGGCTCTTGATTTTCTTCTTCCCCTCGGCGACCAGCAACGAGGGACAGACCCCCTCTCCCGCAAAGCCAAACCAGAGCAGCCATTTTGCTCCCACTCCATTTTCCTCCCAAAAACCGCTACCCCCATTTCCTTATCTCCTCTCTCCCAGCCCGGTTTTCTTCTTCCTCTCGCAGCGCGTCTCCTCCTCCTCCGGACCATCAACGTTTTCCAACCAGTAGCGGCTCCTTCTTCCGGCGACGCCCAAGAAGCGGCAAGAGCGGCTCCTTCCTCCGGCGACGCCCAGAAGCAAGCAAAGCAACGTCAGTCCTCCATCCCGCAGAAAGCAGCAACACCGGGAGAAGAGCAGTGCGGCAACCCCGGGAGGAAGATTCCAGCGGCCACACCAAGAACCACGGAGAGGGGAATACGGAAAAGGAGAACGTAAGGAAGCGGAAGAGAAGCCGACCGAACGAAGCGAGAGGACACGGTGAAGAGATATTACAGCACCACCATCTTCGCCGTCTTCGCAAAAACCAGGTATGTCTCTTCGCTTTCTTCTTATAATGTTGTGTTAATATGCGAAATGAAAAGAAAATCATAAGAAAACCATCACTGTTGCAACACTCGTTATCCCGTTTTTTTTGTGTCATGCACCGTAATGCAAAGGAAGGTGATGAACGGTGCGAAGGAGATTTAATTACCTTCGCATTGTTCATGCACGCGTAAAATATTACACGTGCGGAGTGCGGATCGGAGGGACTGGTCATTGGCATGGGCGGTGACAGGCCGGGCTTGCTAGGCCCAGCCCGGCTATGCGGGTTGGCTAGGTCCAGCCCGGATCACATGGGTCGGGCGGGGCCCAACCCGAAAAAAATAAAAAAAATAAAAAAAATGAAATCTTCTTCGAAATTTATTTCAAAAAATATGTGATGTTCTGAAATTATGTTTATTGTATTTTGGATCAATATAGTTTGTATTTTATATTGTAAAAATACAAATTAGGTATGAAAATACCCGGTTTTCGTCAAGATATCAAAAAAATAAAAAATGTTTTGTTTTCATGCATACGGCCAATACCCTAACATTGTTTTTACGTCTTTTATCTAAAAAACAAATATTTGAAGTTTCAAAAATGTTTTTTCGCATGGATTTCTTAAACACAACAAAAATCATTTTTCTTGCATTTCTGGATTTTACAACATGTTTGTAAAACTCCGAAGGGTATTGGCCAATATTCCAAAAAATATAAAAATCTTATTTTGAGGGAATTCATCTATTATTCACCACTAATGTTCGGATAAAGAAATCCTTAAAGGACGAATATCCAAAATATTATTGGGGATAATTTGTTATTATTCACCACTAATGTTTGGATAAAGAAATCCTTAAAGGACGAATATCCAAAATATTATTGGGGATAATTTGTTATTATTCACCACTAATGTTTGGATAAAGAAATCCTTAAAGGACGAATATCCAAAATATTATTGGGGATAATTTGTTATTATTCACTGTTAATATTTGGATAAAGAAACCCGGAGTGGTAAATATCCAAAATAATTTTCTAGGAATAATAAATCCGCACACCTCCTTGAAAGAAGCCTTGATTATAATCGAGGACATTTCAATATTTTTTACTCCACGGTTTACCAGTTGTGAAAGTATAAAATACTAAGACAAAAAAATAGATTTTAAAGCACCCTAGTTTTAGTTCATCGAAAGCGAGACTTATCTTAGGAAAGTGATGGGATTAGAGAACATCAACACCATAACATTTATAAAGCAAATCAAACACCAAGCAGCTTACCTTAGGTAGGGCGTACTAGGGGTGCTAATACCTTCCCTTTACGCAACCGGTCCCTTGCCTTAGAATCTCTGAAAGACTAGTTAGGTTTCCTAGTGACCATAATACTAGGTGGCGACTCCCTTTTTCACAACAGAAAGACCCCAACAATCAATCCCCGCAAACGAAGGAGGGGTCGCCGCGACGTCGAGCTCTCGGGAGGGTGCGACATACTTGTTGAAGATACTTAGAATTAGTGTAAGCTAGCAATTCATTGTTGTCAAGAATAAATCTTTTATTCTTAAGGTTTTATTAATTATCTTTTGGTGTAAATGAATGATGTTAATAAACCTTCTAAGATTCCAATAATTATACTTTTAAAGTATGCATTTCCTTTAAAAGTCAACAAACCAAAAGAAGAATGAATTCAAAAACTCTCTACGAGGGGCTATAACTTAGGCTTTAGAATAGATGAAAAGGTCAAAAAAAAACTGGAAAACAATAGAGTTTATAGCTTGAGAGATACTGTAAAAGTGTACAAAACATCTCCCTTTCAACCCCTCTCTTTATACTAATTTTTAAAGCTAAAACTCATGTAAAATTAATTATGGTAATTACTAGAATTAATTCTCGTTATTTTTCCTTAGTTACCTACCATAAAAAGAATAAAAACTTGATAAATTTTTATATTAACACCCAAACATTTTTTCCTTAAAATAATTGTTCAGGAAGGTGAAAAAGACTAATTATCCAGACCTTTTATTCATGGGTTGGATATTCATAAATGGACTAGCAAAAAATAATTATTTATGAACCAAAGAATTATTTTATAATAAACTCAAATCTAAGTCCAGGATAAGATAGCAAAAAACAAACCTAAACCCAGGGCTCAAGGCTCAAGGCTCGTGTCCGAGCCAAGCGCACGTGTGTGAGTTAAACCTATACTATTATTTTTTTGCTTATTTACTACCCTTCAACTTTCCATTATATAAACTACAAGAAAATCTTGTAGTTTTCTTATGTGAGAAAAGGTTTTGGATTTCACAAAAACATGTTAACTAAGGGTTTCTTAAGATCAATTTTTCATGCACCCATAATTTGTTTAATCATGTTAATATTCCATGTTAAAGAACTTATGTAAAATAATAAAATTTAACCCTAAAAATAAGTAGAACCCACTTAAAACTTGACCTCAAATATACCAATTAATCATGATTTAAAACAAAATCTCCAACATGTAGAACCCAATTTGAGGATGGTCATTGACATCAGTAACAAATTGAGCATATATTTCCTTTTTATCTTTTTATTCTATTAGAAACACTACTAGAATATTGCATATCGTCAAAAAAATATTTTTTCGGTGTTTAAACATTTATTCGGTTGGACATAACTTCACCGATGGAATCATGGATGAAAAAATATCATTGAAAAATATATTGTATATGATTTATATTTTTTCGTTTAATCCATCAATAATATACCAATAAATTTACAAACGAAAACAACACACCAAACGAAAAAAATTACCTACATTAATTTCGACGGTAAATCCATCAATGATCATATACATATTACCACCGAAAATAAACCATCGGATAATTACATCTAACAATGGTAAGTCCTGTAATTTTTTTTCAACTCTCTGGAACTTTCAAGGGACATAGTCCGTCAAGCATTCCATCAGTGATTCAAATTCCATTGATAATTCTGTTAGTATTGTATTTAATATTTTAAAAAATATATATTAAAATAAACAATACAAAAAAATTAAAAAAAAAAAATTTCTTATTATTAATTTAAAGAATTTTATTGAATACAATTTATCTAATAGATAAAAGTTAGAGGAGGAGGCGGATCGTCGCTAGAATCAGGAGGGCAACAAGGTAGACCACCTGAACCAGTGAGAGTTGACCTCAAATGATAAATGTATGATATATCTCTTTCACAATATAAGTCTCGCTTATCAAATCCTTAACATGCATCTTGTTTTTAACTTTTATTTACGATTGAACAAGTATCAGTATGGAATTAAATAAATATTTTAAATTAATAAATAAAAACAATATTAATTTAATTAGGATGCATATGTAATCCCTAAACTCTTGAATGATTACATTCATCTATACTGGACAAGGCCCAAATTTTGTCTCAAACAGTTAATGTATAGTTTCAAGTTTGCAAATTGTCTAGATGATATTTATTTTAAGCTTCTCCATATTTAAGGTATACAACTTGTTAGAGAATATATGTATAAAAAAGTGATTAATCTCTGTAAATGCACCTTATATCCCTTTTGAAAATAAATCTCGGTAAGCAAGTGGAATGAGTGTTTGTATAAATATATGACAGTCATGACTCTTCATTCCATATACTCTGTCATCCTTCAAATTCACCAATCTAGATATGTTTGAAGCATATCCATTAGGAAAATATAGACTCTTGAGTTATTAGTAGACAAGTAACTGTGCATTCTTGTCTAAGACAATGTTAGCTTTGGGCTTTGTAACCCGTGGACCATTATAACCAACTTTATATTCTCACGGTGTCAAAATAAAGATATATTTATTCTAGCCTTCATGTTGTCCTTTGTCTTCCATTTCACATCCATCACCTTTTTAAAAATATCTCCAAACATGTTTTTTTATATGCATGACATTTAAATTATGACGGAGAATATTAGTCTTCCAATAAGAAAGCTCTCGAAAAATACTTTGCTTTACCCAATTATAGGTTACATGTAAACCAGGAAACTTCTACTTACTGTATTGAAAACAAAAAATAATAACCTTTTACTATGAGACCACATCATACAATTCTTCACCTAATGTGATACGAACCAAGTCAGGTTCGAATTTGACTTTAAAATGTCTGCTGATCGATTTTACAAGATTGGACATATCTCTCAAACAGTACATCAGAACGAGCTGAAATTTTATAAGGACATACTATACATATGCCACTATAGTTTGGTAAATGTTTAGGTCAAATGAAGTTTAAGAATATATTATTTATGAGAGTCAAAGTTACCAGACAAATCTTGTCAAATTTGCCAAATTACACCTCTGTGTATTGTTTGGGACATATCTTGAGCTACAAGTGAAATTTTGTTACAATTCAAGTTGGGATGAAAACTAAACATATCAAGATCGATGTTTTCAACCATATATGGTAGACCTAGTTATTAATCTAGATGAGAGAGAAAAACATGTTTGAAGTCGGGATTGAAAATTTATAGGGAATGTGCGAAAATTGAAGATATTGGTTATATTGAGGAATTTTGGCATGAAGACTTTGTTTTCCTTATCCTATTTTTATTTATTTATTTAATGTTGAATAATTATTTTTAATTTGAGTTTGTTCTATCCCATTAGACATTTTTTAGGGGTTTATTTCATTATTAGACTTATGTTACCTGATTATTAGTTTAGGCTCATTAACTTTCAAACCAAAAGGGGTTTATTAAGGTTAGTTAGATGAGACTATATTATGTGTTTTTTAGCTGTAAATTTCAGCAGGAAGTTAGAGAATAAGCATGAGTTTTCCTTTTGTTTGTTTGTGGCAAAACAACCTTTCTTTCTGAGAATAAAGATTGTACACTAACTTATAAAAAATTAACTAGTATAGTTGCGTAATTCATATACTTAGGGTTCTTATATACAAGGTTATCTCCGGGTCCAATTCATTTTCCAATACATTTGGTTTTTATTCACAGGATTACCTCTAGGTCAAGGTTCTATCAAACCTGATTCGCAACTTTCCAGGTTGTTATTTACTTCATTGGGGGTTGCTTGACCACGTGATCAAGAGGTCCGTATTAGTTGGTATCAGAGTTAGGCTCTAAAAATAAATTCCGTAAGAGTTGAAAAAGGTGAGACAAGAGGAAAAAGACATAGCAAACATATTTGAGTAAAAAGCTTATATTTGAGTGGAACACGAAAGGAGTGTAAACACGCGATGAAGTGGGTAAGGAATATATATTTCTTGTCACTGACCAATTTTCAAATTCAAAGATATCGGAGGAAACTAACAACAAGGCACCACAGAAAGGATACAATGAAATTATAACATAGTTATGCATTATGAATCAACGGATGGATTAGATGGCCAATGAATTTAGAGATAGGTTGGAGAATCAATATGTTAATAATCATAGTAGTGTTCAAATTAGATCTAGGAGGGTTGTTAGGCGAGTTAACACTAATATGAATGAGTTTGTGACTGATAATGCAGACTTAAGTGAGGTTGATTTTACACATATGTCTATGAGACATGAGGAATGTTTTGGATAAGAAAAAAATTATCAGTTTATAAGGGAAAGATATGGTGATAATTTTAGCTAGAGGAGTAATTATAAGTGCTAAGACCATAATGCTGAGTTAAGTGGAGATTTGGATACAATTAAGTTGAAAATGCCGGCTTTTCAAGAGCAGAATGATCTAAAAGTTTATTTAGAATTGGAGAATAAGGTGGGTTGAATTTTTTAGTGTCACAATTATCTAGAGCCCAAGAAATCAAGCTTGCTAAGATTACTTTTGCTGACTATGCAATTGTGTGGTGGGATCAGTTAGTGACAAACCACAAGAGGAAATATGAGAGGTAAATTGATACTTAGGATGATATGAAATTCCTTATAAGGCGAAGATTTATGTCTAGCCATTATTATAGAGAATTGTATCAAAGGTTGTAGGGTTTGGGTCAAGGTACAAAGAGTGTTGATGAGTACTTCAAAGAGATGGAACTTGCTATGATTCAAGCTAATATTAAGAAAGATATGGAGTCTACTATGACTAAATTCATCAATGAGCTTAATCATGAAATGACTCATATTATGGAGCTGCATCATTATGTGGAGTTGGAGGAGATGATGCATATGACCATGAAGGTGGAGAGACAACTTAAATGGAAGAGTACCATTCGACAAAGCTAACCATTAGGCCTTTCAAAACTGTTGTTACCCACTTTTGACCACAAAAACAAATACAAAAAGAAAACCTAGAAGATTTCTCAAGTTAGTGGTGGAGAACCAAGTTGACAAGTGAAAAAGTTGGAAGACTAAAATGTATAAGATTTGAAAAATTAGCAACCTAATTCTGATTGACAAAAGGCCCCGTTGGTGAAAATATTTTTATTTGGGGTAAAGAAATATAAATTTGAATGGTTAAAGATGCAATAAGAATTTTGAAAGGCTTAATTGATTGCAAGGAAAATAAGTTTTTGGACATAATTTGGGTGTTAATTGGAAGAAATTGAAGTTTGAGGATTGGAATTAGACTTTAGAAGGTTTAATTTGTAAAATAGACGGTTTAATACTGAAAAAAATTAAAGTTTTGTGGCCAATTAAGAACTTAATTACAGATTTTTAAGACCAAGGGCCAACCTTTAAGTGGCATGCAATTTAAGGGTTAGAAATTGGTCAAATCAGGGGCCAAATTAAAAAGAATTGAAATTTTGGTGGTCAATTAAAGATGAAATTGAAAAAATTGACAACCAAGGACTCGTTTGTAAAAGGTGCTGAACTTTGGGGTTGATTTTTGAATTTAGCAGGGGTGTAATTGCATGCAATTAAAAGTTGGGAAACATTTACAGGTGCAATTAAAAGGAATTAAAAGAGCAGGGAACAAATTGAAAGTGACCAAATCCCAAATTAAAAAAACCCTTATGTTCATCTCATTCCTTGGCAATTTTAGATGATCGAGTGAGCATGTTCAGACGAATGAATGTGTTGTCTCCTACCACCTCGGGAGCTATAAGCACCACCATTCAACTGAGAAACACCCCCTCTACAAACCCATGCCTATGAAATTGGATGTTTACACCCCAATTCTTTCCCGAAGTCTCTAATATCTTGTCCTCGATCAGTTTTCCCTGTATTTTTAAATTTTTAGCTGATCGAGTTGACACCTTTGAACGAATAAATGTGAAGTTATAAACCTTTAAATTGAGTAAGGTTGGATCCAAACGAAAGGTGTGCACCTCCTTTACCAACTTCAGGTGGTTTTCGATGATGTTTACACCGTAGTTACTCTGATGAAGTCTTGAAAGTGGTCAACCAAACCAGCCTTGACTATGATACCCATTTTTCAAAAACCACCAATTTGTTTTGTGTGTTCACACTTGAAAGCCTCTCAGAGGGTTCTTATTAAGGGCTTTAAAACCTCATTCTCAAGATCAAAAAGCCAGAAATGGCTTATTGCCCTTCTACTCTAGTAAAACCATCAAGGACCAAAACCCTTCATGGTTGATTGCGATCAAATTCCTGCCTTCGATTGCTTGAAAACTTGTATGGATTGATATATGTGTTGTTGGGTTTAGTTTGAATGTACATCGATGTTGTTCATCTTTTTCTAGGTTTTGATCTGTTTTGGTAAATAATTTTTGAGTTTTTGTTTTTTTTAAGTCTAATTCATTTTAGTTTCTAGTTTAAGTTTTGGTTTTTTTTTCGAGTCAAGCCAGTGGTCCTTGGTTCGGTTTATGGTCGAACAAAGGGTTTTGGGTCAAATCATGGTTTTCAGTTTGGTTCAAGGTTGAACCAGTGTTTTTGAATCAACCCAATTGGTTTTGTTTTTAGGTCAGGTACCCAGGCTTTGATTGGTTGGTTACTTTTTTGTTAAGACATTTTTGGCCTGAGGGGTTGTTTGGCAAACACATCATTAAATTTATTTTAACGGTTTTGATATGAATAAAAATGATTTTTTGCCAAAGATACCCTAAATAAATTCCTAAAGATTCTAAAAAATTTCAAAGACCAATTTAAAATTATTTATGGGTTCCTCGCATATTTTTCAGCAATTTTATTTTATATCAGGGTTGTAGACTTGATGCTGACCTAGTATTAAAGTACCTGTTTTTTATTGAAATCTCAAAAATTTCCAAAATTTTTGAAATTTTTTTCTTATTTCAAAAACAGAAAAATGTATTTTATTTGGTGTTCATTCAGCCAAGTCTCTCAAAAGATAAAAATCATATTTTGCTTAAAACAATATATGTAAACGTACGGTATGATTTAACACTTTTTTTTTTATATATACACAAAAATTCAAAAAATATTTTTACATGCACTTTTGAATTTAATAACCAATTTATTGAATCCATGAGAACTTGATCAATATTTAAATAACTCCTAAATATTTTAATTCATGAGAATTAATGGTTAACATTTTGGTATAAATGCTAAACTTACAAATAGGTTGGCATTTAAATACATGAAGTTAACTAGAAAATTCCCAGAATTATTTCAAATATCCACCAATTTTAATCGGAAATATTTTTTACCACAATATACGAGTTGTGGAAAACACTTTCGTCTTCTATGATAGATGAACCCTATCAAGACACCTACATGAATTCTTCTCACAAGAATTTATTTGGGTATACGAACTCATAATGAATTTGAAACGCCAGATTTATTCTTGAGTATAAATCTTTAATCTAAGCCATAAATGAACCATAGGTTAGGAACTCATCAATACCTTTAAGCCACATCCAAATAACGTAATACAGCTTATCTCGGGTAAGGTGCGTTAGGGGTGCTAATGCCTTTCCTAGTTATGACAATATGATAAGAGAATTATGCAAGTGGAGTGACAAATATGTATTCTTTTGAGATGAATGGAAGACCTATAATTCTTGTATCTTTGACACCTAAGAAAATATATCAGGAGAAACTGAAATTGAAGAAGGGGAAGATTATTGAAAATGAGAGCTTGTATATCAGGGGACCTTCTTTGCTAACGAGGTTCTTCTTGGTTTTAATGATGATGCTATTATTCGGTTTGATACTGATTTGTTGACCTAAGAAGATGTTTTACATGATACAAATTCAAGGACGAATCTTTTTAAAGAAGAAGAGGATGGTATGAGCCAAATGAGGTCCAACTTTTGACCTTAAAATGTTTACTGATTAGTTTTACAAGATCAGACATATCTCTCAAACCGTATATCGGAACAACTTAATATTTCACAAGGAGATATTAGACATATGCAACTATAGTTTGGTAAATTTTCAGGTCAAATGGAGTTTAGAAATATATTATTTTTGAGGGTCAAAATTACCAAACAAATCTTGTCAAATCTATCAGACTAGACCTTTGTATATTATTTGGGACATGTCTTGAGCTACAAGTGGAATTTTTTGCGATTCAAGTTGGGATAAAAACTAGACATATCAAACATGATGTTTTTAACCATATATGGTAGACCCGGTACTTCATCCAGATGAAAGAGAACGACATGTTTTAAGTCAGGATTGGAAATCTGCTGAGAATGTGCGAAAATTGAATATTCGGGCTACATGGATGGATTTTGACGTGAAGACTTTGTTTTTCTTATCCTATTTTAGTTATTTTTAAATATTGAATAATTATGTTTAATTTGAGTTTGTTATAGCTTATTAGACATTGTTTGAGGGTTTATTTTATTATTAGACTTATGGTAGCTGGTTACTAGTTTATGCCCATTAACTTGCAACCCAATCCTTTAAGGTTAGTTAGAGGAGATTATATTATGTTTTTTAGCCGAAACTTTCAGCAGGAAGTTCGAGAATAAACGTGAGTTTTTTTTTGTTTGTTTGTGGCAAAACAACCTTTCTTTACAGGGACAAAGATCGTACACAGACTTATCAAAGATTAACTGGCTTTATGGCATCATTGACATACTAAGTGTTCTTAGATATAATGTTATATCCAGGTCCAAGTCATTTTCCAATACCTTTGGTTTTTAGATACAGGGTTACCTCTGGGTCAAAGTTCTATCAAACCTGATTTTTGGCTTTCCAGGTTGTTATCTACTTCGTTAGGGGGTTGCTTGATCACATGATCAAGAGGCCTGCATCATGATGGTACCAGCAGTGTAACATCTCTTTCAACTTTACTTAAAAGAAAGTCCTTTCTATTCTTGTGATCAGTTGGAAAAAACCTCTAGTAGCAATAAAAAAAAGAGATGTTTTATCATTATTTGTTAAAGTCTTCACCTTGTTATTTTCCATATAGTATGGACATGCTAATTTTCCATGTATACTCCAACCAGAAACCATTTCATACGCAGAAAATCATTAATAGTCCAGATTAAAGCTATCTTTATTTGAAAATTTTGTTTCCTTGAGACATCATTTGTTAAAATCCCGAATGACAACAACTTGTTTCAACTCATTAATAAACGGTTGAAGACAAACTTATATATTCCTACTCGAACTATTAGGATTGAGTATGATTGTAAATAAGAACATGAACTCCGACATCATACACATCCCCGATGATAAGTTATAAACTGTGAGTATCACTGGCCAACAAGAATATGGTGCAACAAATGAACCAAATAGATTGAATCCTACATAATCCAGAACATACATTTTATGGTTCCATTGAAAATTAAGGATGCACCCTATTAAATTGCTTCTATGCTTTATCATCAGAAGGATGTACCATGACTCCATCCACCACATCATTTGAATAATGTCATGTGCTCAACAGTCTTTAGAGACATAAATAACCTATGTAGTTTAGGAGTGATTGGGAAGTAATTTTCTATGTGCGACAAGAGTCACTCCCCTATCAGTTTTAGGTTTATACTGAGAATGCCTATAGGTTCCACACTCGATCAAATATGTATTTTCATGATAGTACAACATGTAAAAGTTTGGACATATGTCAATTTTCTGGTATCTTATGCCAGGAGGTTTCATCATGGATTTATAAGCATAAAAATTCTTTTTCAACCTATTCCTTTTAGATAAAATGTTTTTCTCTTAATTAATGATTTTGTCGTAACCGACCTCATTTAACCCATGATCTGACTTAATGATGAACACCTGTGTAACAACCAATAATTCACCGTGATTTATGCACCCATCCCATAATAGTTCGTCAAAATCTTCTAAAAGTTCAAAAAAATCAAGCCGCGTCTCGCATTTGGTTCTTCATCTACAATTGAACATTCACCTACATAACTATGATTCATTCCTATTACATTCATAATCATACTCCTATAATGATTACTTTTATCATCTATAACTTCATACACGTTGCTAGAACTAGAAATTGACCCAACCATCCTTTCTACCATGGTCTCGTAAGGAATATAGGGTATTCCATGTGCAAACCAACAAAAGTATTTTTCCATGAATATTTTTTGTATAAGATGCATAGTAACAATATCTGGATCGAGAAACTTTTATTTTTACACCTCTTATATGAACATCTAATACCAGCTTCACTAATATTTTTCGAATTACATAGTGCGTAATTAATAAATACTCAGCCCCATTACAATAATCCATCATGCGCAATCCTATGAGTGAAACTCGATACATCCAAAAATGATCATCCATTACTTATATGGAACTTACATAATAATGAGAACAAAGTAAATTATCGGTACCTAGTTAATTAGCTATCATTGGTTGAATTCAAAATTATTCAATCTATTTTAATAGTATCCTTTAATGATTATCAATTTTCTCCAAAAAATTCAAATTCGTCCAAATTTACCTAAATTTTCAATTTAACAATAAAATTGATAAAATGTGAAACGTACCCATTAAATAACCCATTATTTATTTCATTATAAAATATCTAAGTTACAAAATCAAACACAATTCCATCAAATGACAAACAAATACAATTTTTTAAAATCTCAAACAAACCCGTACAAATCATACTTTCATACAACAAATTTCTATGGGAAAAACTATAAAACAAGTAAACACACAAACAAACTACATATACTACCTAAAAATGCAAAAAAAAAAAAAAAATTAACATAAAAAATGGGTTGGGTTTGCTTACTTGATGTGGCAAACCTTAAAAAAAAAAAAACAAAACAAGAACAAGAATATTGACAGACTAAGTGTTGGGGTGACTAGATTTATGATGACGAGAGCTTGATTTGTGATAAAATAAGGGAGGAAGGGTGTTGTTTTCTGCAAAAAAAAAAAGGAAGAAGAAGAAGAAGAAGAAATGGGGGAGGGAGGGAGAGAGGGGGGTTGTCTGACATGTTATAACTTAAATATTACCGACGAGTTAATCGGCAAATATTAACAACGATTAGTTTTCATTGGTAATTCTATATGTAATATTGATACATCATATTTTCCGACAGAAATAATAAGAGAATACCTGCCCAAATTGTTTTTTATCCATTGATTTCCACCTGTAATTCCCTTGGCATTCACCAATGAAAATATTTTTGTCGGTGAATATTGACAGAAACAACGACATCATGTTTCATCAGTAAATGTCTCCGTAATTTACTGATAAGATTTTTTCCATCGATATTTCCATTTATATTCGACAATTTTCTTGTAGCGAAAGAGGGCTTCAAACCCCAAAGAAAAATAAAAATAAAAAAAATAGATTATACAACACCGTTCTCAAAAAAATAATCCCATATACATATATGCTAAAACAATGGATAAACATCCCCAAATAATATAAGGGAAATGGTGAATTACCAAATGGCAGGGGAAAACATAGTTGGCGAGTCACTCTGTACACTTACTAGCCTCTCTATGTGCATGATGGGCTTGAATTTGTCTTCATCTATATAATAAATCCAGCGAATAAGCCGAACAAGGTGATGATCATGGACAGTGTCATTGCAACTACTCTCTGTTGGAAGCTGGACCGCAATCTAGGAAGACGATGATTCAAGGACAATAACCCTTGTAAGCCTCATCCCTGGCAGGAGTTAACCCAACATATATAGCTTATTCAGCTCTTGTAGCACAGCAAACACCAATACTATAAGCAAACCTATCAAGCCTAGCACCGACACTTCTCCAGATAAATTCACCTGCATCGGCTCTATTGACTCCAGGCTGTGTATATGACCCTGTTAGAACCCGTTTGAAAATACGGTTTGCATCGTGTTCTTATAAATTTTAAATTTTATTTTTATTAAAACTTATTTTTTTTATATTTTTAAATCGTTTTGATATGCTAATCTCAAAATTAATTTTAAAAAATACAAAAAATATTATTTTAATATATTTCTAAACAAAAAGCACTTTGAACCGCAATTGCTTCTATAATCCCAAACAAGTATGCTTTCTTCACTAGTTATTGTTTCATCCATCTGTCAACCATTATTTACACTCATGCTTTCCTCTCCAGCAACTCTTTTTCGTTACTTTTCTCCTAATTAATTCTTCTTATCCATTTTCTCTACATTATAACTAGATTGTAGGCATGTCTCTTTATACATCCTCTCTTAGAGCGAGGAGATAGAGTTTTGAGAATGTAGCATCAGCATAATACTTTTGTGCATGAAGCACGACAAAATAAAAGAAAATCTAATGTTTATAAGTAGAAAAAAAATAATTAAAATGAAATAGCATAACTATAAGGTTGCTGGAGTGAGGAGTAAGAATATCATATTGTTGCCTTTTCAATCTGCAATGGGGTGAAAAAAAATTCATTTTTCATTACGGTGACGTGGTATAGATGTCAATTGTTACGTGTCTGGTATTATAGTGTAAAATATTTTTAAAAAATTATTTTTGGTTTGAATATACATCAAAATGTTTTTTTTTAAATTTTGACATAAATATATCAAAATCATCAAAAAATAATAGGGAAAAAAATCAATTTAATATTTTTTCAAGACAAATGTATTTTTAAAAAAGTATCTAAAAGCATAAGCTACTCCACTCCACTTCTAAACAAGGACTAAGTTGCCATATCTAGTAATTTCCATTTTCGTCTTGATATTTGATAATTTTCCCAGCCCAGCCCATCCCAGCCCAGCCCAGACCAGCCCATAAATGATTAAAGGGTCTGTACTTAATAATTGTTCTGCCAAGCCTATAATTGCTCAGCTTGTCTAATCTAGCCCGTACCTTGTTATTTATGAGTTGACCAAAATAACTCTTATATTGATCCTGTGATTGGATGAATCACAATTTTTCTTAAAATTTATTCTTGATCATTTCAGCATATTGTACATGCACACGTGTGTAATATAAAGATTATATTACATCAAGGGTTGGTGGCTCTGTAAACTGGATACTTTGTGATGAAATTTACACTGGAGGGCAATAAATATATAGAGATAAATACAAGTTAATTTATCTTGAATTTGGTGCGTATAAGTTTATCTTGAATTTGGTGCACCGAAGAGGTCAAGGTAGATGGAGTTTATGCAAAAAAAATCTTTTTGATTCTTAAAATTTCTCAACAATTTATTTTAGTCCATATATTTTAATTTTATGTCATTTTTTCTTTATGTAAATAATTTATGGTCCTTTAGTTTTTAATATATGCAACTTAGTCCCTTAATTAGCGACAATTAATCTCCTACATGTAAAAGCTTATTTTAGTAAATCATAGAAAAACTTGGTCAAACTTTAGTCAACCATTTTTTTTTTTTAAAGTGATGAATATACATTGGATTATATAGAAGATTGAGAAATAATGATTTTGTCCGATGCCCATGTTTATGCCACTCCTATGGTGAAACAAGAATTTTTTCTTAGATCGAAAACTTTGGACATGACAAGGATTTGTTCCAAACACTATAACTTATCATGCCTTGCTCAATGTGTGTATCAAATACTACATAACTTGTTATGTGTTGTCCAATATACCAAATATACCAAATGCATCCCAAAGCACCAATTTTTGTATTTCCCCCACCACCCTGCCCTAATTCGTTTAATGAAAGTTTAATTTGTTCTTATATTATTGAGGTTATTCCAGAGATATTTTGACAAACTGACTAAAATTAATAGTGGTAGAATTGAAAATAGAAGTTGCCATCTAATTTTATAATAACTAAAAACTTTAATTAATCTTTTAGAGATTCTAGGTAAGATGTTGATTATGTAATAGAAAATATGACAATTTCCCTTCACATCCTACATAAGATAAGTTGTTTTGCAATTATTTTTAATGATGAAAGTATCTATTGTACTCTTGATAAAAAGTTGTCTCAATTGATATATATGAGTTTGTAGCACAGGATTACTAAAATCCAAGACAGTGATTTGAGATCTAATCCTGTTAACAAGGCTTAATAATTGATCACTTTATATGTCTTTTAAGTAGTGTTTGGTTAACAGAAGGGACAAAAATTATAAAGATAGAATTGTGTTTGATTGAAGAGATAAAGACATAAGAATGAATTTATCTCTAAGACAATTTTAAAGTGAATTTGTGTACTTTTAAAATAGAAGGTACATAAAAGACATGTCTCCATAGTTAATATTTATTATTTTTTATTTCTAAAATATCATTGTAAAAAAATCTCAATTCCAAAACTATCCAAATAAGACATGTAAGGATAAAAATAATTATTATCATAATTTTAAAACCCAATTCGAGGGTCGATCCATAGTAAAGCCTAGATCACTAGTTAAAGCAATAATCACAGACCAGGAGGGTCAACCCATATTAACTTAGGTTAATATAAGGATAAAAATTATTATTATTATAGTTTTAAAACTCAATCGGGGTCAACCAGTACAAGGATAAAAATTGTTATTATTATTATTTTATTTCAAGTTGAACTGAGTTTTTGATCGGACCAAGTCAAGTCAATTCTTTTTTTATTTCTTCTTAAACTTATACTAGTCCAGGTTCCGAGTTAACCTATCAAATTAATTTTTATTTTATAATTAAAATTATTATAATATTATTATCTTCAATACACAAGTAATATATATAGATATAGATAATGTTGGTCATATTCAATTATGTGCGAAGCTATATAAAATGAAGGGATAAGAACGAGCTTAGCTGCGAGTTGATTTCCTTTCCTTTCCTTTCGTTTTGTAAAGCAAGTCCCTTCCGTAGGGCAGGATTATATTATATTATATTATATTATATTATATTATAGCTTTCTGTCTTTGAGAGTCTGGAGGCCCCTCCCTACCCGTAGCAATGTCCTCAAAATTCCATGCGTCCAGTGAAGAGAGAAAGGGACAAGATTTAACTACATAAGATTATTCAAGTTTGGCGTTGGGCAGAAGAGGAATGAGACATGACATGATGAGCTCATGATAATCGAATAGGAGATCACATTCACATGATACAGAGCTCAAAAATACAAGGGAAGGGGGAGGAGTTCACATGATGGCCTTAACTACACCAAGGATAACATCTCTGGTCCACCACCTCCCTGTCTCCATATGTCTCATAGTCTCAGGTCTTGTCAATTTCCATGGCAGACTGCAACCTTTAGGCCCTCTTGGCTCAGTCAATTCACTCCCTGCCATTTCCACATTCTTCATTCCATTGTTTCCATACACAGCAACCCAATCACCTGTCTCATCCTCTGTCCAAGAAATTAACAAAACAACAAAACAATTTCTTTGCTCTTTTCTGATTATTGTTATGTAATTTCCTGATTTCTTGCCTATTCTTTTACCCCCCCACTAGTTTGCTTCCTTCGTTTGAAATGTTTTTAGTTGCAAATATGATAGAGACTAGTCAATGAAAGATTGAACAAATAAAAAAACAGCCACATTAATTATGAAAATAATTGTCTTTTTCTTATTTAGTTTAATTTAATCAAACACATTCCTGGGAAATTTCCCCCAAGAAAATGAACAGCAACTTGGGTTAAATTCACCATTCCCTTTTCTTTTCATTTAATGGAATCTTGCAATAAAGATCGGGTACTTCTCCTCTTGTTGGGAGAGATCATTCGATCGAAACTAGAAGGGTAAAATTACAAAACCAAGGTGGAGTGCACTGAAGTTTGAGAAGCATTTATAGTTATATCTTAATTATAGGCCTTCGATAATTTATGAAAAGAGTTTTTTTTTCTAGTCTAGCACAGTAGAAAAAATATATTTCCAAACTAGTATATATATATGGGCAACTAGGTGTGTTGTGCATATATCATATGTGGGGAACAAACAAATTTCAATTTCTTCATTAATTTCTCAAATAATTCATCTATGCAAAACTCAACAAATATTTTTATAAAGATCCAATGTTACGAAAGAAACAAAATTATCCAATGATTATATAAAAAAATGACATGGCAAAAAAAAAAAAGAGAAAAAAGAAAAATAAAACAAAGGTAGAAATAAGTGTTGGAGACACACTAAAGTTACGATTATATAACTCTCAGTATCACTGGAAAGATATCGACAACATAAATCTATAAACACCATGAAAAGCCAACTTCGAAGCAACGATGAGATCTTGGGAAGTGAACATATCATTGCTTTTATAATACACGTTTGGCTTAGCAATAGCTCCGAAGTTGATTTTTTAATGGTGTCTATGGATTCATTTTGTTAATATCTTTCTGGTGGTACTAGAGTTTCATCATTGAAGCTCCAAACCCTTTATTTTTTTTTTCTCTCTGTTTTTTTTCTTTTCATGTCACTTTTTTTCCTAGCCATTAGATATTTTTGTTTTTTCCATGTCATTGGATCTTTATAAAATGTATGTTGACTTTTCCATAAGTGAAATATTTGAGAAAGGAACGAAAGAATTGAGATTTGTGGTTGACCATGTGCTCCATGCGCAATGCACATATATTACCTGCACGTATTATTAGTTTGGGAAATATCTTTTCCTACTACCTTGCTAGTCTAGGAAAAAACTCTCTAGGAAAACCAAACTGAGCCCAAATTTGCTTTAAAAAAATTGTCAAACCTAATATTGCTAGGCACTGCTAGCTAGCTCTCTGTTAAATTATAGCCTGAGTAATAGTACATCATGTGGCTGCCCATCTTGTACAGTTATTTAACAAGCAAGTGAACAGATTAAATGCATGGAGAGGTAAAATGCAGGTTGCAGAAACTCATGAGTGGACATTTCATGGCTCGGTTAATTAGGTAAATCGTTACTCCAAATGAATAGGAAATATGGCAAATCAAAACCTGATTAATTAAACTATAATCATAAGATTACATTAAAGTATAATTTATTAATGGACTTTTGACATACAAGCACGAATAAAATTGTTAAGGGCATGAAAATGGGGCAAACGGGAGTGGATCCAAGCTTGAAGACATTAGGTTAAACCTTTTCCTCGTAATCAAGCTAGAGAACTGTTTGAAGAACCCTTCACATTTAAATTAGCATATCGAAAAAAAGTTATTGTGATTTTCTTAGGGTTCAAGAATCCTAAATGATACTGTTTATTATATATATAGATATATATAAAATAATGTGGATCACAATGTATCGTTTGAAAGGCAAAACGTAGAGTACTATAGATATATACTTTTGACTCAGTAATAGAATCTGTTACGCCTGCATTTGACTCTACTTTTGGTCTTGTTATTACAAGAGGGAGAAATGGTATCATCCCATCCCTAATTCCAAGGTATAAGGGAAAAGTAGCATGCATGAAAGAAAGAAGCTCCCCTTCTTTTTCCATCTCTCTCTAGTTTGATTTCAAAGTCTTTGTCCCTTTTGAAAACATATTGGTGATCAGGCTGCTGCCTCCTCCTGCTGCTGCTGCTGCTGCTGCTTCTGCACAGATAGAAACGAGAGAAATTAAGAGATCAGTACACTATGATTCAGTGGTTGTGAAGAAGTGGAAAAGGAAAGAAAGGAAAGGAAAAAGCAAGGAGAGGTGTGAAATGAGACAATGCGCTTTGCCGAGGAACCGACCGTGATGATCTTTCGAAAATAATTCTGGCTAGCTTGTCGTGTTAGCCATCTCTCAATGTTTTTGCATTAATGGCTAGGACAGCTCTCTCTCTCTCTCTCTCTCTCTCTCTCTCTCACACACACACACACACACACACACACACATGCCATTAGTTCTTTTGACACAACAATTATTTTCCACCTCCAAATTTCAAAGACAATACTCTATGATCCATGCTTGGCTTAGACAACCATGTTACAGAAATGATATATGAAGCTTCCAATATCCCAGGTTTTTGTTTTTGTTTTTTTAAGAATCACATGTCTAAAGAATTGAATTCACCATTCTTTCTTTCTTCTAGAGCTGTAACTTAGTCGTTGACTAAAGTTTATTAATTCAAGGTCAAACCTCTCCATTATAAATAATAATTAAAAAAAAATCACCTGGTCGTTGACTAAAGCAATAAACTTTTATTGAGCATGATGCAATATATATTTACTCGTAGTTCATTAATATTTAATACTCTTCTGAAACAAAAAGGGGCTTGCCCAAAGTTTGTTAATCCATCAACAAGGAAGAACTATTCATTAAGCCCAGATCATATTCTATTTCTCTTGCATAAAAAAGTAATTCTTGATAAGTGGTAATGAATCATATTCTATTTCTCTTGCATAAAAAAGTAATTCTTGATAAGTGGTAATGAATCATATTCTTTTATAAATCTTGAATTAGAAAGAATCATATAGAAATTCATTTATAAATTTACAAATCATGCCAATTATAATACATAGAGATAACCTGGAAATATGCATAAAGGATTACATTACAAATAAAACTAAAAGATAGTAGTGTTTTAATATAGATTGTGCACAATGCAATCCACTTATTGATGTCTCCCTTAAAAAACTAAATAGTTGAACAAGCATTCATGGGTAATTTTATGTTTTCATATCTTTATTATACAATGTAATTGTTAGAGAATAATTATAAATCGTATCTTGAGACCTCACCTAATAATTTAATCTTTTGAATTGAATTAGTTCTTTGACATAGTATTAGAGTCTTGATAACGAAGCGGTTACGAGTTCAAATCTCATTATTCCCATTTATTTGATAAAATCAAATACAAGGTAGTGTGAGCCTGTGCAAGTTTCAAGCCCAAAGAGCTTTTACTTGAGGGGGGTGTTAGAGAATAATATAAATCATATCTTGAGATCTCACCTAACAACTTAAGCTTTTGAGTTGAATTAGTTCTTTGACAGTAATTACTCCTATGCCCATGAAAAAGAAAAACATAGCTAATGCCTGAAGGGCTTTTTTGAAATTTCATATTTTTTGTACAGTTTAATTACCCCATAGACCTTGGAGTTAGCTTTCTTTTGCCTAAGGTAAAGGGGTATTTTTGGTTTTTTTACCTCAGTTTTGTTTTTTGCAATTATCTCGTGGAGTCAAGGGTGTTATGGTTTTTTTTATAAATAAAAAACTGGCTGACGTGTGCAGCTCCTCCCGGTGGCCGTTGGTCATCTTAAAGGATTATATTCGAAGCGGCGCGCCACCCTTTACAAGGTGGGCTGGTGCGTGTCAGCTGTAAGGGCATGTTGGAGCTCCAATGATAATTTTTCTCCTCCCCTCTCTCTTCTCTCTTCTCTATCTCAAAATATGTTTTGACCTTGCAAAATTAAAAAGTGATCCTCAATCTTTTAATTGTATTGAGTTTGATTTAGTTGTTTTTCAGTTTCATACCTTAGTATTTGATTTTTTATGTTTATTTTAGCAAATTGGATCCTCATTCTTTTGATTTCTATTTATTTTGCTTTTAATCTTTTTTATGATCGAATTTTATTTTTCGATTTCATCCTTAATCATTTGATTTTAATTTTTTTTAGTTGAATTTGATCTTTATTTTTATGATTGTAATTTCTTTAATTTTGAGTTCTCTTCTTGATTGATTGTTTTTTTGGTGATTTCATCCCTCATTTTTTAATTTCATTGAATTTTCATATCATATTTGATATTTTTTTTATCATGCTTTTAAAACTCAGTCCAAGAGTCAACTCTCGTCATTTTATTTTCAGTTACAGGGGTCAATCAAATTTTTTTTATTATGCATGAAATAAAAATGATATTATTTTGATAAAAACATTAATGGTAAAAAAAATCAACGAGTGTTGACATGATTTTCTCCTAGCTAATTGCTTTATTTTTTATTAAGCTAAAAAGTAAAAAAATGATATTAGTTTGATAAAACAATAATGGTAAAAAATCAACAAGTGTTGACATGGATTTCTCCTAGCTAATCACTTAATTTTTTATTCAGCTAAAAACTAAAAAGTGGTATTATTTTGATAGAAAAAAATATTAGAGAAAAAAAATTCAATTACGATTTTCTTTCTTTTGATTGGTCTTTCTTTATTTTGGATTCTTTTTAGATTTTTTTTTATTCATCCCTTTCCATTTAATTTTGTTTTGTTTATATATCAAATATGATACTCATTTTCTTGATTGTTGTTTTTTTATCCTTTTCTTGGTTTGTTTTTTTTCCTTTCAATTTTGTCCCTCAACATTTTCTCTCATTTTTTAAATTTCTCTTTTTTAATCCTTTTCTTAATTTGCTTTTTTCTTTAAATTTTATCCCTCGGTATTTTATTTCATTTGTTTTTAATCCAATCTTAGTTCTCATTCTTTTAATTGCTCTTTTTTATCCTTTTTTATTTTATTTTATTTTTCGATTAAGTCCCTTATTATTTTTTTCATTAGTTTTTATATCAGGTTTGGTCCTCATTGTTTTGATTATTATTTGTTTTCTTTTTAATTTTTGATGGTTAAGAAATTTATTCAAGACTTTTCTTGGTATTCTATATGATTATCTCGGTCTCGTGTTAGAGTTGTTGGTTTTGAAGATTAACCCGATTTAACTACGGTTTTTTTTTCATCCTTTGACATAACCTATTTGGCCCTGAACTTTTTATTTTTTCCTCTAGGGTTATCCTAGATTCTTTGGTTAGTTAACTAGAATTTACTCAGGTTCTAATTGTTTGAATATGTTTTTATGTTAGAAAAATATTGACCTGCTCCACGACGTAGCAGAAGCAAAAAAATCTAATATCTATTCAATCACCGATACATAATTATTTAATATATATTTTGAACAAAGATAATGACACTTAACGCTATGGTTTTAAATTGATATCATTATCTATAAGATTTACTCAATTATTCATTTTTTAAAAATTCATGCAATATTTCAAAATTTATCTAAGGCCTCGCCAAACATAGTTTCTTATAACATGCTTCCACAAGCACATAAGTTTTTTCTTTTATTTATTTATTTATAATCACAAAGAATAAAACATCTTAAATAGTATTTGGAGGTAGAAGATAGGCTTTATACATGACCAATGGAAATTTACACACATATTTCCTTTGATTAGAGCATTTTAATAATATAAATCATATCTTCCTTTAAAACACTATTTGAACAAGATATTCTCACAATTAAAACAAGACCGCCATACTTTCAGGACAACAAAAAAAAAAAAAAAAACCCCATCAATATATAAATTTGGTCAAGATGCTCCAATGTATTTTAAGAATGAATAAGAAGATGATCTTCTGATTCCTCTTACAACATATATATTAAACTAATAATAGCATCATCAGCATCAATATGTAATACTTCAACTTTCAAACACACACACCAAGAGAGGACGTTGCATTATAGTTTAGGCAGAGGCCTCCATCAATATATGTAACTGCAGATGCTCATTTCTTTACCAGCTAGCTTCCATTAATACGTTAAGCACAAATTAAATGGTAATAATCCAAAGTTTTGGATTTACCATTACTTATTGGTTTGTTTCTAGCTGTCTTTTTCATTTTTATTTTACGAGGCAAGCGAAGGTGCTGATCTTTCGTCATCCTCATTAATGGTTGGTTTCCCTCAAATCGCATTATTCATATATGCTACTTTAATTAATACGATATATCATGTTAGATTCTAATTATGTAACAAAAGAACAAAAGACCTCTCTAAACTAAATTTCTAGTCATTTCAACATCAATGCTGGCTTTCCTGTCTAGCTCTCATTTTGGCTCATCTTCAGCATCAAAGTGTTTCATATTCAATTCCCATTTGAGATCCATCCCTCATCTCAACGTCAAACTTTCACATCCAATTCCATCTTTTGATCTCTTCATTGGATAACTCAAGTTTCTCTATCCTTTCCTTCTCCCAAACATCCCACATGCACATGATTTCGGTTACTCAAACAAGGCCTAGCTTGCTAGCTAGCTAGCTAGCTATCCTGTCAACATTGACCAGCTCTCTGTAACTTTCTCTTAAATGATGTTTCTTCATGGATTCAACTAACATGGTCCAAATGCATTTTAAGGAAATCCCTCCCTTTTCATTCTCCATGGACCATTGCACTAATGCCATGAAATGTAACATCTTGATCTCAAAACAAGAAACAGCACTTCCCATTTTCCAACAAAATTACAATGTCCAAACCCCCAACACAACCCCATCATGTTACATACATGGCAAAGTACTCATAAAATGAAACAAAAGAAGAAGAGTCTTGCTTTGGATGGTCATCATTAGTGCTTCAGTGGAAGGAACTCAAAGAACTGGCAAGGAGCGAAGTTATTAGCATTCAAAGCTTCAGCAGCAGAAACTGATACCTCACTCTCTCTCTCGTTAATGCTTTCGATATTATTGTTGCCGTCACCGCCACTACGAAGAGGAAACAGTTGAAGGGTTTGAGATTCCCCAGTACCACCTCTGGATTCATCTCCGTCATTGATGACACTGCTATTGAACTGGTTAATAAGGGCTCCATGATGCCCATTTTCTCTGTAAGGTGCTATAAAGACGTTGAGGTCATGAGCCTTAATGAGCTTCGCTGCTGCTGCTCCTTGTTTTGACATAGTTGTAGTGCTACTAGTACTAGAGATAGTGTTTCTTTGGTGGGTGGGAGATGGACAAGACAACTGCATCATCTCCCACGTGGCATTCCTTTCTATAAAGTTCCTTCTATGCTGTAATTCTCCTTCATCGAGTTGCATCCATCCATCTGGTCTACAGTACTCTGCCATTGCTCCTTTTGTTGCCCTTGATATTGAAACAGATTCCTGAAATTTAATGAAGACCATGCAAAACATGATTTTTCTTGCTATTGTCTTATTAAAAAAGAAAAAGAAAAAGAAAAAAGAATTTGAGTAGTGCCAAAAAACTCTATGATCCTTGTGTTGTTTACATATGAATCTATACTACTATCTAACAGTATTCAAGTAATAATGGGGTCACGGTTTGTATACGAGCTATTTCTGAATAACAACAACAAAAATCAAAACTTGAAGAGTGTAAGAAGCCAAATTGCTTCTACTGCTAGGGTTGGTATTTTGTCTTTTCATTATCAAGGTGCCCAGATATTCCATGGAATAAAAAAGAAAAGAAAGGGTGCCCAAAGAACTGGCCTTCACAATGCCATGAATGCATAATAAGCACAAGACCCAAAAAACCCAGCTAGTTTCATAACAGCAGCCCCGACAGAAAGGAAGGAATGCAGCTTTTAAACCCTTTTCATTTCCCAACAAACAAAGTTTTTGTTGTTTCTTCAATTCCATATCTCCCTACTACATAAGCTTCTTCTTTAAACTCTATAAACCTAAAACCAAAGGAAAATGCACTTCTAATCATAACAACATTATTAAAACTGCTTAATTAATGTTTGTGTTATGTTCCTTTTTAGGGATTAAAGTAAAGGTATTGTACTAAATTTTTTCTCTTTTTAAGAAAAAAGGAGCCTTCCTTAATCCATTAAGAAAGACAAAGGAAGGTTATATAGTAAGTAAAAAGAATAGACCTCTGATAGTGTACTGCAGTTTGTAGAGGGAGCCCAGTTCTTGGTTTGTTCACCTTCATAACCTGTCCTACTTGCCTCTGTAGACAAAAAGAAAAACAAAAAGATTACGAAACTTTACACCTCTCTAAAACCAACAATTTCAATACTAAAAAGCAAGACATACATGCTAGCAGGCTTCTCTAACTAACAACAAAATAGAATTCACCGAAAGCCGTACATATCAAACATTTCCATCTTTTTCAAGCCCAGGATTGGAAATAACTCTAAAAGGGCTTGTTGATACTCTAATATTGAAGGGTTTTTTTCTTTCTTTCTTTCTTACCTGATTCTTTCCTTTCAAAGATTTCAATACCATGTCCATTTTGCTGATGACCATCAAAAGAATCAGATTCCATTTGACGTCGACGCTTTTGCCTTTCTCTTGCCTTGTGGTTTTGAAACCAGTAAAACACATTCTTTCCTTCAATCCTTCCATATCTACGAAGCTGTGCGGTTATGTCTTGAATTTGGTCAGTTGAGGGTGTTCTAGTCCCTCTTCGATACAAATCTTCAAGGGTCCTTAACTGCTCCGGTGTTGGATTCCATCTTGAGCTCATTACAACTGGCTGTGTGTTGAATTCTCTTTTGTTTTGATCAGCCATACTTGCTACAAAAGCAAACATGAAGGACTATAATTTATTCACATTCAATTAGTAACTCACACCTGAATAGACAGACAGACATAGGGAGAGAGAGAAAAGAAAAGAAAGATGCATACCCAGATGATACTGATTGAGTGCAAAGAAATCGGTGTTATGAAGGCGACTGCCAAGGCAAGGAGGACTAGAGGCAGTTGGAGTGTTGTTTGTAGAGGGTATTGGCCTTGGAACTAGTGGCCTAAGCTTCCTGCCATTGAAAGAATCTGATATGTTGAATTCACCACCATCATTATAACCCATCATCCACATTTTCGTATAAACAAGCTTGAAGGACAAATAAGAGAAGGGTTAAAGAGAACAGAATGGAAAGTTTTAGCGACAGAACTGGATATATAGTGAAACCAGAAGAAGAGGAGTACTAAAGTAGATTCTTTTGTAGATCCCTCCCACTCCTTTTTTTTCCTCACAGGGAAATGTGTGTTGAAATAATTGGGCTGAAAAAAATGGTCATGGTTTAGCAGGAACAGGAAAGGAGCATGCAAGGGAATAGTATGGAGCTAGCTAGAAGGTGACTCAAAAAATGTTGCCCCTACCTTTACAACATAGGTAATAGATGTTATTCATTTATAGTAAAAGGTGTTGCCCTAGTTGAAAATGTTGGGGGTAAGCTGCTGAGCAAGAAATATAGAGAAAGTAGTGATTAATTTTTATTATTTTATTTATTTAAAAAGGTTAAAGATTGAAGCAGAATTTGAGTTTCCGGACTTTAAAGAGATGTGGATTGATCACTACAAATCTACATCTACAAAGAGATAGGTAAAGAAATGGGTGTTATATGTGTTGGTTTATTATGGAACAAGAACAAAAGTGAGGGCAAGACATGAAGTTGACTAGGCTGTATCTTAGCTAGAGTGAGAAATAGAAAGACAAGTCTTGTGTTTTTTCAAGTGTGAGAAAGTAAGTATACTATACTCTAGTAGTAGTAGTAATAGGAGAGGACAAAAGCAAAAAAAAAGTTGAGAGAGAGAGAGAAAGAAGATGAGGAAGGGAAGCGTGGAATTCTGGGAGGATTATCGGGAGTAGCAAATGAAAAACGACGTGACGATCATGAGGGTTATCATATGCCTCATCACCCTTCCTTTACCTCTCATTTATTGTTCTCCTTCTGTCTCGTGCCTTTCACACTTGCTCTAAATCCGAACTGCCCCTCTCCTCCTCCTGCCTCCCTCGACCTTTTCTTTGTCTACATTTTCTCTCTTGACCTAACAACCCTTTATGATTTCTCTTTTTTTCTCTCCTTTTCTACATATATTAATTTATGCCTTTTGTACTATTTGACATAGGGACATTTATGTATAGATCGTGAATTGTCTCTTATTTTGTACATTTTTGCTCTCCCCTCAAATGTTCACCACATTTCTTACATCCCCATCTATTTCTAGCTAGTTCTCCATCACATGTATTTCATAGAGTTCAATACATATGTTTGTTCCCTTGTTTGATTATATGTTATGGTTGTCCTTCCTTTATGTTAACATATGAGTATTGGTTGTGGTATGGCTAGAATTAGATCGTTATCCTATGATATTATACATACAAAAAAGCATCCTGGAATTGCAAACATTTTTCTAGTAATTTTTTTTTAATCGTGTGGAGGCTAACCCGATGTAACCTGATCGACTTGATGGGTCTAAAGAAAACTCGAAAGACCAATAAAAATATAATTTGATTCACAAAACTTGAAGATAGTACCATTTTTAAAATAATATTGAAATAATAATATATTGAATCGATCCGGACCAACCCGGGTTAATTTGTCAAATCCTCAACTTGGATCATGAGACCATGTTAACTTCATACAAAACAAATCAAAACAAATTATGAAACTCAATTCTCAATCAACTCATTATTGAAGAATATAATTGAAAAAAATTAATTAAAAAATAACAAAAAAATTGACATTAGTTAATATGTAAAACTTGTGACTCGGGTTATGAGATCAGGATAATCTCATAGAAAAACAAAAAAAATAACCTGAGTCAAATTGGATTAACCTACCAAACATGCGATCAAGGTCATGAGATTGTCATAACCTGATAAAAAGCAAATCAAAACAAAGTATGAAGCTTAATTTTCAATAAATTCATTGTTAAACGTTGACTTTTTTTTAAAAAAAAAATCAATCCAAAAACAGGATACAATAAAACGACTTAAATCTACCAAGGTTAACCCACAAAACACGTGACCCGAGTCATAAAACCGGGATAACCTCATAAAAAGCAAATAAAAATAAATCATAAAGCCTAATTCACAATCAACTCCTTGCTGAAAGATGAATTACAAAAAATATCGTTTAAAAAAGATAAAAAAAAAACTTGAATCAATTGGGTTAACTCACTAAATCCGTCACTTGAGTCATGAGACTGGGATAATCTTATAAAAGTAAACTAAAATAAATAAAGAACCTAATTCTCAATCAATTCAATATTAAATAATGAATTAAAAAAAACAATGTCATTTAAGAAAATCTTGAGTCTACCGAATTAACCCGTTAAAACTATGATACAAGTCATGAGATCAAACTAATCATATATAAAGCAAATCATAATAAATTATAAAGATCAATTTTTAGTTGAAATATAAAATTAAAAAAAATATATAAATTTAGAAAAAAGCTATTAAAATGAATAGTTTATTATAAGATGATACACAGTAAAATTACCAGATATTTTTTTATTTATACTGTAATGCAATGAAGTTACACTTTTGCTAAGAGATTTACTGTGCATCATTTTTGGAATTACCCCTCCTTCTTATCATACCGATGTATCCTCTCTCTCTCTCTCTCTCTCTCTCTCTCTCTAATTATAAATTAAATTCATTTCTTGGGGTAGTGTCAATATCTGTGTCAATGCACGGTCTGGGAGCATGCAGCTAGCTGCCCCTCAGGCCCTCAGTTACCTTGAGGACGTGATACAAATCCCTTGGTCATTATCATGATGGAATGATCGATTCAATTTAAGTGGATGGTTGGGTGCCCTTTTGTCCTCATTGAAATTGGATATTATCATTATTGCTTAATTATTGCTACAACATTGTTCCTATAGAACAGTGAGTCAAAAGCCAATTTTTGTGCACCAAAGGCAAAGCCTGCCTAGCATTCATGTACGAAATAAATGAAAGCGAATTGAATTAATCAATTACTGAGGTGACAAATATATTATAGAATTAAATATATATGGTACTTATAATTTGATTTTTGGCCTAGCTAACTAGCTATAAAGAGGACTGACTCTATAGAGCCACTGTCCGGAACCCTAACCTACAATTCCTAGCTATGAGCTACTGTACTGTAAGCAGATGAGTATATTCTATTAACTGTGAAAAACGGAGAGACGGGTATATTCTAAGCTAAGCTATAAGATGGTTTAAAATGATACCATTGACATTCTTCCATGGTTGCACGCAGGGATGAGGTTGACTTGGGAAATTTGATGTCAAACCTCCTTTTAAAGCTTCAGAGATGTAGAGAAGTGGGGAGTTTAAGTATTACATGAGGGACTTGAATTAATTAATCCTTCTTGATTATGGTTTCCTCTAGCTTGACTTCCTTACTAGTTGATTATGTGTTTAGAAATATGGTGGGGATGGAGTGTGGTAATTTTTTTTTTCCCGTGGGATCCATAAAAAAAAAAATAAGGAAAAACATGTAAATATTGTTTTATATATATATATATATATATAATAGTCGAATTTTATTGATGAATGTAGAACCCTATTAAGTTGATGGAGTTCTATATGAAATAATATGGGAAAAAAGTTATATAAGATATGAAAAAATAAACATTTTACCAAAGAAAAAGAGTTATTCATGGCTACGAGAACATCACTAGTTTATCCACTTCAAAATCACTAGAGGTCCTCTAAAAAGATCATTTTCTGAGTATGTGAAGTTTTTAGCCAATGACTTTAACCAAAGTGATAACAAGTGAAGTGTAAAGTCAAACATTTTGTTTCAATTCATCACCTCATCCTAAAAAAATGAATATGTTTATGGCATTTTAGATACCCCACAAGACACTAACGTTAACGAGTTAAGACTTTCCTTTAAAATCTGCTTGTAGTCAGAGTACCTCACTGACAAAGAACCTGTTCAATTGTTTGAGGCATACACCAACTAAATCCAAGCCAGTTTATGAAATGCTGCCAAAATTTCTAAGAACCATGACAATGTAGAAATAAATGCCGCACATGCTTGATTTCAAACATTACATATTGAACACGAAGCTTGATCGGGATGGATTAAATTCCTTAGCATCAAGAAACTTCTTGAACATACTCTTTCTTGCTGAACCAACCATAAAAATATCTCAATCTTAGGAGGTGCAAGACATTTCCATAATAATGGAGTGGAAGTAAAAGTACCTAGGATTTCAATATTGTTAATGATATTGTTGCCAGATTTTGTTGTATAGCTTTCTTCACTAGTATGGTCCTATCATTTTAAATCTTCCTTGTTGGTACTTAAACTGATCCCTGTTATCAATGCAAGAAGTTGTTGATATTAGAGAAAATTCAATATTGTGGAATGATAATTTTCAATTAAATTTCCACTCTTAATACTCTAATCTATACTCCCCTATCTCAACATAATACATGGAATGGTTTGATGAGATGGCATATAACAATGGAAAACAATATTTTAGAAGTCAACCTGGTAGCTATTTATCTTCCATAAATTTTATAGTCTCTCCATTTTCAACTTTGAATCTCCATCTATTTTTGAAGGCTAAATAAATTTTTGAATCCGTGTTGATGATGAAATAAATTCCTCTTCATGTGTCTGATAGAGTTCGAGTGAAAAGAAGAAGAAGTCTGTTTATATAAATAAGCTAGTATGTAGTGTGAACGAAATCTTGCCACTCTCCTAAATTATTATCTCCAATAGTCACTTGAATAACATTGCCTTATTTTTGCCTTGTAAAGACACCATACCCAAACCACCTTTGTTTTTTGCTCTAACAATAACATTCCAATAAACCTTGCAAAGCTTCTTTCCATCTGAAATACCATCCCATATAAACCATTTTTGAGTTGATGATATAACTCTGGCGACAATTTTTGGCATTAGAAATACTAACATATAATATAATGGTAGTGAGGAGAGAATAGTTTTTAGAAGGCATACACATCTAGTTAGGTAAAAAAAACTTGTTTTTTTTTTAATCTTTCCAGTCTTGTTATAATTTTATTAACAATTAGCTTCCATGTTGAAAGTCTTTTCAGGTTTGCACCTAAAAGGATTCCTAAGTATTGGATTGACAATGTGTTCCATTTACATTAAATTGTATTTACCATATCAATCGTATAATCTTCATCAAGGTAATGTGTTCCATTTATAGTAAATTGTATTTATCATATCAATCATATAATCTTCATCAAGGTTATAACCTATAAGAGAGCTCTTATGGAAATTAACCTTTAGGCATGATATCAATTTGAACCACCTCAAAATCCTTTTTCAGATGAGTTAATGATTTATACTCATTTTGCATAAACACCAAAGTGTCGTTTACATATTGGAGATGGCCAAGAAATTTCTAATTTCTAAAATCAATGCCCTTAAAGTAGTTTGTAGTCGAAGCCCTTTAATTGATATGTCAAGAGCATTGGGAAGAGAGGATCACCTTGTGGTAGACCACATTAAACTCTAAATTCTTGGCTTGGAGAGCCATTAATGAGAATTGCCAGTTGAGATCTTGAAATACATTTGTGAACTAAAGATAGCCATTTATTTCTAAACCTCGTGTACTACTTCTTCTAAGTACACCCAATTAACAGAATCAAAAGTCTTGTTGAAGTCTATTTTCAGTAGAACCCTATTTTGACCACTTTTCTTGATACCATGAATCACTTCATTAGCTATCATGAAGCCATCCAAAATCACTTCATTACTGTTTCATCCCCTTCTGATATTTGCTATCAAATGGAAGAATTTTGTGTTTCCATCTCCCAATCTACACGAAGTATGTCTAGACTTCTTCCTCCAAATGGCTTCAACATATTTACTTACTTTCTAGTGCTTAGAGCTTAGGCTATACAATTTGATGATCTCTTGCTAAGCTAGAGAATGATTCTCCGCTTTCTTTTTCAATTGTTGAAGATGATTATGAATTTGTAGCAACTTTTTATCTTGATTGCCAAATTTAGTTTTGTTATATTTTTTAATTTTGGATGCCAAATTACCAATCTTTTTTACCAATAAAAAACTGCCAGTGTGCTCTAAACATGTCCCAGCCTAGAACTTTTAGAGTTTCTCTAAAAATAGTGGTTGTTCAATCCAATAGTTAAGAAACCTAAATGCTTTCCATCCCTAGTTTTATGACTTACATTCATAGCAACATTTGACGGTGGTTTGACAAGTCCTTAGGATAACATGTGAGTGTTAGCCCTGAAAATATTAGATGATAATTCGGGGTTGTAAAAGATCTATCAATACAGTTTATCAATTGTCCTTGAAATCGAGTGTATCAATGACCAATTAAATGATACTCTAATAAGTTACAATTTGTAATGAAGTTGCAAAATTCATTTGAGCCAATGAAATTCAGGTACTTACTACTTATATCAAAATGATGCAGTGTTTCATTGCAATCCTCAACTAAAAACAAAGACTTATTTCACCATAAAACTAGGTGATAACCTTTTTTTCATATCCTTACTTTCCTCACACTTATTTCACCTTGATGTCCACATGCGATAGAGCGACAACTCCACTAGGGATCTTTAAATGATAAGTTTTGTTTGTTTGTTTGTTTAGTGATGATAAGCTATTTTCTCTATTATTATTTGTTTATCTTGTATTTCATGCATTTGTTTCTCTATTTGCTTTGATTGAATATGGAACTGAACTCATGCATATATAACACAACACTTATTTGTTGCACCTATATTGCTTTATATAAGTAGGGAATAGAATCACCTAATTATTGAAATGGCATAATGATAAGTCATGGAAAATGAACAACCAAATGATTCCCTTGAGCCAATAAGAGCAAGATGGTCGCGAACTCTTAAACAAGTGTAAGGTATCCTTGGCTACAAGTGTAGCAACAAAAAGTTGTTGGAACATGCCTTTATGCATAACTCTTTCATTGATAAGGAGCCATCTTCTAGGTTTCTAGAGTATACATGGGATTCCATGCTGAACTTCCTTATTGTAAAACAATAGCACTTCCAATACCCGTATTTGTTACCAGGTATTCTATCACAACTCAAGGATGTTTATAGAGGTACAAAAAAGTTTGCCCGAATACCTCTCAAGCACAACTTACATAGATATCTGCACTATAAAAACCTCTATTAGAAGAACAAATTAGAAGATTTACAAAGGACATCTTGGATTATCCTTTGTACTCCCATTAGTTCATTAAAGCACAAAAAACCCTGGCTCATATGGTAAAAACAGTTGTGGGAACAATATATGAAGACAATAAACAATCCTTTGGGAATGTAAAGGAACATTCAAGGGTGTGATGAAACCATTTATTTACCCATAAACATTGAGGAAGCATCTTGCAACCAAACTACATGAAACATATAGGAAGAAAAGCCTCAAAATGAAATTTAAGGATTCTTAGGATGTAGGTTGGAGTGTGACCATAAGAAGGAAACAACTCATAATAAGGTAGCTAAAAATGCACTGGAGAAACTGGAGAAGACCTGGGGAGGCAAGGAGCCTACATGACATGTGCATGCAATATCATACTTTGTTGAAAACTTGTTTTTGTAAATAGGTTTTTAAGTTTTGGGGACTGTACTGCACTTTCATTTTCAATATCTTTGTCTATATTATTATTGTTTTCAAATGAATAAATGTTATTAGGAACCTATCGTTTGACACTTTAATCTTCCTCTTTACTTGGATTAATATAATGATAATTTATCAAAATGGTTGAACTCTAAAATCCATCAAGATGCTAAAAAGCACCCCTACCCTAACAAAACATTGTGACCAAGTCGGTTTTATGAGAATATTTTATTAAAAAAATAAATAAATGTGTTTTTGATTTCAAAAATAATTTGATGTTTTCTCAAAATAGTATTTCAACATCTTGTATATAGGTTGTCGAACAAGTAATTAAGCAATTCTCACTCTAAAATGACAAATAAATTGAATAAAAAAGAAAAAAAAAGGTTCCACAACCCAAACATCATGTTTTTAAAGCTTGATTTTTTTTGGGATCAAAATGTAAGAATATATTATAGATCAAAAGTAACAAAGCCTCCAGACCAATGAGTCAATATTACAAACATGTATAACCTAATGGGAAGAGACGCTTAAGAAAAGCAAAATAAAACAAACAAATATAAATTACAATAAAATGAAATTAAAGCTGCATTTTAGATGTATGCATAATGGTATGTAGTGGATTTGATAATCATATACTCGTGAGACACGTTTCTTTGCAAATCCAAACAAACTATATTGGACGAGTTAAGATTTATCAGCTCTACTTATTTACGCTAAAAATGAGAAAAAACCATCTTTATTTTTCCTTTCACATTAAAAAATATTTAAATTTCATGCAGTCCTCTTTTTAGCTTGTGTGAGTTTTTCTTCATGAAAACCTAATAGTAAAAAATAAATCAATCAAAAAGAAAAGAAAACGATATCAATTAGAAAAAAAATGAGATATTTTTTTAGTAAGTATAATGGAGTAGTGGAAAGGATGGGGACCAATTTAAGTTTTGGAAACCCCACCTCCAAGCAATTCAAAAATGAAAATAACAAAATAAATGAGTGGATAAATACAAGAATGAAAATGAAGGTTGTGGAAAGTTAAAAATAGAAGAGGAGAAGAGTTTTTGGTGTCATTATAAATAAGAGTGAGTGTGAACAGTGAGACAAGGGAATAAATAAATAAATAAATAACATAAGAAAATGGTGGAGTAAAAAATTCAACAAGAAAGAAACAGAAGAAGAAGAAGAATTTGTGTCTCTCACCTAATTTTCTGATCTTTTTCAACCTCTCATCTATACACACTAAAAAACCTAGCTAAAAAAAAAATTGTATACTAGCCACTCTTTTTTCACATAAAGAAGACTCGATCCTCTTCATCTCTTCCAAACATCATTTTTTCATTTTTCACAACTCTCTCTTCCACACTCACAATCACTTTTCATTTGTTAAAAAAATGAAAAGAATGGAAATTCCCATCGCTTCTATAGACTTTTTATTGTTCTCTTCATGTCACCACTAATGACTTTTTATTTTTCTCAAACATTCCTCACCACTGGGTCACTCTCTATTATCAAGCATAACAACTGCTAATCAGTCCCTACATCATTGACCACAAACCTCTACTCCTATCACCAATTGACGCCCACTCATCCACTCACAGCGATGTCATTACAATAACTACTCATCAATGACTGTCAATCAAGCCTCCATACAACACCAACCAACCACGATTGCCAACAACTTTAGCTCACAACTAACAAACCACCGAAAACAACAAGTAATAGTGATAGATGTATAAGGTGATGTTTATATTATCTATTATATAATCAATCCCTTATTGAGAACCTCTAAAAGATCAGTTATGTTTTCTAATTATCATAAAACCAGATGGTGATTTCTTTGTCATATTCTTACCCGTCGTACACTTATTTTGTTTCGATGTCCACATGCTACAAGGAATGGAAGGACCATGTTAGCATGATGATCGTCCCTCACTAGCTTGTTGCTTTTCTTTAATTACAACTGTTGCAAATAATTTGAAATAATCGTTAGAGTCATCACCATGAAAAAGCATTTTATGTAAGAAATTATTAGAAGCCATAAAGATGGAATGAAAGGAATTAAGGGAGGGGAGGATTGTCCGCTGTATTTTTTATGTGGACAAGTAAGGCTACTAGTCAATGCTTGTCATGTACAGGAGCGATGAAAACCGCTAATTAATCCAACTCTAAATGCTTAAAGCCAATCAAGTTATTGTGGGATATAGTTAATTAACTTAATTTCACCAATAGATGTTATAAGATAAAATTTTGAGATGTTGTTCATTTGCTCACATAAAAGTGTGATTTATAAATAATATTAAGAAGGTGGATCTCTTTTATATAAGCTAATGAGCACTATACAAGTACCTAATATTTTTCTTAAAAAAAGTTTTTGTTGCTGATTTAAAATAAAATTAATAGGTGTTACTAGTGAGAAGGTAAAAATACTTTTACGGAAAATTCTATAAACTTACCCTTAATTTCATCGCTGGTTTTATAAAAAACAATAAAATATTTTTTTTATTTTTCTAAGTTTTAATTTTTAATCCTTGCAACGTAATTTTAAATTTTGTCACAATTAAATTAATTATTTTAATTTTTCCTTTCCTTCCTTTTTAATTACAACATGTAATTCTATAAAAAAAACATTTTTTATATATATATTTTCAAATTCATTTTTTTTATTTCTCAACCCATTTATGATGGAATGCTAAATTTATCAATTTTATATATGGATTTGCTAGCCAATATTTGCATAAAAAAAGGTCATTAACTTTTTAGAAGAATGGAGTATAATTTTGAAAATTTGGGAAGGAAAAACTCCCACATTATTAACAAAAGTTAAAACCCTTTTGAAAAACACTTGTTCACCCACATCCATTTGCACTGTTTACTGAAACAGTGTAATAATGATTTTATTGCTCCACCCAAAAAAATTTAACATTAAATTTTAAGAGTATTGAAGTCATATTTTTACTTTTTATAATTACATTAATTTTTTATAACTAATTTTGTGTTGCCTTCATAGGTCAAATAAATAAAACGTATCATTTTTGTGGGAAAAAATCAAAGAATTTCAAGAATTTCATTATTCTCCCTTTTGATCTTAGGTCTTCTTTTAACTTTATATTGAGAATAAATGATGGAAAATTTTAGAATGCACATGTCATCCGATAAAAAGGTAAAATAGCTAAAAAAATACAATATAGATTATACTACATCACTTATTCTATTGGCTACTTGATTTTACGAAGCCTGCTTATGCAAACCAGATATTTAGCACTCGCTTTGAAAGTCAAAAGAAAGAACTCTTCTTACACAACTCTCAATCTTAGATATGATGCAAAATGAATATTGTTCTATCATTAATCAGAGATTTCTTTATAAAAAATATGAATTGGAATCTGAAGAAGGAAAAGTAGAAGGAGTCCTCAACTAGTAATAGATAAAGGAGGATTTATTCAATCACATAATTTAGGTCGTCTAGATAATAATTTTCCTTGTTCA
Source organism: Populus x sibirica (assembly GCA_019202695.1). Taxonomy (NCBI): domain Eukaryota; kingdom Viridiplantae; phylum Streptophyta; class Magnoliopsida; order Malpighiales; family Salicaceae; genus Populus; species Populus x sibirica. The sequence goes on from JAGMVL010000500.1 coordinate 1,416,289, forward strand.
CTAATAAATTGACTAATTAAACTCATGTTTCTATAATTAATTCGATCTTCGATCCAATTAAAGAAAAAGGCTTTTTATGTTAGAAAGTCAAAAGAAAGAGGGGGTTAAAGGTCACAATTGGGCTATAAATAGAGGGAGTAGTCAAAAGATATCTAAATGCGACCTACTTTGACTAGCGATGGCTCATTAGTTATTACCAAATTGACCGAGGATAAATAAATATTTTTCAATTTTAATTACACAATGAAACGACCGAAATACTATTGGAAGCAAAAAAATCTAAAACTGACATCAATGGGCATTTTATGTATTTTCACAATGTTTTTTGCTAAGGAGCAATTTGGTATTTGACCAAATATAAAAAACAATAAAAAATTAAAAAGCATAGTGAAAATACTAAAATACTCTTATAAGGCAAAAAAAATTAAAAACTAGTGTCAAATGGCTTTTCTGTCTTTTCAAAATAGTCTTTTTTGTTATTATCAAGTCAACTTGGAGGCAATTTGGTACTTGAACAAAAATAAAAAATAAAAAAATTAGGGTACATGCAGCGCCTCTTGCATCCAAAAATATCCTTTTGTCGTGTTGTCGGAACTGTCATCACGTCCTCTTCTTGATAGAGTAGCCCATATTGGTAGTGGTGATCCGATTTGTTGCTAGTGATTTTTTTTCTTTTCTCTCACCTCCCTAAAACATTACAATTTGACCCCTTTTGTTGTTGATATTTCTTTTGTAGAAGTTTTATTTGTTTTCAATCTCATTCTTCCATCCTAATTTTCTATATATTATTTTTTTCAATTTAATCCTTATTCTTTTGATTATTTGTTTTGGGCTTTTTGTTGAATTGATTTTTCTTTTCAATTTAACCTTTAATAAAAAAAATTTCAATTTTGATCAGTATTCTTTTGATTGTTTTTTTTGTTCTTTTGTTCAATTAATTTTTCCTTTCAATTTCACCCTTCAATCAAAAATAAAATATATTTTGTATTTCAATTTTGATCCTCATTCTTTTAATTGTTATTTTTTATTTAGAATCCATTTATGTAATTAATATTTTTTATCAAGCTAGCTAATCCTCCAATATTTAATTAATTGAGAATTGGGCTTTGTGGTTTTTCTAGATATGATGTTTTTGGTCTAATGCCTTGAATCATGAGTTTAAAAAGTAAATGTGGGTTTTTTAATTAAAAATATTTTTTTCAGTGGTTATGGTTATCATTTTTTTTTTAATTTTGTCTATTTGCTGTTATTATCTATTTTTTTATTATTTATTTAAAATAAAAACAATTTATTTAATACAATCCAGTTTTTAATTGGTGTCACAAATTTTTCCTTTTCAAAAATATATTTACACTAAATGAACATTATTTTTAATATATAAAAAATACCCCATGGCATATTACTGGTGGACAGCTAGCATAGACTAAGGTTACCTATGATTCCCTTTTCGTTTTTTTGTTTTTTTTAATAAAAAAACATAGAGATTAACGGCATGTGCTAAAATACCCCCATAAACCTTGTTCATGTGTCAATTGTGTCATATAAGTATGATTTAGGAAAACAAATGGGATCAAGAAGAATACAGTCAACCAATAACATGCCTGATATACGTTTAGCAAGTACAATGTGGATGACCTCCTCCTAGCTTTATGGATATAGATAGCTTCTGTGGTTCTAATGGCTGCTAATGTACAATCTTCGAATATATATATATATGATAGTTCTTTGAGATGATCTACTATTAGTAAACTCGCATTTAACTCGTGGAAGCAAGCCTTTCTTAATTATATGTCTAGGTTTTATGCAGTAGACAGTGAAAAGCATGTCTAGCTAGGCTTCTGCATAGCATGGCCCATTACAAAAGGTAGCATGAATGCCTGATGAGACAGTTTGTGTGAGCGTGGGGAGGTGCATTAAAGGTGCATAATTATCAAGCCACTTAATTTCCTCAAGCCTTCTAGATATTACGATGGTGTGGTCCATTCATTATCTGGCCATAACATGATCTCTCTGTGGCATGAGATCGAAGGAAGTTGGCTTTGACGACACAATGCCATCAACCCTAGCATATTGATGACATGATCTTGGAGATTGAAGAATGAAATGGGCTTGAATCTTTGTATTAATTTTATCAAACCTTTAATTAAGGAAAAAAAAAACTATATATATTCAAAAAAATACTTAAGAAAAAGAAATTATTAAAACCTAAAAATAAGGGTCCAAAATCGAGCACATTGTTTACTTCCTATTGACCAGCTCGCACCTTGGCATGCCTGCGACCAAATTTTGCAGAAACCTTCGGCAAATCTTTTCTATCTCATTACAGATACTCTTAAGAAGCATTGTGGACTGCATTGGATAAAGAGGAATGGTGAATAGAGCTGATTTGCAGAGTGTAATACGTACGTCCTACAATCTAGCCAGCTTCTTCTGCATATTCTCAAGGAGGTATCCATGGATTTGCTTCGTGATACGCTGATATATGCAGTAGAGGAACTCCCAAGTACTTGCCTTAGTCCTCGGTTCTCCCAGCTTCTAGGTAGCGACACTGTTACATTTCTGGAGAAAAATAAATTAGTTTTGCTAACACTGAACTTCTGACCTGATGCAAACACATAATTCGTTCAAGCAAGACATGATTTTTCCCATTTGATGAGTACTCGCTTCTGCAAATAACATCATATCGCCCGCAAAAAAACATGTGGGGGATCTTCGGACCTGTTCTGCTTACTCGGAAAGGTTTCGAAGCTCCAGCTGCAACCTCTACTCGGTAGAAATCGAGTTGACGGCCTTGATTTTTGCTCAGCCATTGTAGAAACTCTTATAAAAAGAAAAGAGTGCCTAAAACATAACTTTGGGGATTATGGTGCCACAAAATAGGCCCAAGTCATAGATTTTGAGGTAAGCATGGGCTACACAATCCAAAAGACATTGTTTTCCAACAAAGCAAACCCCCAACACTATTCTATATGTGATCTTTGTAAACAAAAAACTACTTGTCCATGAAACTTCATGGAGAAAATCCCACTACCAATTCAACAATGTGTATATATATATATATACATATTAAAAAAAGAAAAAAAAAAAAAAAACGTCCGCATAATGGCTAAGCAGTGGACTATAAAAGTATGACGAAGACCTCAATTTCTTTTTATTTGATTATTCCGTGGGCACCCTTTGGGAAGTGGATGAAGCCATTACAAAATGCCGTAGCACTTTATAGTAAATTTACTATAAACACTATTAGAAAATTAAGAAATATAAATGGAAATACTGAGAAAATATTTTTGTTGGTAACTTTTTAATGAATTTTATCGACGGATATATTCCCTCAGTATATACCGAGAGAATTACAATAGAAGAAAAAAAAATTAAAATAAAGCAAAAAAAAAAAAAACAATGACATGTCATTTTTACCAATGGAATTACCGACGGAATTTATTCCGTCGGTAAACTGTGAACACTGTTCATCATGTCAATTACAAAGGGAATCATCGACGGAAAATTCCGTCGGTATTTTACAAAGAGCTCTGGAACTATTCACTTCCCAATTGCATTGTTAATTACTGTTCTTTACATACAAAATCACCGACGGATTGAAAAGTTGTCGGTGTTATTTGGCGGTTTTTAAAAAAAATTAGATTAAATTAAAAATTTAAATTAAATATTACAAACAGAATCACCGACGGATTGAAAAGTCGTCTGTGATATTTGGTGGTTTTTGAAAATTTTAGATTAAATTAAAAATTTTAATTAAATATTACAGACGGAATCACCGACGAAATGATTGAAAATATTAATATTTAATTATCCGTTGGTAAAACCATCAGTAAAACGCCCCAATAAAAAGCCTAGAATCCCTAATTTCACAACAGACCCGTCTCCTTTTTTCTTCTTCTTCTTCTTCTTCTTCTTCCTCATATATAAAAAAACATCAATATCCATTTTTTTCTTCTCTTCTCTCCTCAACTACTTTTCTTCTCCTCCATGCTCAGGTATGTCTTCTTCTCCTTTCTTCTTTTTTCTTCTCAGTTTTTTTTAATTAGTATACTTTACGAATTTGTTTTTTTTCTCTCTCTTCTTAGCTTCACTTGCAACTACATTAAGGTAAGATTTTTCTTTTTCCTTTTTTCTTTTTTCTTTTCATGTTTTTTTCATTATATTTGTTTTTTTTAATTGTTTTTGTTCCTAGTATGAATGTTGTTGTTAGATTTTTTTTTCATATGAGATCAATTTTTAGTTGATTTATTTAGAGGATTTTTAAATTTTTTTCATATGAATTTTTTTAGTTGAATTTATTTTTTCGTATTATTTATTTGTTGCAAATTTTGTTTGAGTTGATTTTCTTCTTCTTTTTTCCAAGCATTTTGAGTATTATAGAATGTTGATTTATATTAATTTAATTATTTTATAGTTTTGTAAAATATATTTTTTAAAAAATATTTTTAAATAATTACCAACGGAATTACATACGGTATTTTGCTAAGGAAAATACCGACGGAATGAAGTGTATAATCTTTTTTTCATGTTTTTTTGTTAGTAAATCCATTGGTAATAATATTTTTTTATTAACAACGGACTTACCGACGGATAAAAAAATTATCGATGAAAGATTCACCGACAAAGCATTTTCGTCTGTGATTTCGTTGGTAAATTAATTACCAATAAAATGATAGTGCAAATACCAACAGAAAAATCTGTGAGTAAATATAAAGATTATCATAGTGAATGAATATATCAAATGTCAATTAATGGGCATTAATGCGTTTCTTGTTTTGCAGGAATGTATCTCCAAATTGAAATAAGAGACAGATTATTATTAATATTATGCAAGAAAACCTTTTATTGAAACAATAATAAGAAAAAGAGAGAAAATATTGATAGATACTCAAGCATGCGTTTAATATTTGGTTGAATATTATAAGATATGTCAAATGGAGATATTAGATAAATGATATAATAGTAGTTTTAATTAGTATGTCTTTAAGTGTATTCATTTTCTATTTTTTATTTTTTATTTTTTATTTCTACTATAATAAAAGAATTAATTTTCAAAACAATCATTGAATAATTAGAAAATTCATTAACATAATTTGAAAACAATCAACAACATGAAATAACATATACTTGAATATTCACCCCACATATAATTTGAATAATAGTAAAATAATAAAATATTCATGACTCATTATTTCAGAGCATATGTATGTGATCGTTTTTTTAAAGAGATAGTTAAAATGATTTTTTAGCTGCTTTAGCTAAAATTTAGCTACAAAATAAGGAGCTAATTCAACAATGTCCATGTGCAGATTGTTCCATTGTTCTTCTTCTGTTTGGCGCGCATATATATATATATATATATATTAAAAAAAAAAGGCCCGCATAATGGCTAAGCAGTGGACTATAAAACTATGACGAATTAGGACCTCAATTTCTTCTTCTGTTTTGCAGTAATGTATCTCCAAATTGAAATAAGTGACAGATTATTATTATTATTATAATGCAAGAAAACCTAAGAAAAAGAGAGAAAAATGTTGATAGATACTCAAGCATGCCTTCAATATTAATTTAGTTTAATATTATAAATGCGTGAAATGAAGATATTAGATAAACAACATAATAAAAGTTTTAATTAGTATGCATTGTTTAAATTTTTATTATATCTTTAAGTGTATTCATTTTCTATTTATTATTTTTAATTTCTACTATAATAAAAGAATTAATTTTCAAAAATGTCATTGAATAATTAGAAAATTCTTTAATATAATTTGAAAACAATCAACAACATGAAATAACATATACTTGAATATTTATTTCATATATAATTTGAATAACAGTAAAATATAATAAAATATTAATGACTCATTAGAGAACATGTATGTTCTAGTTAAAATGGCTTGTTTAGCTGCTTTAGCTACTAAATAAGGAGCTGGATATAGATACTCTAAATTAGGATTTTAAATTAATTTCAAACATAAGATAAAACCACATCAAAATTATAGAAGTAATTTTCGTTATCAAGACATTTGTTAACCAAGAAATACTAAGATAATATCTATATTTATATAACAAATTAAAAAAAAATATTAATTAATAACTTGAAAAAAATAAAAATGCTAATTAAAAATCAGAGTGGAAAGTTAGTTTTCTCTATAAACAATAGAAGATAAATATAAATATAAATATTTTACCTTCACTATCCTTTTTCATTTTACATATTTTCTTTTATTTATCTTGGGTATTTACTATGGTTTGTTAAGTACAAATATTTGTGTTCGTATACATACACAATGCAAATACAACTTTATCTATCTTAAATTTAACTGAAAAACATAAAGATAAATTATAATAATCTCTTAAGAGTATTATGACATTATAGAAATTATTAAAAAGATTTATTACTATTTTAAAATAGTTAAATTAAACAATTTAAAAATAATAAAGATTATATTAAATAAAAATCTAATTAAAAAAATAAAACTAATCATAAATAAAGAGAAGGCCATGAGCTGTGGGGGCATAGAGGTCTAGGCTTGCATGCTTGGTTTAAGATGTAAAAGTCCAAGCGTGCTTGGTCATGGAATTTTTATTTAATTTTCTAGAAATTAAAATAAATATCCACTAAAGTTGGCAACACTTAAGTTTTGAACGAGAAAGTGTATTTTTTAAATTGAAGTCCTCACTCTTTATTTATGCTTTTTTTTTGTACTTTTTTTTAACAACATTGTTTTTTAAATAAAATCTCAAGACACTTAAAATAAATATTTACAAGAATTCTAATAATTTAAATTTAAGAAGGGAAAATTATTAGTTGAGGTAAATCTCTCATTTCATTGTTTTTTTTTCTTTTATAAAAAATGTCTTCTTTATTAGTAACAAGTTATTTTAGCAATAATAACTCAGCAAGTCTAAAAAAAAATCATGTTTTGATAATATTTATGTAAAAGATAAAAAATAATGAACTCATGAAAACTATATAAAAATAAATATTAAATATTTTATTTTTATTAATTATTTATATGCAATTTGTTGATTATTAACTTTCTTGCCGGTCAATCTTTTTTTTTTGGCTTGTAGCTAACTTCAAGCTTTTAGAAGATATCCCGTATCTACTTGTTAAATATTATTATGCTCATATGAAATTATTTAAAAAATTATTAAAAATATAACAATTAAAATTTATAATTTTATTTAAAAACTATAACATACTCAAATGATTTTTTAAAAAGCCTTTTAATTAATAATTTTAATAGGGATTTATTTTAAATAAAAACAAGCTTTTCAAGAACAAAAAGCTTACCCCACTTGTTTGGTCTCAAAAGAAGAAAGTCCAGGTATATTTGGGCCTAGACTAAGCTTGTATACCTAACACTGCTATTTTCAATTAAAAATTGCAACAAACATTGTATTGTTTGCTGTAATAATTTTTTAATAAACTCCAATGGCTGGAAAAAGTTTAATTTAAAGATTTCAATAAACTCATTCTCAATTCAAAATACCCTTTAAATTACTCTAAAATAAAATAAAATAAAATCTATCAAATAAAAAAACATGGACATAATTTGTTTTTGTCCAGTATGTTTTAAAAGCAACCCCCATCTATTGAACTCTCCTTCTTAAAATTAGCTTACTGATACTAAAATTAACTTTTATTATGACCAGACTGATTAAATACTTTATCCCTCCTCTCTTAACATTTAAAAACTAAAATGTGAAAGAAATAAAGTTTAGAGTCAAAACTTTAAAACCTCAAAAATAGAGACTAAATTTTGGGACATTAAAACTTCAAGGACCAAACTAAAAGAAATTTTTTTATGTTTATTTTAGTGCTCATTGTTTTAATTTTTTAACTATAACATAAAATTCTATTTTGTAAAATTAAATTTTAATTCATTTATAAAATATAAAACTTGCCAATATAACATTGGTGAGTGAAATTAAAAAGAAATAAAGTTCAATGGCCATGTATTGTGTAATTTTTAGAATTTTTATTTGGCTTGATTTTAGATTTTTTTTTAAGTGATTAGAGGATTCCTTAGTATATCTAAACATCTTGAATTCCAGAAATTATCACCAAGTAATTTGAGTTTTCAAGTGTCTGTATTCTAATATCAAATACGGATACTCCAAGGCAAAATCAAGAGTCGGAGCAACGTAGAGTGCAGAGGTAGATGAAACTTGAACATTGACAGCTGCATGTCTTTCCTGTAAAGCAATGTAAAGAAGAGTGATCATTGCATTTTGTGGGTAGCCAAGTTCTGACCAAAATTTAATTTTTCTAGCAATTGATAATTTTTCCATTTTGTATCCAATCATATTAATTAGTTCTTGAGCATATTAGTTTCCGTATACACATATTAATATGAAAAATATTATTATTTATATTATAAATATTATAGCGCTCGAGGACGTTGTTTTTGTTATTTGTAAAAGTAAAAAATTATAGCTAGGTTGTTGGGTCCTGCTGCTACTAGAACCCAATAATATTAAGTCCTGTTGCTAGTAAGATTCCATAGCGCTGGGTCCTGCTAGACCCATCCATCAAATAGCATTGAGTCCTGCCTCCAGTAGGACCCAATATCCAATACTGTAAAGTTTTTTTTTTTATAGGGTAAAGAGAAAATATTATTATTATTATTATTATTATTATTATTATTAAATTTGAAAAAAAAAATTATTACTATTAAAGAAAAACGATAAATTTTACTTGAAAGGATTAAAAACTATAAAAAACTTGGGCCATACTAATTTAATAATATTATTAATATTATAGGTATTATTAATTTCATTAATATTATTAAATTTAAAATAAATTGTATTACCATTGAAAACAAAAACAATCCTCTTTGGCTCTTTCTTTTTCTCTTCTTCTTCTACAGTTCTACAGTTATATATATGCTAACTGTGAGCTCTGTATTGAAGGTATACGATTACATTGAATTTAGTTGCAAGTTTCACATTACAGTTTTTTTCTCACATTAATGGGTAATGCATCATTGCAGTCTCTATGGGTTCTAGCAAATCCTATAGATAAAAACATATCTGTTGGAAGAAGTTGCTGCTCAGTCAGGAAAATTCTCAATGAATCTGACTGCTTTTGAAATGGATAATACACAGGAATACATCCTTCATGAACTCAGGGAAGATGGAATCCAATCCTATTGACCAAGTGACAAACGATGGGATCATTTATATTATTAAGACGCTAGAAAAAGCTAGCTTAGTTCACACATTAGCCATCGGCTGAAATCATGCAATTACAAACGAAGACATCAACAACACTTATTCAAAATGATAGACGTAGAGGTTGTAAGAGAGCCAATAATCATTTTTTCTTGGCGATGAACAGGCCCCATCGCTGCTCCCCGGATGAACTCCTGGTCAGCTTTGCCTTCCATCCACCAACTATATCATTATAGTCCCCCTGGAATGGATAATGGCCAAGTGAGTTGCCTAAAATTAAAGAAAATCAGCATCTAAGAATTCGGGATTAAACGAATGAAGGTATACTCACTTCGGAAAAGTCGTGGATGAACTCATCCTTGTCCTTCTCTATAGCATTTAACTCCCTTTGCAGAACTTTGTTGAACTGAAGGCAGAAGTAACAAAATAATTCAGATTTCGAAGGCCGATTAAATACTAAATCAATGACGATACAAGGGAATGGTTGATCTGTGGCAAACCTGATCAGTTCGGTCCTCTGCAACGACCTCATCAAAACCAGCATCCCTAAGCATCTGCATATCATTCATAACATGACAGACATTTTAGGAATTGGGAACCAAAAAGCACATATCTGGCAACAACAAATAATTTCAGATGCAAATATACCTGGCCATATGCTTTTACATCATGAAGATCATATCCTCTCTGTTTAATGTACTCGGCAAATTCTGGTGATGGAGTTCCAGCACACTTGCAGTAATCACTGATAAGTACTTTACCTCCAGGCTTCAACCACTTGAAGAAAGATCTAAATAATGCAGGTTTGTCCTGAGACATGGTGGTAGTTCATGAAGTAAAATTAATCAAGGATAGGAATAGAGGCAGACTGGCAGCTTCTAACAATACAGAAAATTAAGCACCATGCAAAAATTGTAATGACTTTCTTATATCACTCGTAGTCCCGAAACGTTCACATAAATCAGGTTTTATGCAGGTCAAGGAGCCTGTGTTTTTCAAGAACAAATATAACAGAGTGGAAAAATTCTATCCGAGGAACAGCACTGAAAGCAGTATCACAAATTGACCAGTAACTTCTAACAAAACAGAAAGAAAAACTGCGTGCTGCCAAAGAAAGCCAACTCTCCAATCTTAACAAATCAAAAGCTACTTTGCAGAAACATCTGAGAATTCTTACTTGAATGTGCAAAATGGTGTCACGGCTGTAGATAACATCAAATGTGTTGTCAGGATATGTCTTTGTAGTACAATCAGCAACTTCAAACTCCACAGAACATTTGAGCCCAATGGCACGTTCAAGGGCAAACGAAATCATATTTATGGAGAGGTCAATGCCTACAACCTCCACATCAAAGTTCTCAGCCATGTAAAAGTCACCTCCCCCAATCCCACAGCCAACATCTAGGACTTTCTGGCCAGGCTTAAGATCCAGATGTCCCACAAATTCTTTAGTTGTTTCTGCACAGATACAAATATGCATTTAGAAACAGTAATGCAAGAATAAGAAGAAGAGATCAACGAACTAATCTGATAGATATTTTAATATTGAGAAAGAACTTTTGCATTGAACTCTTTGAAAAGAAATATATTCATATGGTTAGGCCATTAAGATAGTTCACAAAAATTTTCCCTTGGTATGCTCAACAAGGAAAGGGGTGAAGATAGAAGCACAATTGTCTATGCAGGTGCTTGGCTTTCAGGTTGTAATTTCAAACTTAGTAGAAAAGGGCAACTTATAGCTTTTTCCCCCAACTGGGAAGGGGGAGAAAGAAAAGAATGGAACGGTAGCATACCAATTCCTCCTGTACTCACATAACCTTGTCCGAAGACACGCTCATAACGTAATATGCCATTGGATTTATACTGAACATTATCTAAGAATCGCTGGAACCCCTTATCCTCATATGAACTAACTTTCTGCCATATCCAACAAATCTGCACCAAGCAAGTATTGCATCATGTCAATTAACCCATCTAATTAAGCCTCAAAGGAACAAAATCAAATGATCCAGTTTCATTGCCTGATTCTGGTTCTTTTTGTTTTTCACATAAGCTGAGATGCATTTGCAGCCAACAAGAGAGAGTTCGAAAGAATTTCCAGACCCATCACGCGTATGGCATTCTTTAAACACCTGCAATACAGTATATATAATGTTTACAAAACTTCATGAAGATCTTGTTAGTTATTGCTTACAACCTATAAGGTTAACTGAAAAAATGACCTCAAATCACCTATATTGAGGGAACAATAGCCATTAGGAATCATCAATCTATATTCATTTTATCTCCTGAAACTTAGAATCTTACTGGTTCAATAAACATTTGAACCTGAGTGGTGCTATCATACATAGTATAACAGATATAAACAATAATTTTCTAGCTCATCACACATGTTCAGTTAACAAAACGTGGAGTCCTTTCAAAGAATATTTCAACAAGAATCAAACCTTCGTGTAGAATCTGGGTTCCCGGTAATGGGTTGGGTTGTATTTTCGCTTAGAATCTCCAGATTGATGAAAACAAGACTCTCTGAAGAAAATAAACCCATCAATCTTCACCCATTTGACCATCCTTTCTACCAGATTCTCCACCTACAATCCATGTTAACAAAACACAAGAGACAGAGTCGTTATCAGAGTTGTAGAGAAGGGTACTAGAGAAAACTAACTTGCAACCACAAAGACTACACCAGTTTCAAAGAACATGAAGACGCCTGATTAACCATCACAAAGACTACAAAAGAAGGCATTGAGAAAATAACGAGCCGAGCCAAAGAAAAAATCACACAATATTTATGTAGGATACTTAATTCATATATAGACTGGTGCAACCTTAAGCTGAATTACTAGCAAATCCATAAGCATATTGTGAAATTAAATAACAAGTAGGAATAAGGATTAGGAACGTTCACCTCTTTGTCAGAGAGATACATGAGAAGCCAATTTGAGAATATCAAATCCACCGACCCCTCTGAAATATTCAGATCTGGGGATGTCACATCGGCGCACATAAACTTGACATTCTTATAGTGTCCGTTGATATTTTCATTCTGCAATCAGAAGATAGGGGAAAGAAAATACGATAAAACTCGAACAGAAATCTAGAAATAACAATATACATCCAGTTTAACAGGCATAAACAAAAAGCTTTTTCTGTATATAAATATGGAGGACCACAGTCACCTTTTTTATTGCACTCTCAATGAAGTCCAAAGCCACTACTTGGCCAGCCTTCTGTGCTAATTCCCCTGTGAAACGGCCAATACCAGCTCCGAGTTCCAAAACTGTTTTTCCTTCATAAGGTGGAAGCAGAGAAAGTATCTGTGCATACCCCCAATTAGTTAAGTTTCAGAAAACTATATAAACCATAACAGCAATCAATGATCTAAAAGCATGAAGAATTCAAAATGAAGATGCATATTTATCAATGAACTAACAATATCATTTTAACGTATTTTGAAGAACAATATCTAAAGGAACAATTTTCTGTTAAAAATTTACATTAAGCAAACAGGATTGGGATTTAAATCAAACAAAGAAGCAGTAAAGAACATCCGAAGCAGGGATCTTGAACGATCATTTTACAATTCATTACTCCACAATTAATGCTGCCAAATACCAATGTACTAAACATTAAGTAAACAGGATTGGGATTTAAATCAAACAAAAAAACAATTACACACACAACATTCCCATGTACATAATAAAACAAAAAGGAAAGGAGCATTTTTTGAAGCAGTAAAGAGAAGTGTACCTCAGGTCTTTCTTCCTTGTCAAGTTCAGATGCTTTCGAGTCAAGCATCATTGCATTCACACTCAAATCGGAAATGTTATCCATCCAATACTTCTTCTGAATATCGCGTTCTTCCACTGACAAACCCAGAAACAAAAACCAATGTAAGTCCAATCTCGACGTAATGCACGCCATATATATAATCTCCAAAACATAAAAAAAAAAAAAAAAAAAAAAAAAGTGACAATACATAAAATAGTAAAAAAAAAAAAAAAGAGGGGAAAGCAAACAAAACCAGAAGAAACGATTCTTAAAAAAAATAAAATGGGTGTCGTACCATGAGTAGCCATTGTTGAAAGGAGCTTTCTTTAACAAGAAGGAAAAGCAAAATGGGTTCTCTCTTTGAGTGTTTTGTTTAAAAAGAAAAGATTTTGAAAGGAGATGACGGTGATGAAAACGAAAACGAAAACGAAAACTTAAGAACCCTCGACGGCAATGCAAGATTTTGAAAAGGTCCTGGATCTACGGTCATAAGCTCTGCCTTTCTGCTGCATCACTTATTTGCTATGCTATAAAACTCTCCTGCGATGCTCAGCTTGGGCTTCTGATACCTGGTATGTGTGGGTTTTTTATATTGATAAACCAGGGTTTTTTTAATATACTGCCTAGTTTGGCTTATTGCATGCATGATGATGCCTCTTATTTACTTAATAATTAATAGCAATACTTTATTTTTGGGTTAAACAACTACGTTTGCAAAGGACATAATTATAATTATATAATCTTTTTAGGCAGTCTTGAAGTTAAAACTCTAATAATTATATTCAAAATTTAATGAAAAAGAGTGGATATATATATATATATATATAAGGTCTAGGATCTAGCAAAGTATAGTTTATTTTTTATTTTTTAGCATCATAATTAAATTAATAAGTGGAGCCAATAAAATTTGAATGATTGATATGGAGCAGATCTAAAAAGTATTTGAAAATGTAATAACACTTGTTTTATAAATGTGTTTCAATTGAAAATAAATTAAAAAAAATTATTTTTATTTTAAAAAAATTATTTTTGATATTAATACATTAATTAAAAATATAAAAAAATTAAAATTTTATAAAATTTAATTATATTTGGAACACAATAATAAACGTGGAATTAACCTTTCAGATCCCACAATGATTCGAGGGACCACTTTTAGAATCTAGCAATATTGTTTTTTTTTCGAAAATAGGGGGAGAAAGTGAAGAAAACGAGTGCCTCTTGGAGGTAGACTCGGTGAAGCTGCGAAGGGCCAAAGAGTGAAGTGAATCTGAAAATGTATTTTGTTGATGGTATCACGTGAGCTTATAGAGACACTTGCCACCTACCATCAATTATTACTTTCCTAATCTGTCGTTGCTATGTATCCATTTCCCCCCTTTTTTTTTAAATGTTTTTTATTTAAAATGATAATAAATTAATAATTATTTTATTTTATTATGATTTTAATTTATTAACATTGCAAATTTAAAAAAAAAATCATTTTAATGTATTTTCATATAAAAAATACTTCTATAAAAACATCATATAAACACATTCTTCATCAAATAACAAATTAATATGTTTTCTAATTCGCAATTTGTGTAATCATCATCTTTTCATCGAATCAGCCACCATTGCTTTGAATATATTGATAAAAACATGATTTTTTTCAATATTTTTCATAATATGCTGTGATATGTGTGAGCATAAGTGTTTTGTTAGTAGAGAATGAATAGATAAAATTGAAAATTCTTATATATATATATATATATATATATATATATATATATATAGAGAGAGAGAGAGAGGAGGGGGGGGGAGAGAGATTTACAACATGAATGAGAATTCGCGTACGTATCAAACCAATAAATCATCCTTGTGGGTTTAGTGATCATCAGATCATCCTCGTGTTATTTTGCTAATTTGTAAGCTCCCCATGTCATTATGATCGATTATTACTTGGGATTGTCGGTAATGGTGTGATTTACAGAAACATGTGGTGTCTTAAGGATGATCAGCACAGTTCATCAGTTCCTGGGGAGCTAGGGCCATCATGGCTGAAGCAAGGGAACTGTTAGGGCAAACTCTGCGGGGCAAATTCTTGCATAACGCAGCCATGGATGATATATATTAATCCAGTTGCGAAAACATGAGGATAATGAGGTAAGACTACGCTAAGAAATCATCATATGTGTAATTTGTACGTAGTTTTTTAACAGCCAAAGACGATGGTGCACAGCACATATTGAAAGTGTTTCATCACTTGACCCGTGAACACAGAGAATTATTAAGGATAGAGAATGAGGAATCTCACCACGACTGGCCGGCGGTGGAGTTGAAAAGGGATCTTCAGTGGCGGAGTGGGTGGAGGACATTGAATCCTATGGATGAAAGAAGCAAGATTCTTCTTCTTCCTTTTGTGGAGAAAAAAATAAATAAAGAAATCAGCTGTGGTTGTGGCTTGGAAACGGGTTCATGAGGGGCCTCTTATAGAACTGATTGATGTCGTGTTCAGTGAGTCCGTTGCCCCTTTCCACGTGATCATGGGCCTAGCCTCCAATAATTTGCGCTGCGTTTTTTTGTTGCCACACAGCATAAAGATTACTAAAAGTGTAACTTTTTATTTTCAATTATTATTTTTATGATTTTAAATTGTTTTAATACGCTTTTTATTAACAATAATATTTTATAAATAATAATAATTATTATTATTTTAATATATTTTCAAATAAAAAACATTCTAAAAAAACTATTATTATAATTTTTTTATACTTTTTATTGAGAAACAAAAAAACATTTAAGAAAGGCGTGGTTGATATGCACATCAATGATTCAGCTTTAAATATTGATATTTTAATGTTTGTGGTTTCTCCATTAAGGTTTGTTTTTTTCGACGGTCGACATTCACTGCATTACAAATCCTCCATCTTTTTTATATATATAAAAAATTAATTACACTATCATGATCTAATTTTCTAATTATCATCAAATTCATGTTATTTTAGGAGCCACAAACTTGAATATACATTAATATAATTATATTATTATCAATCTCTAACTAGTTTGTGTCTAATAACCAATTCAACACAAAAGCTTAAGCTGTTACGTAAGAGGCTCCAAGATATGGTTTATATTATTTTCTAATATATCCCTTCAAATGAAAGCCCTTTGGGCTTGAAACTTGCACATGCTCACATTACTTTGTGCTTAATTTTTATCAAATAAATAGGGATAGTGAGATTCAAACTCGTAACCGCTTGGTTATCAAAGCTCTGATATCATATTAAATAATCAATTCAATCCAAAAGATTAAACTGTTAGATGAGATCTCAGATATAGTTTATATTAGTTTCTAACAGTTTGCATATCTATCAAAATTAATTTTTATCTTAAGATATTTTTAAAGCCCATATCCCTTATATCAATTTAATATAATCAATTAAATTTAATAAATTCACCAAGTATTGGTCTTAATAGTAAGATCTAAAAAATCAAAGAAATAAGTATACCTCCTTAATCACCACGTCAATCCTTTAAGATTACTATGTTTATGTTTTTGTTATAATGATAATTTTTTTTTAGAAGATTGTCCTATTGGGAAATATTCCTGCATAATTTCTTTTAAAAAATTAAATAATTTCTCAAAATTAATATGATTTTATTATAGAAAATAATGTACATTCAACACAAGGAAAACACATTGTTATTAATATTTTTATATGTAGGGTTACGTCCTTGAGTATTTAAAAGAAAAAAAAATCCGAAAGAAACAAATAGTATGTATTGTACCTGTTTGTCTTTTTGCATAGACAGGTCTACTTAATTTATTTTATAGTGCAACGAAACTGTGCCTACCACTGGGTTGTGCAATGAAACTTTAGTACTTTTTGCATAGACAGGATTAGTATTTTATTGCAGCGTAAATTATTATAAATTATAAGTGTTTTTACCGTGAGCTGCATTATTTCATACTGTAACAGAAATTATTATATATTTAGAGTAATTTTACCATGTATTATACTATTTGGTAGGGGTATGGTGTTGGCTGTAGATCCAGGGAAGTGGGTCAGACCCGCTTGCCTGGGTCTCTTCTGACCTGCACCTGGGTTCTACAGACCCTCCTAGGGGTTGGAGACCCGTTCGACTAGGTCTCTGAGAGAAGAAAAATAAATAAATAAATAAATATATATATATATAAAATAACAATTATTATTATTATTATTAAAAAAAAAGTATTACTATAAAATCTTTTGCCAAACAGGTTTAATATTATTATTTGAATTCTAAATATTATTATCTATTAATTAAAAGTATTAATATTAACAATATTATTATTGTGATATAAATATTATGATTTTTATTATAATTAATATTATTAATATTAAAAATAGCATTATTTTTATTATAAATATTATAATTTTGATTATAATTAATCTTATTCATATAATAATTAATAAATTTGTAGAAAATATTATAAATATTGAAAAGCAAAAATAGATTTGATTTGTAGGGTAAAATTAAGAATTAATATCACTATTATTGTTGTTGTTACGATCATTAGTAATTCTTTTATAAAAAAATTATTATTGCCATTGAAGAAAAACCATAATTTAAAAAAAAAAGATTGAAAAATATAAGAACTTGGATACAGACACCTGGCAGTGGGTATGCCCAGCCTAGGTGACAGGGACTGGCCCACGCGCCCGGCTGCAGACATAGGCAAGCAGGTCTGTAGGCCTGCGCGCCTGGCTGCAAACACAAGCAAGCAGGTTTGCAGGCTCTCGTGCAAGGGTTGCATACTCGGGCAGTGGGTGCAAACCTACTCGAGTGGGCTGCAGAACCGCGCGCCTAGGGTCTGTAGACCCGCGCATTGAGTGCAAACCCGCCCACCGGTTCTCTTCTGACCTACGTCGAGGTTCTGCAGCAAGTGCACGTACCTTGGACTTGGTCGCCTGCCAAGTCCGGGACTCCTGTGGACTTGGCCAGCAGCTATGAGAGAATTATTATTATTATTATTATTATTATTATTATTATTATTTATTGTTATCATTAGTAAATTGAAAAAAAAATATTATTACCATCGAAGAAAAATCATATATTTTTTAAAAAACGATTAAAAAATATAAGAACTTTGACAGACAAGTTAAATATTATTATTAATATTATAAATATTATTAAATTTACAATAAATATTATTACTATCGAAAAAAATATAGATTTGATTTTAAGGGTAAAATCAATTATTATTATTATTATTATTATTATTAACTTGGGTTTGACATCCCCTTCCAAAACCAAAAAACTTAGGGCTGGAAATGTGCACCTGACTCAAGTTGCTTGGGCGTGACAGGAGCCCAGACCCAAGTCCCTTGGGACTTGCAACACCGCCGACTAAAGACACTTGGGTCGGGCGTCCGGACCTAAGGCAAATGGGTCTGACGTCCTGACCCAAGTCTAATGGGTCCAGCGTTGCAGCTACAACCAGAGCTCGAGGGGCCAAAGCTCTTGGGCCTAATGTTGCAGCTAACCCACTTAAACATGGATAAGTTTAATATTATTATTAATATTAAAAATATTATTATTTATCTTATAAATATTATTATTTTTATTATAATTAATATTAAAAATACCATTATTTGTATTAAAAATATTATTATTTTGACTATAATTAATATTACTAATATAATAATTAATACATTTGAAAAAAAATATTAGTAATATTGAAAAACAATAATAGATTTGATTTGAAAGGTAAAATTAAGAATTATTATTATTATTATTTATTGTTATCATTAGTAAATTGGAAAAAAAAATTATTACCATTGAAGAAAAACCATACATTTTTTTTAAAAAAAGATTAAAATATATAAGAACTTGGACAGATAAGTTAAATATTATTAATAATATTATAAATATTATTAATAATATTATAAATATTATTAAATTTACAATAACTATTATTACTATCGAAAAAAACATAGATTTTGATTTTAAGGGTAAAATCAATTATTATTATTGACTTAAGTCTGATATCCCCTTCTAGAACCAAGAAACTTGGGGCTGGAAAGGTGCACCTGACTCAAGTTGCATGGGAGTGGCAGGAGCGCAGATCCAAGTTCCTTGGGTCTTGCAGCACCACCTGGCCCAAGACACTTGGGTCAAGCGTCCGGACCCAAGGTAAATAGATCTGGTGTCCTGACCCACGTCTAATGGGTCTAGCATTGAAACCCGACCCATGGCTTTTGGGTTTGACATTTAAAATGGGCCCAAAGCTTTTAGGCCTGACATTTAAAATGGATCCAAAGCTCTTGGGCCCGGGGTTACAGCCACACCCACTTAAACATGACTAAATTTAATATTATTATTAATATTAAAAATATTATTATTTGTATTATAAATATTATTTTTTATTACTTGGGCCAGGCGTCCGGACCCAGGTAAATGGATTTGGTGTCTTGACTCACGTCTAATGGGTCCGGCATTGAAGCCCGACCCATGGCTCTTGGGTTTGGCATTTAAAATGGGCCCAAAGCTTTTAGGCCTAACATTTAAAATGGGCCCAAAGCTCTTGGGCTTGGCGTTGCAGCCAAACCCACTTAAACATGGGTAAATTTAATATTATTATTTGTATTATAAATATTATTTTTTATTATAATTAATGTTATTGATTTTAAAAATACTATTATTTGTATTATAAATATAATTATTTTTATTATAATTAAAAGTATTAATAATTAATAAATTTGAGAAAAATCTTATTAATATTGAAAAAAATAATAGATTTGATTTAAAGGGTAAAATTAAGAATTATTATTAGTATTATTATTATTTATTGTTATCATTAGTAAATTGAAAAAAAAAATTATTATTACCATCAAAGAAAAACCATATATTTAAAAAAAAATATTAAAAAAATATAAGAACTTGAATAGATAAGTTAATTATTATTATTATTATTATTATTATAAATATTATTAAATTTACAATAAATATTATTAGTATCGGAAAAAAAAGATTTGATTTTAAAGGTAAAATCAATTGTTGTTATTATTTTTATTTTTATTATTATTATTAACTTTGGTCTGACATCCCCTTGCAAATCCAAGATACTTGGGGCTGGAAAGGTGCATCTGATCCAAGTTGCTTGGGAGGGGCAGATCCAAGTCTCTTGGGTCTTGCAGCAACGTCTAGCCCAAGACAATTGGGTTAGGCGTTCGAACCCAAGGCAAATGTTTTCGATATCCTGACTCAATTCTAATGGGTCTGGCGTTGCAACTAGATCAACGGCTTTTGGGTCTGACATTCAAGATGGGTCCAAAGCTCTTGAACCTGGTGTTGCAGTCAAACTCACTTAAACATGTGTAAGTTTAATATTATTATTAATATTAAAAATATTATTATTTGTATTATAAATTTTATAGCGCCCGGAGGTGTTGTCTTTGTTGTTTGTAAGTAAAGCATTGTGGATGGGTCGTTGGGTATTGCTGCCACCAGGATCTAAGAGCGTTAGGTACTGGTGCCAACAGGACCCTATAGCATTGGGTCTTGCGGTCAGGAGGACCCATCAAGCAGTGTTGGGTCCTACCCCAACAGGACCCAATACTGTAATTTTTTTTCTTTTCTCTTATTTTTTTTCACATGGTAAAGAGAAAATATTATTATTATTATCATTATCATTATCATTAGTAAATTTAAAAAAAATATTATTACTATAAAGGAAAAACAATAAATTTTATTTGTAATGATTAAAAACTATAAAAAAAAACTTGGGTCATACAAATTTAATATTATTATTAATATTATAGATATTATTAATTTCATTAATATTATTAAATTTGAAATAGATTTTATTACCATAAAAAAACATAAATTTGATTTGAAGAGTAAAATCAATTATGATTATTATTATTATTATTATTAACTTGAGTTTGACATCTCCTTCCAAGCCCAAAAAACTTGGAGATGGAAAGGAGCATCTGACCCAAGTTGCTTAGGAGTGATAGGGCACCTGACCCATTAATGATTTTTTTTTCCTAGAACGTTAGGTCGGCTACAACTCGTGTCGAACAGCTTTGGGTGTGGCTGCAACACCAGGCCCCAAGCTCTTTGGTCTCTCTTTGTAGATAGACTCAATGCTCTTGAGTTGTAGTTTTTTTTTTAATATTTTTTATGGAAAAAGATTGGCCTGCGGAATAGCAGGTGCCACCTAACTAGTATATTATTATAAGAGCTCATATTATGGCATAGACGTATATTTCACTCCAAATTTTCACAGCAAAATTACTATTTTATTTTTATTTTACAAAATCATTTAGCTTGTTTTAAGAATAAGAAGGTTTTTTTTTATAAGACCCATCACTCAATACAAGAATGAACATCAGTCGCCCCCTCACGGGAGGCCTCTTTTTCACCAGGGGCAGCGTGCCGCAACGTTGGCATCTTCAGCTTCGATTGGGCCAGCGCGAGCACACCCAGCGGCGGAATCTTTTTAATTTTTTTTGCAATATATAATTATTTTATTACTCTTAAAAGCAAAAAACATTAAACTTTGGTCAATAAGCTTTTTGTTCTTTGACTTAATTTTAAAATAGTTAAGTTATTTCATTACTCTTGGGATTTAAAAAGCTTTCCCTTTGACTTAGGGGTTTTTTTTTTTTGTCTTTTACCTTTGGTTATTTGGTAGTTATTAAATGTTATTAGAGATAGCAAAATGATTTCATAAATAAGGAAAAACAATTTTAAAGCACATGAACAATATCTATTAGGATTGGATAGCGTGTGCAACGTCGTACAATGGCCAAAACCTTCCTTCCAAGATGGCATCAGAAGTATCTTGGCGTCTTCTCCATGTACAAGTGGAGCACATGGCATAATTATTACTGATTTGGTGTGTGTTGTTTTTTTTTTCTTCCTCTCTCCTACTTGATTTTTGAATTGGCCTTTAAAAAAGTCAAATCAACCCCTGAGGTATGTTATCCTTAAGATTTCTTCCTTTTTCTTTTTATTAATTTTTTTTATTTAGAATAATTTATTAAATTAAGAATTTTTTCAATTTCATCCCCAATAGATTTTTTCATTTGTTAGATTTAGTTCTCATTATTTTGATTACTATTTGTTTTTATTTAAGATGGTTTTTGAAATTGTTTTTTTTTTTTACCATTTCATCCTTTTTTATTTTTTTTCCTATCAAATCTAATCCATATTTTATTATTGCTATTTTTTTTACCTCGCAAGATTTGTTTTTGGATTGATTTCTTATTATTATTTCATCATACAATATTTAATTGGTGAGATGTTTAGCTTCTTAATTAAATCCGGTTCTAGAATTTAATAGATTGCGGGTTTGAGAGATTAACTTCGGTTTACAAAAACTGAAGTTGACACAAGTTTCCTTGTTTTTTTTTCTTGTTTTAAGATTTTTTTTATCCTCCAGTATTTTATTATTTTTTTATTCACTTTCTATGATATTTTTTAGTAGTTTTGAAAATAACACGGGTTGTCTTTTTTTTATTGTCTTTTTTAAATTAAGTGTTTTTTTAAGGAATCTTGTTTTTAAATTAAATTAAATTAATTGATTTAGTCCTCCAACATTTAATTCTTCACATGTTGAGCTTTTGGGTTGAGTTCAGGTTGAGAATTTAATAAATTGCTAGTTTAAAAGTTTAACCCGGGTTTACAAGGTTCACTCGAGCTTTCTTGCATTTTTTTCATTGTTTTAAGCTTTTTATTTTGTGACTTCATCCTCAAACATTCTTTTTATTCGCTTTTTATGAGATTTATTTTTCTTTTTAAAATAACAAGGGTTGCCTCGAGTTTTTTTCGATCTTTATTAAATTTAGCTTTTTTAAAAGAAATTTTTTTAATTAAATTAAATTTATTAATTTAATCCTTCGGCATTTAATTGAGCAGATGTTAAGCTTTTTAGTTTAGCCCAGGTCTACAATTTTAACTGGTTATAGGTTTAAGAGATTAACCCGTGTTTATGAGGTTTATCTAGGCTTATTTGATTTTTTTTCCCTTCTTTTTTAAGTTCATTCTTTATTATTTTTATTCACCAACATTTTATTTTTATTTTTTTCTCTTTTAGTGGTATTTCTCTGTGGTTTTGAAAGTAATAAGGGTTAACTCGAAATTTTTTTTTACCTTTTTGGAATCTATATTTTTTAAACGAAATTTTATTTTTAATTAAATTAAATTAATTGTGTAAGATGCTCGTTTCATGATGTATTGTTTTTGTTTGCTTTCTGAGTCACTGCTCTGATAACCCGAACATTTTTTTTATTTACCGAATTCTTAGATTTTTCTTATGTTTTTTAAAATATTGATATCGCATGAATATTTATGTTGTCAATTTTGTTTTCTAGTTTTTTATCTATAAAATATAGGTGCTATTGTGTTGTTGTTTTTTAAATTACAGAAATTGAATTTAATCACATGCAAAACTTTAAAGTGTAAGAAATTACCTTTATTTATAGGAGAAACTAAAATATAGGGACTTGGTGCTTGGTAGTGATCATAATAGCCAGAATTTTCCTAGCAAAGATTCTCGTTTGTTCAAATTTTTCTGGTGAAGGTATAACTATGGCCTGACAAATAAGGTTCACACACACACACACTTAATAGAGGATTTGAAATAGGAAAAAGTTATAAAAAAAGGTGTTTGATAAAATTATAAAAATGTTTTGAAAAACATTTGAAGCAAAAGGTCACAAGTAACTTTTCAAGGGTTATTTTAAATTGCATTATATAGTGATTTTTAAAATAGTTTTTTTATTTAAAAATATATTTTTTTTTTTACATTATCACATCAAAATCATCATAAATCTCTAAAAAATATTAATTTAATATTTTTTTAAATAAAAAATACTTTTAAAAAACATATAAAAATAAAAATTATGACAAAAATTCTTATAGCATAAAAGCAGAAATTATGACAAACATCCTTATAACATAAAAGCATTTTAATAACACATAATATTACCAAATTATTATTATTATTATTAAAGCTATGGTGGCCATATGACCCTGTTTTTGGCATACATGAGCTTTTGTTTTTAGCTTTTGACACTGTTTTTTCAAAAATAATGAAGGATGCTTTGTGAGTAAACTATAAATTAATTCCTTTAATTTTGTAAAATCAATTAAATAATGTTTTATAGTTTTGAAAATTAATTAATTAACCTCTATGTTTATAAATTTATTTGTAACTTAATCATTTTTTCATTTCATGTTTTTTTTTTCAATGTCACATAAGACATTTCGAGAAGCTGATAAAATTAATAGAATGATTATATCAAAGTGGGGATTATGTCATTTCTATGTCCAAATCCAAAACTACTCTTTAATTTCAATTTAAAACATTAAGTTTAGACAATCTCTAAGCATAACAAACACATGTCATTTTAAAACAAATAAAAATACAACTTACCTTAAGTATGATGAATAAGGTGATTATATATTTCCTGTTACATACCAGCCCTTTACTCAAAACCTCTGAAAAATCAGTTAGATTTTATAGTTATTATAAAACTAGATGACGACTCCTCTTGTTTTTAATTTTACCCTAAATTTATCATGATGACCCTTGCAACAGAATAACAACTCAACTAGAGAATTACTTAGCAAGGGGCTCGACTTTGTTTATTTGTATAAAAAATCAACATGTCTTGCTGTTATGTTTTGATTGTCTATTTTTCATAATTTTTATGATTTAATATTTATCTATTCATGTGTTATTATTTCCTTGCATTTTATTTTATACATCATGTTTATCATGTATGTATGGATTGAATATGGAGTTATGCTTGTACGCCTACTATACATCATTTTCATTTGCATCATTTTAAGGTAGCAACGAGGAATAAATGATGCTCCAACCTTGACTCTCATTGAAAATCTACTTAGTTGTGATTTATAATTGATGTGGCATTGTCTTGGTATATACTTTTACACCTTATAGGCGTCAAGTTGACCTTTTAAGGTTTGTCCGAGTAGTGAGGGACTTATTTGAGGTCGTAGGTTAACCAACTTATCCACATTTAATGACTAGAAAATTTTCTTAAGATGTCTCCTTATAATATCACTAGACAAGCCTATTGTGCATGAAACTTCATGAGAGAGGTGACAAGGCAATCGAGATAAAAATATACTTAACATCCTATTTCCAATTAATTTCATAAAGTCTTGGCAAAGCAAGCGAAAACAACATCACAAAAAGTCCAGTCATTACAATTTTCAAAGATAAAATGTCATGATTATCCAATATTGAAAAGTTTTTTAGGCATGGCTTGCTAATGAATTATTTCTCCATTCTCAAATAAATCTAAATCTAAATCTTGAAGTTTTCTTCTAAAAATGTATGGCTTAATGAGCTATCTCCATATTTTTGGATGAATGGAAGTTTGAAACTACCTTCCTATAATGTATTGATCATATGTTAAAATATTTTTCACATCTTAAATGAATGAAACTATAATTTTATTGTTAAATTGGATGGATTAATAGTTTAACGAAGTGATACATCATAATGAACTATTTTATATTCCTCATTTTGAATAAATAAAGCTTATTGGATTCTCCTTCTAAAAATATATGGCTTAATGAGTTATATCTACATTTTTAAATGAAGAGAAGTTTCAAACTACCTTTCCACAATGTATAAACTATATGCTAAAATATTTTCCATATTTTAAACGAATGAAATTGTCACATTTTATTCTCAAATTGGATGGTTTAATAGTTCAATGATGGAGAATACTGTTATACATCATGGTGTCATTGCGTGGGTTGAACCAATATTGGTAAATCAAAATACATTAGAAAAACTTTCCTTGAACTTCAAAATTGGTTTATAATAAAATCAGATGAAATCCTTCTCTTTAAGAAATATGAAAAGATGACCTGATCCTTCAGGGACTAATTTTGTTATGGCACTAAAGTGATTGTTAAACTCCGTCACAGTGTTAGAAGATTCAACAACTCTTGTCACATGTCATAAAGAGCTACTCCATATCCAACCAATCCTTTTGTTATTTTATTTTTTATGAATATCCATCCATTTTTATGTTGTCGCTGTCGTGGCATGTCACAACATCAAATGAGGAATCTGCCTCTTGGATCGAAGGAGGTTTGGGATGTGTTGGAATAAATCATGAAATTATAATTTGAAAGGTTAAGAAGTCGTCATTCAGTATTATGGTCACTTGAAAACGTAATAGTTTGCAAGAGTCTGGGTAAGGGGACTAATTGTGTATGGAGAAGACACATCATCCCCAGTGTAATTTGCCTATGATAATCTGTTATGATAGATTGTTTTTTTCTATGTTCGGTTTCTATTTGTTAGTCCATCTAAAACCTAACTATTCTAAAGTCCAAATCTTAATAGTGCATTTATTTCTATTTTATATCTTTAATACTTGAGGATATACTTTATAGTGTAATTTTATATTCTCAAATATTAAAGTCTATAATTAATCCTAACATTTTATTTTTGTCAATTAATTTAATTTAATATTGGGAATATGCATTACGTTGTAAAATTCATACCCCAAATATTAATTAAACAAATTATTTTTTGTGATGTTTTTGGAATTTTGGTCAAATCGTAATGGATAATCATAAAGTGGTTATGATATTTATTGAATTGTTTTTTTTCCAAAGTATGATAAAAATACAATTTTTTTCTAATTTTGTTTTTATAAAATATGCATGAAAGTTTTTTGAGTTTGGTCGTATACACACAAATTAAAGCATGTTTTTGTATTTTTTTAGATATGCAATTTTTTTAATTTTTTGTATTTTCTAAAATTTTAAAGAAAATAAGGTATATTTAATACCAGGTAAGTATCTTATATTAAATTTACAGCCTAAATATTAAATGAAAAGGTTGGAAAAAAGGCGAGGGACTCATAAATAAACTTTAAATATTCTTTGAATCTTTTTAGAATTTTGAGAAATAATTTGAAGTATGTTTGGAAAAAATATTAAAAAAAGAGAAAATAAATATTCTTTGGAAAATTAGTAGGGTGTGTTTACCAAACACGCCCTTAACTAAAAATCAAAGGCTTGAAAAATGCCTTAAGACCAAGTTTGCCAAACAAGCCTCAAGGAGAAAATATTGCGTTTTTTTCTTTGATAAAAATTGAACAAACCAAACATGGTCTTAAACTAATGGACTCAGCCCAACCACATGGGTTGTGATGCAAAGCCCAAGCCTAAAAACACAAGCTAGAAACAATATCAAAAAATTGAAAATCAAACAAGGTTTTTTTTGCATGAATCTCATCAAGAACTGTGAAGAACATTTGAACAGCAATTTAAAAGACAAAATAAAGGGGATGGGATGTTCTTATTGAACTTAACCCCCTTATCAAAGTTGGAAACATTCCTTGTCCATCAATAATGCCTCTTAATTAGGGATTTCTAAACCAACTTTTGACTTGTAATGGTGGCTTACTATAGGTTTTTTCTTGTTTTTCTTGGTTGCTTAATGGTTTGGCTAAGGATTTTTGGGTTTAGTAGTGTGAGGGTATGTGTTTTCCAGGTTTATCCTCCTTTACATGGTCATTGACATGGGTTTTTAA
Source organism: Populus x sibirica (assembly GCA_019202695.1). Taxonomy (NCBI): domain Eukaryota; kingdom Viridiplantae; phylum Streptophyta; class Magnoliopsida; order Malpighiales; family Salicaceae; genus Populus; species Populus x sibirica. The sequence continues at coordinate 1,443,810 of JAGMVL010000500.1, forward strand.
AGGGCAATGAGGATCATCCAGAGATCATGAGCTGGATAATTCTCCCCCTTTGATGTTGAAGAATGAATCCCAGCCATTTATCAAGGCTAAGGATCAGCCTTTCTTTGTGTTTGAGAGTTAAAAAGGGAGTACAATAGCTGGTTTTTGTTATTTTTTAGCAGGCATGGTTGGTTGAGATGTAGGTTTTATCCTTTTGTTACAGCACCTTCAGGTTTGCAAAGGAACCTTTATTTTGTTTGAGTAGGAGTACAAAAGGTAGGGTGAGATATGATATCCTTATTGTCTTGTTTGGGGAAGAGATGAGGGAGAAACGAGCACTACAAGGTGGCAGCAGAAACTAGGTTTTTTTTATGACTTTTTAGGGAAGAAGATCAATAGTGGTCAGATGACAAGTCTTCTAGCCTTTTTTTGTCGAGGATTAAACAAAACAACATCGTTTTGAACCAAAATAAACTGTTTTGGTCAAAATACACTGTTTCTTTAAAAAAAACGATGTTGTTTTGATAAACCTAGGTTAATTAGGGTTTTAATTTTCCTTTTTAATTTCATCTCTCAATCTTTTGAATTTATTCAATTAAACCTTTAATAGATCCTGATTTTAGGAATCAATTCAATTTTACCCTTGTGAAGTTTTAAAAAAGCCCTTTGATTTTAGCGTGTTTTTCAATGTGATAATTCATCTTGGATATTTTCAATTTCATCCTTAATTAGCCCTTAAGACTCCTAATTCTTTCAATTTGACCTTGTTTTATTCAATTGTATTCTCTATATTTCTGCACCTTTTACATCTTGATCTTGTGTTTTGAATTTTTTGAATTTATCCGTTAATTGACCCTTAAACTTTGACTCTTATAATTTCACCTATGATTTCATCTGATTGAGTTTGTAAAAATTAAATTTGATCATCTATAATTCCAATCTTCTCAATTAAGTTCAAATTAGGCTTTCTAATTTAATTTTTCACCAATTAAGTCCTTAATAAAATTAATTCGACTCATTAAAAGTCTAATGAAATCCTTGTACTTAATTGTTTCTTTTAATTTTAGACCAAATTAATTATTAAACTTAATTTAAATCTTTAATTAGGCCTATAATTAAATCAAATTAACTTATTAATAGTCTAATTAAGTCCTCATACTTAATTTTTTTGCAAATTCGTTTGACATTCACTTACCTTGAATCTGCATTGTCCTTCATGTTTGTGCAATTGAGTTTCCAATTTTGTTAAAGATCCATTTTGGTTCTTGTATTTTATTCAACCTATTTTTCTTAACCATGCCACTTGTATTTCTTCTTCTTCTTTTGTTTTATATTTTTTTAAAAAGAAAAAGACAATTTCATGGGAATCTAAAATTAGGTTATAATAATTGCCCCCTTTTTACAATGCTTATGATAGAAAGTCTCGTAAGAGACTTTAGATAGTAAGCTTGTAAAGAAAAAAAGATAAAATGATGTGGATATACTAAATCAAAAAGTGGTTAATCCTTCTCAAAGTGATGATACATTCAAAGATATCTCTGAGGATAACATATCTAACATAAATGTCAGAAACAAAGGCTCAAAACCGCACTCATAAAAAAATAGTACCAAGAGCATTATTTAAAAGAGATAGGGCTAAACAATGCATTATTAGGGAGGTGGGGGCTTAAAAGTGTACTTAGAAGAAAATAGTGTGAAAAGCACTAGGTAAAAAAGATTAGGCTAAACAACACACTACTTGAAAAGTGATGACTTAAAAGCGTACTAAGAAAAAAAAATGTCAAAATCATTATTTAAAAGAGATAGAGCTAAACATCACACTACCTGGAAGACAAGGGCACAAAGACACACTCAAAAGAAAATAGTGCCTAAAGAATTATCTAAAATAGATAGGGCTAAACAATATGTTATCTGGAGGTTGAGGGCTCAAAAGCGCACTTAAAATAAAATAGTGTTAAGAGGACTATGTCAAAAAGAAAAGGCTAAACAACATCCTATCCGGATGGTGAGGGCTCAAAGGTGCACTCGAAGAAAATAATGACAAAAGCACTATGTAAAAACATGTAAATTTTGAGTTCATTTGGAGTTTGTTTGCTATAGAAACTAAAATTGGGATTGGAACTTGTTGTAACGGGTCTAATTCGCATCGGTAATCCAAACTTGTTTTGCTTTTATTATTTTCAATTATAATAGTACAATAACATCATAATTAATGTATTTAAGTTTCATTTAAATCTTTTTTTAAATCTTTTCATTTTTTTTCTTTCATGTCTTTAAAAACATCCATTTTTTTCCATACAAATTCATTTGTTACTTCTTAAGTCATATACACATTATTAGATACATTGCTAAGGCTGTTTTATTTGGTGTTGATTCTAGTTCCGCAAGAGCTAAAGAAAGGTGGAATAAGAGGAAAAAGGCATAGCGAGCATATTTGAGTGAAAAATCTATATTTTAATGAAACATGAAAGGAGTGTAAACATGTGATGGAGTGAGTGAGAAATATATATTTCTTGTCGACTAACCAATTTTTAGATTCAAAGATATTATAGGGAAACAACAATTTGGAATTACAGAGAGGAGACCATGAAATTGTAACTCAGTTACGCATTATGAATCAGTAGATGGATCGGATGACCAATGAATTTGAAGATAGGTTGGATAGGTTAAATAGGTAACATGTAATGATTTGGTGGGGTTAAAAATATGAGTGATACACCTAAGAAGATGGTGAATGATAAATTATGCTTCAAGTCTATTTTCGTTGATCATACTTAAAATGGTCCTAGAAAAGAATATTTATATGATATATATTTTGAATATAAAGTCATATCAATCATCTTCAATATCTTTCAACCCTCGAGAAACAAGACCCATTTGAGGATCATACCATTCCTAAATTATTCTTAAATAAAGAAAACAATTAATATACCCAAACGAAGAAAAGAAAAACAAAATATTTTTTTATATATAAAAATAACAAAGTCTCAACTATCAAATAACATAACCCGTTGAAGGATCATATTATCCGCCGGTTGATTTTTTTATAAAAGAGTAAAATCAAACTTTTTTTAAAAAAGAATTTATATGGAAATAACAAGTTCTCAACTTCTAGAGGACAAGATCCATTTCATGATTGTATGTCCGTTTTCTTCTATTTCGTCATCATTTGAGAAGTAGATTTTTCTTTCACATAATGTTATTCTAGTTGCTTAGCCATTGTTAAAAATAATGTTTTAGCACCTTAAAGTAAATGAATATATCAAATGTCATTTAATTTTAATGGGCATTAATATGTTTTTTATTTTGCAGTGATGTATCTCCAAATTGAAATAAATGCCAGATTATTATTATTATATAAGAAATACTTTTATTGAAACAATAATAAAAAAGAGAGAGAAAAATATAGATAAATACTACCAGCATGCCTCAATATTGGTTGAATATTATAAAATGCATTAAATGGAGATATTAGCTAAATGACATAATAATAGTTTTAATTAGTATGCATTGTTTAAATTTTCATTATTTATAAGATGTGTTAAATGGAAATATTAGCTAAACAATGTATAAGTGGTTTTAATTAGTATGCATTGTTTAAATTTTCATTATTTCTTTAAGTGTATGCATTTTCTATTTATTATTTTTAATTTCTAGTATAATAAAAGAATTAATTTTCAAAAATACCATTGAATAATTAGAAAATTCATTAACATAATTTAAAAACAATCAACAACATGAAATAACATATACTTGAATAGTCAGCTTATATATAATTTGAATAATAAAAAAATAATAAAATATTCATGACTCTCTATTTTAGAGAACATGTATGTGATCAAATTTTTTAAAAAGATAGTTAAAATGACTTTTTTAGCTACTTTAGCTAAAATTTAGCTATGAAATAAAAAGCATAGATGTAGATACTCTAAGTTGCTAGTATGATTTTAAATTAATTTCAAACATAAGATAAAAAAATATCAAAATTATACAAACAAGTTTCAATAACTTGAAAAAAAATTAGGAATACTAATTAAAGATCATAATGGGAAGTTAATTTTGTCCATAAAAAGTAAAATATACATACAAATACAAATATTTTAACTTGTTCGTCCTTTTTCATTTTACATATTTTCTTTTATTTATCTTGAGGATTTACTATGGTTGTTAAGTATATATATTTTTATTCGTATAAATGCATAATACAAATACAACTTATTTATCTTAAATTTAACTTAAAAAAATTAAAAACAAATTATAATAATCTTTTAAAGATATTATGAAATTATAAAAATTATAAAAAAAACTTATTACTACTTAAAAATAGTTAAACTAAACAATTTGAAAATAAGAGAGATGATATTAAATAAAAATCTAATTAAAAAATGAAATCAATAATAAATAAAAAGAAGGCAAAGGGTTGGTGGGCTTAAAGACCTAGGCCTGCATGCTTGGTTTAAAAGTATAAGTCCAAGTTCGCTTGGTCTTGGAAAGTTAGTTCCATGTAAATGTTTTTATTTTATGTCCGGCCAATGCCATAATGAAACTTTCAAAGTTATTTTTTTTTAGTTTTATTTATTCTTGTTAATCCGCTAGGGTTGGAAGCACTTAAATTTTGAAGGAGAAATTGTATTTTTTAAATTGAAGTCCTCACTCTTTATATGCATTTTGTTTTTGTTTTAACAACATTTTTATTTTTAATAAAACCTCAAGACAATTAAAATAAAATATTTACAAGAATTCTAATTATTTAAATTTAAGAAGGGGAAAATTATTGGTTAAGGTAAAACTCTCATTTCCTTATTATTATTATTTTTAATAAAAAATGTCTTCTTCATTAGTAACAAGGTTTTTTTAGCAATAAAAACTTATTATAATTTAAATAGCAAGTCTCCAAAAAAAATAAAAATAAAATGAGTTCATAAAAACTATATAAAAAATAGAAAATAAATATTGTTGATTATTAACTTCCTTGTCTTGTGGCGTGCAGCAACTTTCAAGCTTTTAGAGGATATATAACATCTACTTGTTGCATATTAGGCTCGTATAAAATTATTAAAAAAACGTTATTGAAAATATAACCATTAAAACTTGTAATTTTATTCAAAAAATATAACATACTAAAATGATATTTTAAAAAACTTTTTTATTTAATAATTTTAATAGGTATTTATTTTAAATAAAAAAAGAGCTTTCCAAGGCCAAAAGGCTTGGCCAACTTGTTCGGCCTTAAAAGAAGAAAGTCCAGGTGTGCTTGGGCTAGACCAATCCTCCACACCTAGCAGCTATTTCTAGTTAAGTTAGCATATGACGCATCCTCCCTTCATTTAACAAAAAACGTTGCAGCAAACATTGTATCATTTGCTATAATATTCTTTTAATACACTCCAACGGGTGGAAAATTGAGTTTTTTTTTTACTTTTAAGACTCAATTTTTAGTCTTGTAAAGATATTAATAAACTCATTTATAACTCAAAACATCTTCTAAATCACTCTAAAATAAAAAAATTTATCCAAAAAAAAAAAAACACATTCCAGGACTCTAATCTATTTTTGTCCAGAATGTTTAAAAGACAACACCACATTCATTGAACTCCTCTATCTGAAATCAGCTTATTGACACTAAGATTAACTTTTATTATGGTTAAATTGGGGCTGATTGAATGCTTTATCTCTCCTCTCTTAACATCTAAGAACTAAACGTGAAGAAAATAAAGTTTAGACTCAAAACTTAAAAACCTAAAAAAAAAAGGATCAAATTTTAGTACACTAAAACTTCAAGTGTTAAACTAAAAAGGATTTTTTATGTTTATTTTGGTGCTCATTGTTTTAATTTTTTAACTATAACATAAAATTCTATTTTGTAAAATCAAATTTTAATTAATTCCTAAAACATAAAACTTGCCAATATAACATTGGTGGATGTAATTAAAAAGAAATAAAGTTCAATGACCATGTATTATGTAATTTTTTCAATGACAAAAAACAATAAAAAAAGACAGCATAATGGATTCTATTGTGAATACCCAATTTCTTCACTTATAATAGATAACATAATATAATGTTAATCATTACTAGAAAAAAAAAAACAAACACGAATCTCTCAAAATTTGAGATGATTTTATTTTTTCAATACAATTTGGGATAATCAATAGCGCATGTTCAACCTCTTTTACTTGTAATTAACAAATAAACTAAAATCAATGGGTATTTAATATTGATAACAAATAGGCTCTTTCACATTTCATTGTTTACATCACTTTTCATAACCAGTTTTTCATCATTGGTTCATGAAATTTTTTTTTCTTTATAGTTTTGTTATAACATTTAGATTTTTTTCAATTACACTCTTCCAAGTTTTATTCCCATTATTTTAGGTTTTAATACCTATTTCTATTTACATTCCCTTACATGTTTGGTATGCCTTAGAGTATTTTAACATTAAGTTAAAGATCTAGTTTACAAAATACAATGTAAATTTCATGTTAAAACAAATTTAAAAGAAAAAAAAGATTGAACTAAGATAAAGCTTCAACCTAACCTCATGAGAGGAAATTGTGATTACACTAGTAGCGAAAGAGATTTACTTTGGTTGCAAACTTCATTTTTCTTACGCGCATGTCTCACCAACACAAAACAAGGGTTTCACTCGTTATAGAACTTGACTAGACATCTCACGACATGAGCTGACAACATCCATGCATCATTTGTATGAAGTAAGTATCATCTCGTTAAAGGAAGAAGTGAGAAAGTTGCTGGAAAACAACGATAAGAGAGAAAGTGTTCTACCATCACTTTTTGGCCACTAAAAATGGTCGAACTTGAAGTCAATTGGTTTGTTTTAGAGACCGTTTGTTTACGAGGTGGCATTTGTGTTTCAAGCAAAATGTAGGAGCTTGTTGTTTGGTAAAGAAAAAAAACAGGATTTACTGTTCATGGACCCCATTGTTTACTGCGTTTGCAACGCAGGGGGAGAAGAAGCAGCTTGTGGCTGCTTTTGTTGCAAACTGTGTTACAACACAGTAACCAGAGGTGTGCTAGAAGAAGAGCAGAAACAGAGGAAAAGGAAGTTAACCAGCTCTTCCCCTTCCCCTTCTCCTCCTTCTCTTTTTTCTCCTTCTTCTCCTTCTTCTTCTTCTTCTTCTTCTTCTTCTTCTTCTGCACTTTAATGTCTCCACTGTTCTGCTATGTGAATAGTGGAGACTCCACTGTTCACATTGAAGAACAGTGGAGAGCAGATCCCTCACCACCGCCCAGGTCCGCCAGCTCTTCCCCTTCCTCTTCTCCTTCTCCTTCTTCTTCTTCTTATTCTTTTTTTTCTTCTGCACTTCCATGTCTCTAATGTTTTGCTACGTGAACAGTGGAGACTCCACCACTATTTATATTGAAGAACAGTGGAGAGCAGCTCTTTCACCACCGCCCAGGGCCGCCAGCTCTCCCCTTCCCTTTCCCCTTCTCCTTCTCCTTCTTCTTCTTCTGCACTTCCATGTCTCCAATGTTCTGCTACGTGAACAGTGAAGACTCCACTGTTCATATTAAAGAACAGTGGAGAGCAACTCCCTCACCACCAGCTAGGGCCGCCAGCTCTTCCCCTCCTCCTCCTCCTCCTTCTTTCGCACTTGCATGTCTCCATTGTTCCGCTACGTGAATAGTGGAGACTTCACTGTTCATATTGAAGAACAGAGAGAGCAGCTCCCTCACCACTGCCCAGGGCCGCCAACTCTTCCCCTTCCCCTTCCCCTTCTTCTTCTTCTTCTTCTTCTGCACTTCCATGTCTCCATTGTTCTGCTACGTGAACAGTGAAGACTCCACTATTCACGTAGCAGAATAGTGGAGAGCAGCTCCCTCACCATCGTTTAGGGCCGTCATGTCTTCCCCTTCTCCTTCTCCTTCTTCTCCTCCTCCTTCTTCTCCTTCTGCACTTCCATGTCTCCACTATTCTGCTACGTGAACAGTGGAGACTCCACTGTTCACGTAGCAGAACAGTGGAGAGCAGCTCCCTCGCCAGTAAAATAAAAAAATCCAATTTTTTTTTGAGATATTGTATTTTATTTGAAAAACTAATGTTTAACATGATTCAATGGCACTATATAATTACATTTAAAGGAGATCGTATGATAACGTAGCATTTGCAGAATTTGATCTCAATCCCAAATTTGTTCATGATGATATTTACCTGATGTTGGTGCATGCTCAGGAAACCATGGAAACTGTAGTTCTTGTTGGATAGATTTCATACGTGATGAAATTGCACATAGTTTAATGCAACAATAAAAAATACTTTATATAAAGTATTGTTTATTTCATGATGTAATAGCAGTAGTTAAATTGATAATATTTCAATTAAAAACCATCAATATTAATATATGTCTTTTTTAATTATTTATAACTTCAATTTGAAAAGCATTCTTTAACCAAACACATTGAACTACTTTTTGTTCAACCTCAATTTCAACCACAGTTTTAACCAAACATATATTTTTCCAAACCAACCTCAACTAAAAATACTTTTTATAAAACAATTTTTTTCAAACCACAACCACAACAGCTACCACAATACTAAACACACTCTTAGAGAGGAGAATTTAATGGAGTTAGTTTCTCCCCTTAAACATGCCAATACAAGTGATGAGGACTCAATAATTATTTTTTATTTAGCTTGATTTTAGATTTTTCTAAAGTAATTAAATGGTCTTTTAGGCTTCAAAATCATTTTATTGAAGTTTCTACGATGTTTTTAGGTAGAAAGAACTTTGAAAATGAGCTTTATGAGTCCTCGGACCTTAATTTTCTAGTTACTGAAGGTGATAAAAAAAATTATAAATATGGACAACACGTCATCTACCATTCCAAACAATATTTTGTCCATTAAAAAAACATAGCGCATCGTCCACTCTTAAACAAAAAATAGTCTAGACACATAGTTTCAACCCATTCGTGCCTGACCTTTTCCTTATAGATCAGGCGTGAATGGGCATGGCTTGCTAAGTCTAGAAGCCCCAAATTTGACCTCCTTTCTTTTTTTTCTTTTTTTTTTTTCTCTTTTTAGATTTATTTTTTATTAGTTTCCGCTCTTTTTTTTAAAAAAAAATATCAGTTGATATTTTTAATTGTTTCTATGATTTTATAATACTTCAAATAGATTATTTTATTTAATCTTTAAACTTCTTTCATCTCAAATTTTAGAGATAGGTTGTATTTTGATATTTCATTTATAAAAACAAAATTCATAAATACCTAGTGAGTAAGATTAACACTGAAGATAAATAAAAAAACATATAAAATAAAAATAATAACCAAGATAAAAAAATTTATAGATGCGTCTATCTTTTGCTTTTTATAGAGAAGATCAACTTTCTTTTTTTTTAATTAGTGATAATTACTTTTATTTATCTTATCAGTTCTTATATTTTTTTAATCCATATTAAAATGGACATTATCTTTAAGATTTTTAAATTAAAAGATTTTATAATGCTAGAAAAAAAAATTATAAGGTCGTCCCGTTTTTTTTTTTAATTAAAGGATGTACTAGCTAGTATAAAATATAATATAACATAAGAAATTATTAGAAAAAACACTTGCAAATCAATTATGATAAAGATTCAAATTTTCAGATAATTTTATTTTTCTAATGCAATAAGAATTTTGGACTCTTGAGATTTGTAAGTTGCTTATAAAATTGAATTGAATTTGGAAGCCTTTTAGATTATAAAAGTTCATAAGCACTGCCATTATTAAAAACATTTACTTTTAAAGGATTTAATTGTTGGGAGAAAGTTAATGATGAGAACATAGTGCTTTTTTGACTTATATGGAAAAATATCCAAAGTCAACTCATAAATTTACTATAGGATGCTTGGAGAATTTAAAAAGTCAATCATGTCATATTGAGAAAGTGGTTGACAGACAAACTTCTCAAGAAAGTTTAAATAATTGATTGTCTGTTAAAGCCTTCATAGATATTGTCAATTAGCTCACATTTCAAGCATGTATTTTTAGAGGACATGATAAATGACCAGAATAAAAAAATCATGGTAATTTTCTTGAAATAATGAAACTTTTAGCTTGTACAACGAACAAGTAGGTGCTTTTATTTTGGGTAATACTCTACCAAATGCTAAGTACACTTCACACCAAATTAAAAAAACATTTTGCATGTCTTTGCTAAAAATATATAGTCTTCAATTCATCGTGAGATTCGTGATGTAAAATTTTATTTTATTATTGATGAAGCTAGAGATGAATTTAGAATAGAGCAATGACCCTTGTTATTAGGTTTGTTGATAAATGTGGATTTATACGAGAATTTTTTTGATATAGTGCATGTCAAAGATATAACTACTTTAGCTTTTATGGAAGAGATTTTATTTGTTTTAACTCTTAAGGAAGAGATATGAGAGGTCAAGGGTATGATGGTGCCAGTAATATGTATGGAGAGTAGAATGGTGCGCAATCTTTATTCATTACCTTTATGCATATTATGTATTGCTTTGCCCATTAATTGCAACTAGCTTTTATTGTTGTAGCTACCATTGATCAGCAATTATAAGAGCTAAATGACAGATTCAATGAGTAGGTGACCGAGTTTCTTATGTTGAGTGCAACTTTGGATCCTAAAAACACCTATAAATCATTAAGGCCCTGTTTGTTTATTGGAAAGTAGTTTCCTTTTGGAAAGTGAATTCGGGAAAGTGAATTATTTTTCGATGTTTGGTAGTGTAATGGAAAACAAGTTGGAAAACACTTTCCAGTGTTTGGTTATGTCATGGAAAATGAGCTGGAAAATAACTTATTAATGTTTTATTTTTTTCAAGTTTATTAAAATAATGAGGAACAAATCTTACAAATTAAAAAGTTGAATGAGAATAGAATTGAAAAAAATATAATTTCATAAATTATCTCAAATAAAATAAATAATAATCAAAATAATAAAGATTAAATCAAAAAAAAAAAATTGAAAGATGAAGAAATTAAAATAATAATAATTAACATTTCATAAATTATTTCAAATAAAATAAGTAACAGTCAAAAGAATAAGGATGAAATTTGATAGATAAAAAATTTCAATTAAAAAATGATAAGGGAAAAGCAAATAACAATTATAAAAATGAGGATCAAAGTTAATATAAAAATTAAATTCTAAGGGATGAAATTGAAAAACAAATATTCAAAACAAAATATATATAGCAATCAAAAGTTTGAGAACCAAATTTGATATAATCAGCAAATAATATGACATTTCTAAATTTTTCACAACTTCCGGAAAGTGTTTTCCGTCCAAAATAAAAGGAAAACACTTTCCTGGAAACCAAGCCAAATTTTTCTTTGACTGGAAAGTGTTTTCCGTTGACCGGAAAATGTTCTCCGTTGACCAACTTTCCTAATAGCAAATAAACACAGGAAAGTTTGGAAAGTGGTTTTCCAGAAACTACTTTTCGAGAAACAAACGCAGCCTAAGTATTGAAGATATATGCAAGCTTGTTGATAAGTTCTATCCTGAAGATTTTTCTAACCAAGAAAAAATTCAGTTGAGATTTCAGTTGTAACATTATGAGTTTGACGTACCCAATCATCAAGAGTTTAAGAATTTATCATCGATTGTATACTCATGCCAAGGATTGGTAGAAACTGGAAAATCAACAATTTATCCACTAATTAACAGATTGATTCAGTTTATTTTAACTCTTTCAATTTCAACAACAATTATTGAACGAGTTTTTTCAGATGAAGATTGTTAAAATAAGACTTCGTAATCGGATGAAAAATAATTTTCTTGTAGATTATTTGATTGCTTATATAGAAAAAGAGGTTGCTGAAAGATTTTCAATAGATATGATAATCGATGATTTCTATTCCATGAAAGAACGACGAGTACAATTAAAATAAATATGTAAGAATCTTTCTTTAGTATTTTTATTGTTATTTTTTTAATTCAAAAAATTTATGAACATAAATAATGTTTCATTTTAGCCGACGTTTCTTATAAACTTTGTATATTTATATTTGATAAATATAAAGACCAACAAAATTAAAATGATTGATATCTTATAAAGATCATTCATTCTATATTTATAGTAAGTTTTACATTACTTATTTTGTTTGTAATAAACTTTATATCGTTTTATATTTTTCTTTGAGCAAAACTAGATAATGCATTCTTTTTGTGGATCATGCCTAACGTAATCCCAACATAATAGCTCACATCTGTTCTTTTAATATCTGTATAGTGGATCATAAGATTTATTATGTTATTTCGAATATTTAACGGATGCATTTTAAATAGTCTTTTGTAAATTATAGAAAAAAGAAAAATATAGCCTTATCCAATATTTTGCTTTGAATTCTTCTTTTGGTATGTGATACGCCTTTTGAAAACTTTAGAGGTCAATTCACATTGTTAGTCAAGAATTAATTAAATTTAATGTATTTTAACACTTATGATTAATTAGGCCATTAAACATATAAATAAAATACAATAAATATATGCATTTTATAGGGGTATTCGTAGATATAGTTGGGTTGAGTTTAATCTTATAATTATAATTGTATATAACTCAACTTTTAAAATTTTAAAAATTATAACCCCAATTCATTTATTTTTTTTCGAACCTGAACGTGTTAAATATACTAGGTCGAACTAATTTTTTTATGAATATTATAAATATCCATGAATTGAATTTATATTGCTAATTTTCATGGGGTTGTATTTAGAGGTGGACTTACCGTGTGTATTGTACATGATATCTTTGATGCTAGGTCTAATTTTCATATTGTGGTGCACCGCCATTAAGTTCTAATTATCTTTTATTTCCCCTCCAGCTAATAGGCAAACTCTTTTTTGTAACGTTAAAGAAATCTAATAGAAAACTCACTGATAAAATCTTTGAAATCGAAGCATTTCTAAATAAAATAAAAGTAAATCTTCAATCCAAAACTATCAAATATAAAGACAAAGTGAGTATGTGGTATACAAGTTGGTCAGATTAACAAAGTTTTAAAATTATTGACCTGCCACTCGACCGATGATATCCATTTCTTAGGTTTTTTTACTCACTATCATCTGTAATATCTATATTATCTAATTTTGACGGGTCATGTCAGATCATGTTAGGCATTTTATATGATGTTGTCTATATTTGTTTCTTGGCTAAGTCTATAAATATATTGTTATATACTTTGTTGACTTAATCTATAAACTCATAATGTAAAAAAAACCACTAAATTGATCTAATAATTTCACGAAGTCATGGGGATATTACTATCCTAGTAATGCTAAATTAGAAAGACAACGTAAAGAAGAATGGACAAGAGTTGGCCTACAAAGGCAAAACTCATCTTCTAAATTTGGCTGTCACTTTGTAATGAAGCACATTGTCACCTAAGCAATGAACCACAACATCAACTACTATGCTATCTTTATTTGCTACCAAAAGCGACAAACTGTAGGCCTCTTAAGCCGGCAATGCTGCAGCCTCCGCCACCAAATGGCAACTATGCACACAATAAATCCCCCCATTAACGGACAACACTCGAGCCATCTTTAGCCAGACGGACAATCTTCAACCATCCGATCACTCACCCAAATTCTAATCCTCACCCTTCATCTCAACATCACAAGCCAAGGACGTTCATGTAATTCTCACAAGAGGAAATGGAGGATCTTTTTGTTTTCTGTGTATAAATAACCCCACCGTGACTCCTCCATTTCAAGCCCCTTCAGGGAGAGTTCAGTTTTCTGTTATAATATCTCAACACTACTCCCATTTTGCCCTCGGGCTACGAGCTTCCTATTAGACCACCATGCGTGAGATTCTTCACATTCAAGGAGGGCAATGTGGGAACCAAATTGGATCAAAATTCTGGGAGGTGGTTTGTGATGAACATGGGATTGATCCTACCGGCCAGTACATCGGAAAGACGGACTTACAGCTAGAGAGAGTGAATGTGTATTACAATGAGGCTAGTAACGGCCGGTATGTGCCACGGGCTGTTCTTATGGACCTTGAGCCTGGCACTATGGACAGCGTCAGGACCGGTCCATATGGGCAGATTTTCCGGCCTGATAATTTCGTTTTCGGGCAATCGGGGGCTGGAAACAATTGGGCTAAAGGCCATTACACCGAGGGTGCTGAGCTTATTGACTCGGTCCTGGATGTTGTCAGGAAAGAGGCTGAGAATTGTGACTGCTTACAAGGTTGGTCGACATAAAATTCAGAAAGAAATTTGTTTTTTCATAATCCTGCATTGCTGTTTTTGTCGGATATAAGGATTGCTAAACTGCTCATGAGCTTGGTAGATTAGGCAACATTTTCCCTGAAAATTAATCTCAGTGGACTCAAAAATAAATGAACTGTATTTCTGATCAATGTTGCAGGATTTCAAGTATGCCACTCCCTTGGTGGGGGAACTGGGTCTGGAATGGGAACTTTGCTGATTTCAAAAATCAGAGAAGAGTTCCCGGATAGAATGATGCTCACATTCTCTGTGTTCCCATCTCCCAAAGTGTCGGACACAGTCGTGGAGCCTTACAATGCTACCCTTTCTGTTCATCAACTTGTGGAGAATGCTGATGAATGTATGGTTCTTGATAATGAAGCACTATATGATATCTGCTTCAGGACTCTCAAACTCACTACCCCAAGCTGTAAGTAGATTGCAATATTACAAAACTTCGGTCACGAAGCATTAGAGTGGTTTTAGATTCAGCTTAGATTTTAAACCATGCAACCATATAAGATTTGTAATTTTGGTTTTGGTTTTGACCTTTCTAAACCGATTATTTCTCTCTGAAACTGCCTTTGATGAATAATTCTTTTCCTGCTCTTCCAGTTGGAGACTTGAATCATCTGATTTCAGGAACGATGAGTGGTGTTACTTGTTGCTTGCGCTTTCCGGGTCAGCTTAACTCAGACCTGAGAAAACTAGCTGTGAACTTAATCCCATTCCCAAGGCTTCACTTTTTCATGGTGGGGTTTGCTCCTCTGACATCTAGAGGATCACAGCAGTACCGCTCTCTCACTGTCCCTGAGCTCACCCAACAAATGTGGGATGCCAAGAACATGATGTGTGCAGCTGATCCTCGACACGGGCGTTACCTCACAGCATCAGCTATGTTTAGAGGCAAAATGAGTACAAAAGAAGTCGATGAGCAAATTATCAATGTGCAGAACAAAAACTCATCTTACTTTGTGGAATGGATACCAAACA
Organism: Populus x sibirica; assembly: GCA_019202695.1. Classification (NCBI taxonomy): domain Eukaryota; kingdom Viridiplantae; phylum Streptophyta; class Magnoliopsida; order Malpighiales; family Salicaceae; genus Populus; species Populus x sibirica. The sequence continues at coordinate 1,458,996 of JAGMVL010000500.1, forward strand.
ATGTGAAGTCTAGTGTTTGCGATATCCCACCAAAAGGGCTTTCAATGGCTTCAACTTTCGTTGGCAATTCAACTTCCATACAGGAGATGTTTAGGAGAGTGAGTGAGCAGTTCACAGCAATGTTTAGGAGAAAGGCCTTCTTGCATTGGTACACAGGAGAAGGAATGGATGAAATGGAGTTCACTGAAGCTGAGAGCAACATGAATGATCTTGTTGCTGAGTATCAACAGTATCAAGATGCCACTACTGAAGAAGATATTGAGTATGAGGAGGAGGATGGAGTCGAAAACTGAAGGTGTTCAGCTATTTTGCTGCTTTGTATGCTGCGTGCTGCAGTAAATCGATAGGATTTTGTTTTTATATTTCAAATGTTGTGAAGACAGTGATGAATGTTTGTGTGATTTGCATGCATTCCCTAAGAATGACTCTCTCAATAAGAGCAATGGTATTGTAGTAGTGCTGCTCGGCTTAAGCCACTCTAGTAACTTGCTTCAAGAGAACAAGGCATAAAACCTCTTGTATCAGGCTGTTTTTGGCCTTTAGTTTGACGAAAAAAATGTAGAACTAGGTGATGAGTTGCCTACATTCTTCAATTTAAGCATCTATATTGCAAAATACCTTCGTTTGCTTTTATCAATCAACTAGCCTCATATCCTGCCCAAATTGAGAGCAGCAGTAGATTTGCAGCAGGCTATGTTGCTCGGATTCGGGATCCAATTGCATGTCTGAAATACACACACACACAAGTACAACTCAGCTTTTCTTTCATTTTACTATGTTATAAACAATTTAACGAGTTCAACAGATCCAGAAACAACTTCTACCAAGATGCATGGGCTCGGACATGGAAGCCCAAACCCCACACACCCAACATTGTCCATTTCTACTTCATTTTCCATGGTCCAAAAATTTCAACAAAAATTGCCTCCTTTTCCCTCTCTTTCTAACCATAATTCAACTGCTGAATCTACCATTAAACAACAAGAAACATTGAGCAATTCTAGCTACGTACTAAATTAAGTGTAGTTAATTTCTGCCATGGCTTGTTCCTCTTCCACACCAACAAGGAGGACAACCACCAGCACTTCTTCAGCAATTTGATTTGTGCATTAGCTTGGCTTGTTCATTGTAGAATTGGTTATTACTGATGGCATCAAGTTCTCATGCTTTCATGTGTATCTTTGTAAATAGACCAAGTTAGTGTGAAAATCCAAGGTTGAAGCAATCCCTAAAATCTTGGTTGGATTCACATTTCAGCAAGTAATATCCCCAGTTGATAAAGCAGTTGAAGAAATGATCGTCCCATTTTTGCCGCCTGTATTTCGCGCAAGAGAAGATGTTCAGATCCGTGATGCAGTGATACAGTTCGGATTGTGTATCAGTTTAGAATTAAAAAGTTGTTACAATAGTTAAAAATATAAAAGAATCATTAAAAAATAAAAAAGAATTATAGTTATTAAAAAACATTTAAAATAAAAATTTTGTTAGGATTTTAAAACTGTTACAAAATTAATTTCAAATGTTTAAAAAATTTATAGTTTCAGTATAATAACCAAAAACAAATTAGTACGAGAAATAAAAGGCTCAGAAAGTACAACATTACAGAAAATACAACATTACCTCATGTATGGAGGCAATCAGAGGTTTTCGTCTTACTTGGCTTAACCTCATGCGTGCGAGCTTAATATTTTTTACTTATTAGTTATTATCATACATAAAAGTTTACTATATAAACACTAAATAAATTAAATTTTTTTCAATATAAAATAGAAAACTTTATATATATTCTATATTCATAAAAAAAATAAATTATATTATTTTAATATAAAATAAATTTTTTTTAAAAATAATCTTCATTATTTAGAGCACTTTCTTCTCTCCTGCCAGATCTCTCTTTCTCAAATCAGATTTTTTTTAAAATTCTATTTTTACTTATCAAGCTATATTCAACTATCATAATACTTCTTATTCATTTATATCTATTTTAAGCCTCCAACGCATTGTTGCCTTTTTCCTATTTATTTTTCCGAAACATCACATCAACTCCCTACAAATCTTTGAAGACTGGAGAGAAAGAACCGAAAGGTGATCTGCTTTTGGACAAGCAAGAACCACAGGGTAGTCTCTCAACTTCTCCGGTTGTTGTCAGATCTGGGAAGGACATCACTGACAAGTTCAAATGATCAACATAAATTTCCTTAAGCTCATCATAACATATGTTTGCTTTTACATGAACTTACAGTTGCCTGATAAAAATTGTACATATGCCAATTGTAGTTAGTAGCAATGTATATGTTATCCTCGGTGTCGGATGAAAAGCGAGATCCACAAAATTCTGAAGGCATTTTGCTGCCTTCTACTTGATTTTATACAGCATGTCATAAAATACTGTCCAACACTCCAGGAAAGAGAGCAATAATTCAAGTAACTTTCCTATGTTTGGCTTCCTACATACTTGCTGAAAGAATATATATATATATATATATATATATATATATATATACATATATATATGCTAACTGAGCTCTCTATTGAAGGTAAAATAGAAGGATTATCAGCTTGCTAATAAAATATATATCAGCTTAGACATTATTACAAAAGAAGCGGTTCAGGCAGTGGCGGCGGCGGGGGACGCTAAACATGCTAATAAAATAGAAGGATTGTCAGCTTGATGAACTCTAGAACATCTTTTGTAACGTTAGCTTTTACACTTGATGATGTTGTAAACTTGTGTCTCATAAATTACTCCTTCCATAATTACTCACTAGCAAGTCGAGCAGGCATGCAGCATCGTTATCCTGGACAAGGTCTTCTCCCTTGTAAGTGCCGTGGATCATTACCCACTCTAGGCATCTAAAGATTACATCGAATTTTTGCTACAGAGTGCCGTGGATCTGCGAATCTGCATTTGCTCTTCTCATCAGGAGAAGGATGGCTTGAAAAAAAAAATATGACAATAATTAGCACCTGAAAGACATGTTATGAACAATACTAGATGACATGCTCGCGCGCTGCCGCGGGCTTATAAAACAAATGTACTTGATAGTGTTATAATTATGAACAAATACTAGATAAGTAATAGAAATTAAAGGTATGATGGAGCAAATATTTCATGACGGAAAAAAAAGTTGTGTTGGTGATCAAAAACTTAAAGACTGAACAAAATGATTTGTAGCAATCTACAGTGTTTTGTGAGGAAAAATACAGTGTTTTCGCCACATGATTTAGCTTTTCAGTTAATAAAAAGCAAAAAAAATTACAAAGCTAAATTCTCTACCAACTTAATATTAAAAAAAAACCAACATAGATAATTTTGGAAGGAAAAAAACCCATGAGAAAAAACGTTGCAGCAATTGACAATGTTTTGTGAGGAAAACTATAGCACTTTTCCCAATAAAATAAAATAAAAAACTATTTAGAGAAATATTATAGCAATCCACAGTGTTTTGTGAGAAAAACTACAACGTTTTCCTCATATGAATTAGTTTTATTGTAATTATAATTCTTAACCAACTTAATATTCAAAAAAAAATCGACAAAGATAATTTTGGAAAAAATCATAAAAAAAATCACATGGGAAAACACTGCAACAATTCACGGTGTTTTAAAGAAAAAAAATATAAAGCTAAATTCTTAATCAGCTCAATGTTAAAAAAACAACAACAACAGAGACAATTTCAGAAAAAAAATAACAAAACAAACACCAAAAAAAGGAAAAAAAATCATGTTGGAAACACTGTAGCAATTCACAGTGTTTTGTGATGAAAGCTACAATGCTTCCCCACATAATTTAACCTTATTTGTAATAACTTGTAATTGTAATTCACAAACAACTCAATATTAAAAAAATAAAATTAAAAAAGATAATTTGAAAAAAATTATAACAAAAAAAAAACAACTAAATTTTTTACAAAGAACCAAGAAAAAAAAAACTAGTTATAAAAAAATAAAAACCGTAGTTAACATCCTCATAAATTAAAGAATAATTATGAAAATTTTCTTAGGCAGCGCACCTTTCAAGGCAAGAAGAGAAACAAGTACAAGTAAGAGAAAAAGTTCATCAGCATCACTCTAACAACTCAACACCACCACACACTAGCCTAAAAGGAAGAGGGCAATATAGTTTTTTCAACGACACAATGATAGCTGATTTTTGGCTACCAGAAGACACCGCACGCGCCTCTCGAAAGACATGGGTGCCTCCTACTTGCTTACGTGTGCATTGCACGTGTCAACCATTTTTTTTAATATATTTTATATTTATTCAAAGATTGAATTACCCCTTCCCAACCTAATTACTACAAATTAACATGTATGAAAAGATGAAAGTGTCCTTGGAATCCATCTTTAGAATTTTTGCATTCAAGAGTATTTTAGTCCTTTCACTCTGCTTTTAAAATGGAAAAAGATCAACTTACCCTTGAATAACCTGATAATAACCAAATGAGCCTCGTGTAATGATCATCATACCTCCGATAGCCGGTTGAAGGTTTTTCGACAAATCCACCATTACACTTTTCTGGTGAACAAAGCTTATGAATATGCATAAATAATATTTTTCCAAGCTATATTAGTTTTTGTTTATGTTTTCCATTGTCTTCCTAAAAATGACAATAAGATGTTTTGGGATTGCATGAAAACCATATTACAAATAATGCTAATAACAGTAACATAGATATTTGATTTAATCTTAGAAAAAATTATCATAATTTCTAATAATTATGTATACTGTATAGAAGGCAAGGATATTAGAGATTTTCTTAAAAGAGGATATTGTTTTTCCTTTGGCTCCTTCCAAGAATCACTAGGATTTGAGTTTTAGACCGTGGGACAGCCTTTTATGATTTCTCTTCCATCTCCAGTAATGATAAAATCATAAGTGGTAAGAGTTTGGGATTAAAAGATTTGTTTTTTCTATGATTTCAGGTTCGAGCCTTGTGGTTGCTAAAATGATGGTCACTGGAAGCTTACATGTTCGTTAACATCAGGGCTCGTGAAATTAGTCGAGGTGCGCGCAAGCTGACCCGAATTTCTCTATGGTCTCAGGTTTGAGCCTTGTGGTTGCTAATATGATGATCCCTAGAGACTTATATATTCGTTAATTTCAAGGCCCATGAGATTAGTCAAGGTGCGCACAAGCTGGTCCGGACATCCATGTTAATAAAAAAAAAATCAAATCCTATATTGCTTGCTATGCTTTCGGACAACTTCACAAGAGATTAGTTTTCAGACAACCAACGTGATGCCATCATCATGCAAAAATTAGGGTTTACAGTTTACAAAAATAAACAACAATTTGTAGATTAAGAGCCCGGTTGTTTTTTAAATTATTTTTTATTTAAAAATATATCAAAATAATATATTTTTTAAATTTAATTTTTACACCAACACATTAAAATAATATAAAATCATAAAAAAATAATTTAAAATAAAAAATTTAATTTTTTCAATAATATTTTTAAATACAAAAATAAATATGAAACATGTTGTAACTCTTTCTAAGGTCCCTTGAGTATTTTAGGTTTGGTTAAATTACGCCTTTGAGCTTTGAATTTGTGTTGGGTTTTTGTGATGGTTTAGGATATTAGCATTCATCTTGAGTCTTGGGCTTTGATATCTTTGCTTTCTTTATTTAATTTTTCAACAGTAATTTCCTACTTAGAAATTCCTTCTACCCAACAAACAAAGTCTCTCAAGCTATCATATATAGGTGAAATTAATTGTTTTTTATACTTTAATCACTAAAAATATTTTATTTTATAATAAAATATTTTATCTATATATATATATATTTATTATAAATGAATGATTTGAATTTTAAATATATTAGTGAATTAATAAATGTTTCAAGAGATTAGTATGTGTTGGATATGAGAAATTTCTACTATCTTGAACAGTAGAAAATTATTGTTATTACTATAATATATGTACTACTACTTTTTATTATTTAATACATAAAATACCAAGAATAGATGGAAACTCTTTTTAAAATACTTTCTAATGTATAAAATTACCTGTGGCTATTTTGCCTCATTGGGTTTAATTTGGGAAAAAAATCATTTTCATTTTACCTCTATTTTATTTTTAGAAATTATATTTTATATCTTATAGTTTATAAATTGTATACAATTGACACTAATACGTATTAAAAAAAGAGTCAACAAAATAGTTTGAAATATTTATAATATTTCAATTATATTTTAATTAACAATTAATAAACTCTTGTATTAAATATTATAATTTTCCAATTGAATTAAAAAAAAGTCTAAACCATCAATTCTCTTCTCTGTAAATTTTTTCAAGTGAGAAAAAAAGAAAGATATAAGGAGTATATAACTGGATCTAATAAAAAATAATAATCAAATAAATAAATAACACAAAGTTAAAATGTAATCAAGTAATAATACTGCAAATAAACATAGAAAATATGAGGCTTAAAGACAAAACCTAAAATGATAAAAAGGGCTCCATCCACTGCTCTTGTTATAAAAAGGTTTAAATTGAAATTGAATTTTTTTTATTTCATTTTATTTTTTTTAAATATTTCTGAGAGAGAAAATAAGGGAAGGGGGCTGTTTTTTTTTTTTTGGTAAATAAGGTGAAATTATCTTGTTCTCATACGTATTTTTTTTTTCTTGTAGTGTTTGAATTATGTAATATATAAGGGTAGATTTAATTTTTTTTAATCTAAATCTAAAATTATTTTGAATCAGGATATAAATCATAATTTCTAAAAAAACAAAGATAAAATAAAAAAACCTATACAAAGTTGAAGATAATTTTTTCTTTTAATTTTTAATATTTGTTTACATCCAATATAAGAAGTTATATTAGCTCTATATCTTTTCTGTTTTTGTTCCTATTGAGCCTGCCGGCTTGTGGGCTTTGGTTTTAGTTTAGGAGTCTTAGAGTTAGTTTGGGTTTGGACTTTGATATCTTAGGTCTTTTATTTTTTATTTCTTCCTATTTATTTGGAACACCATATTTTACATAGAACAAGAAATTAAAGATTCAAAGTTGAAATCCTACCAAGTAAAGAAAATATTTCAGAAAAAGAAATTTAAACCATATTATTAGCAAAAATATAAATATATATCCGTAAGAATGTAAATGTCCACATAATGAACTTTTCTAACGTATATTTTCTATTCAGCTATGCAATATGATTTATTTTGTAGAATATTTAACTAATTAAATAAAGAAGTATTAAGTGAAAAAATTTATTTCTAATTTATTAATGTATAAATAAAAAATGTATATCTATGTGAGTGGTCTAAGAGTATATCTTTGGAACGAAAATAATTATTTTTGTATAGATGAGTTTTACTGCTGAGGAATAAGGGCCTTCCATACCACAAATGAGTGCTATCTGCTAGTAGTGTTTTCAAACGGAGAACGTTCTTCATTTGGACGACGAACTAACCCTTTAACACATTAGGTTTTCGTAATATTTTTTTGTTTTTATCTGGATATCCTCGTATTATTTTAAAAAGTAAAATTAATCTAGTTCGAGATTTGTAATTGCCCTTCCCAATAAAAACTTTCGTAATTTGAAAATCTAAACCTTCATTCTATGAAATTAAACTCTGTAAATTTGAGAAGAAGGTAGAAAAAGCACGTATCCATGTCAATTAGCTAGCTTGTTTGGCGAATTAATTTCTCTTGGCTCTAATTCTTTAAGGAAATGAATTAGCTCTTCTTTTTGTTTGGACCTTTCAACAAGGAAAGAGCGAGCAAGGAATAGTATTTGTGTAGTGATTTTAATTATCATTCATGCAGATAATTGAACGCAAGATGCCTGCATCTGCATGCCATTTCTAATACGACAACCAAACGTGCTTTCCTGAGCTATTGCTTCCAAGAGGAAAATGGCTAAAATCTTGATGAATTTCAAGAAGATATAGATATTTATACATGTCTTGCATGTGCATCCGCGGTGCTTAGTTCTTGGGAGGTTGTTTACTTTATAAAAAACTTTATTTTTATTTATTTTTCTTTATTTATTGGAAGCCCAATTGGGTGGTGGGTTACAAAAGTTGGCTAGTTCTTTTGGAGATATGCCTCTGGAGAATATATCGTATTTTTTGTTGCCCTATATCCATTTTGTTGGCTAGCTAGAATATCGAAAGAGCTACACTAATTTTCAAGGCTGACTAGCTACCATATTTGCAAGTAAGACTTAAACACAAAAAGTTTATTTTTATAAAGAAAATTGACTTCTTAATTCAAGGGTGAATTTATTGAGATAGGAAAATGTTTAACTAGTTTATTATATTTTTTATTAATTATATATTATGATAGTTTGAGCTTGTAATTTTCTTATAAATAGAAGTATATATTTGCTCAAAAATAATTTGTTTATATATAAGTAGTGAATATTTCAACGTTTGAAAGTAGTGGTTCCACTTAAGTCACGCTATATATATATAATTCTTGAATCGACAATGCTATCTTGTTCTTCAAAAAGAAAAACTTCAAGGCTAGTGAAGCTAATTCACTTTTCACGTGCGTGTAGATATTCCGTGTTCTTGAACTTGAAAAGATAGCCAGAGGTTGGTGAGTTAGTGAATCAAATGCTCAGAAAACCAGGTCTTTATATATAATAAGAAATAAAAAATAAAATAAAAAAAAAAAGTGAAGGTCACCTTTGATCGAGGTCTTAATTTTTATTCGATTAGATTTTAGATATTGCTGTTGGGATCGAGTCAAAACTAGGAATATATAAAACATGCCCACGCACGCTTTCCTTTTATATTAGTTGAATAAACGTGATTGTTTTTGCCTTTTGTTGCAGTAACACACACACACACAAGGAGCAAGATATAAATGAGAGAGGGAAGATCACGAAGCATTGTTAGATCATAAATTAAATATCATCAATGAATTTATCAATAGAATTATCCCGTTGAGCATTCTATTGGTAATAAGTATCATGTTATTATATAATTTGTCCTTTTAAATTCTACTGTAATACTATCTATAATTTTATCAGTATATACTAAGAGATTATTTTCGTTGATAAAGGTGTTGGTAAAAGTTATATGTCATCGCATTTGTTTTGACTTTTTATTCATTCTTTTTTCCACTGTAATTTCCTCAATATATACCAGCGTAACGTTTCCATCGGTATTTACCGAGAGATATAGCGATGGAGATGTTCGTCGGTAAAATTCACCGCAATCTACCACAGAAAAAATCCCGTTGGTATTTCTATTTGTATTTGATAAATTTTTGGTAGTGTTAAATCTTCAAGAATAATTAGTAATTCTCTTTACATGGATGATGAATTAGCAAGGTTGAGATTTAAATTTGAGACTACCCCTTTAACTTCTATGCAAACATATACTACTAGAAAATTAATAAATACAAATGGAAATATCGAGAGAATTACAGTGGGAAAAAAATAATTAAAACAAAGCAAAAAAATAATGACATGTCATTTATACCAATGGAATAAATTCCGTTGGTAAAATCGTTGGTAAACTGTGAACACTGTTCATCATGTCAATTACTAAATGAATCACCAACAGAAAATTTCATCGATATTTTCCAAAGAGTTTTGGAACTGTTCACTTTCAAATTGCACTGTTAATTACTGTTCTTTACATATAAAATTACCGACGGATTGAAAAGTCATCGGTGTTATTTGAAAGTTCTCTGAAAACTTTTGATTAAATTAAAATTTTAAAATAAATATTACAGACAGAATCACTGATGGATTGAAAAGTCATCAGTGATATTTGGCGGTTTCTGAAAATTTTTGATTCAATTGAAAATTTAAATTAAATATTACAGACGGAATCATTAATGGAATGATTAAAAATATTAATATTTAATTATCCGTCGGTAAAACGCCCCAATAAAAAGTTTAGAATCCCTAATTTCACAACAGGCGGGGCTCCTTTGTTCTTCTTCTTCTTCTTCCCCATATGTAAAAAACATCAAAATCCATTTCTTTCTCTTCTCTTCTCTTCTCTCCTCAACTCCTTCTCTTCTCCTCCATGCTCAGGTATGTATTCTTATCCTTTCTTCTTTTTTCTTCTCAATTTTTTTAATTAATATGCTTTACGAATTTGTTTTTTTTTTTCTCTTCTTAGCTTGATTTGCAACCATATTAAGGTGATTTTTTTTTTTTTTTTTTTTTCGTGTTTTTTTTCACTATATTTGTTTTTTGTTTTATTTTTAATTGTTTTTGTTCTCAATAATTGTATGAATATTATTGTAGGATTTTTTTTTAATATGAGATCAATTTTTAGTTGATTTATTTATAGGATTTTTAAATTTTTAGCAATCGCAACTTCATTTTTTTCATATGAATTTTTTTAGTTGAATTTTTTTTTTGTGTTATTTATTTGTTGCAAATTTGTTCGAGATGATTTTCTTCTTCTTTTTTCCAAGCGTTTTGAGTATTATAGAGTGTTGATTTATATTAATTTAATTATTTTATAGTTTTGTAAAATAGATTTTTTAAAATATTTTTAAATAATTACCCGACGGAATTACATACGGTATTTTTTCGAGGAAAATACCGACGAAATGAAGCGGGTAATTTATTTTTTGTGTGTTTTTTCTGTAAGTAAATCCATCGGTAATAATATATTTTTATTATCAATGGACTTACCGACGGACAAAAAATTACCGATAAAAGATTCACCGACGGAGCATTTCCGTCGGTGATTTCATTGGTAAATTAATTACCAACATAATGATAGTATAAATACCAACAAAAAATTCCGTCAATAAATATAAAGATTATGGTACTGATACCAATAGTAATATTTTTATATTCCATTTCACTTCCTGAAAATGTTGGTGCACATAAAATCTCCTCGAGTGATCTATATCCAATCTCATTCGGTTGGAAATTGTATGCATGCATTTTGTTTTTATGCAAGTGGTTATCTCCATTAATTAAGAATATAAATTTCAAGTTTAAGAAAATGAACCTTCACTTCTTAAAAGTTGTATTTTCTTTTTGGAATATAAAACTGAAAACGTACGATTATAAAAATAGTAAAGTGTATTATTTATTATTATTACCTTTTGAAATAACAAATGGGATGGGAAGCTTGATCGTTCTATGGTTAGCTAGAAGAAAATTGTTATTTTTAAGCCACAAGGTGAGGGTTAGGATTCGACATATGTTGTTATTATATGTACAGTGGCTGTACTTCCTCCCCTCCTCCTCCTCCTCCTCCTCCTCCTCTATTCTTTTTTCCTTTTCCTTTGTAGTGTGAGAGCTTTGAAGTGATGGTAGCTTGATGAAGAGAGGGGGAGGGGGCAGGGTAAGCCTAATACGGACGTGACAAAGCCACAAAGTATTGTCTTGGAAACGGCCGACCCAACATGAGATAGTGGGAGACAGGCATCAAAATGTTGACCCCTCAGGCTCTTAATTTGTTGATAATGAAGACAAAGCTGACGTTGCTGGCCTTTTCTTTTGCAAAATTTAGTGCTTTGTTTTGCTAATTGTCTCTCCCCCTCTGTACGTTAATCTCTCACATACCCCACTAGCTAAGCTAACTTCAATGTAATTTTCTTCTCCCATACAAGTGCGGGCATAGTTTATATATTCATATTCATATAGCCCTCGCTAGGCTCCCAGTAATCTTTGAGAGTGGTGTTCAAAGTTTACATGTACACAATTCCTATACCATCGATCGTGGCCTCTTGTTTATAGTTTTCGAAATGTTTTTTTTTTTAATTCATTTGCCTATATCTTAATTTGTTTCAATATTTCTTTCTATAAATCTCGAGTTCATATATATATATATATATATATATATATATATATATATATATATATATATATATATATATATATAATGCGTGCGTGCATACAAGGGATGTATTTTATGGCTCTTCCATTTTATCTCCTTGTGCTTCATAATCACATATTTCCTTGCAATCCTTGGTAAGTGGTTCGTATTGAAATACTCTATCATCATAGGATAAACGAATGTTTGAGTCTCCGATGTCAAAATCTTGACTTCAAAACAGAGGTCGAGAGGAATAATATATATATATATATATATATATATATATATATTAGTTTGCATTAACAAATCACAAATTATTTTTTTCACAGCTTGTGTTTAATAGCCGGATATTGTTTTTCCAATGAGGCACATTAATTTGTTTTTAATCATAAATCAGAAACATTGTTTCCCCTACAACAGTGCGAAAAGACACAGCTACGGGCATAACTGGCAATGATTTTACATCATGACAATGATGTAAGAATCTTAATTAAGCATTCATTTTATATATTGTCGTGGATACTAATTAGGTATGCAACACTCTTTCTTGTGTTTCTTTTGATTTCATTCGTCTAAGTGCTTCCTGAATTCGGCAAAGAGTGCTACATGAACAGTGAATTCATAAACACAAAACCTACCATCATTAAATTCTCTACCTTATAATTCATGTTCTTCATGAAGATGTCTCCAAATGCTCATTTACACACTGCCCCCTGTGGCTCAAGGAAGTGTGAATTAAAAGCTTTTCATATATATATATATATATAAACTCTTTTTTTGGTAATAAAAATGGTAGTGAAGTGAGCTACTATGCCGCCGGGGAAGGAACAATTTGGGTATGGCGCCTCCCCCAACTTGAGTCACTGAAGATCCAGTGACATGATGTAAAGCCGACTTCTGGTCGCAGGTCCTTTCAATTTATGCCATGCTTGACGTGACCATAAATAAACCTAAGATTATAATTTAATCATATCCATATCGAATCTGTTTACATTAATCTTGTCGCATTATACAACAGTTTTCTGATCTTTCAATTCACCATACTTTTCAGCTTCGGATCCTCTAAACTACACAGTATATAAAAATAAAAATAAAGGAAAAAAGGCCAACATGTATACAGTTGCTTTCTTTTGTCACATCCAATTAATGTTTCATGTACCAATTCAGATATCATACATGCAAATAAAATTTTCAAAAGCCTCGCACACTACTGGTATAAGATTGTGAAATACAATCAGAAATATTAGCGAAAAAATATTGATAATAAATTATGGTTATATTTTTAGATAAAAAAAAATAATGTTGCTATTTTTGTGGGTATTCACATATGGAACATTTTCATGGTGAATATAGAGAGAATTACAGTTGAAAATCAAGAAATAAAAAAATAAAAATATAATATGTCAGTATTACAAATGAAATTACTGATGAAATATAACCATCGCTAAATCTTCGTGGTAATATTTAAGTTATAACCTGTCAGACGACCCCCCTCTCCTCCTTTCCCATTTTTATTTGTTTTTTTTTTCAGCAGAAAACAACACCCTTACCCCCCTCATGTTGTCAATAATCAAGCAATCATCATCACAAATCCGGCCACTCCAGTATTTAGTTTGTCAAAACCCTGTACCGGTTCAATTTTTTTGAAGATTCATCACATCAAGTAAGCAAACCGACCTATTTTTTTTTGTTGTAATTCATTTTTATATTATTTTTTTAGCATTTTTATGTATTATATGTAGTTTTTTTGTGTGTTTGCTTGTTTTATAGCTTTTTCCTATAGAAATTTGTTGTATGAATGTATGATTTGTACATGTTAAGGTTTGTTTGAGATTTTAAAAAATTATATTTGTTTGTCTTTGATGAAATTGAGTTTGATTTTGTAACATAAGTGTTTTATAATGAAATAAATAATGGGTTTTTTAATTGGTAAATCTCACATTTTGTCAATTTTATTGTGAAGTTAAAAATTTAGATACATTTGGAGGAATTTGAATTTTTTTAAAGAGAATTGATAATCATTAAATGGTACTATTAAAATAGATTGAATAATTTTTAATTCAACCAATAACAACTAATTAACTGGGTACCGATAATTTGTTATGATGCATGTAAGAGGTGTAAGAATAAGAAGTTTCTCAATCTAGATATTGTTATGGTGCATCTTCTATAAAAAAAAAAGTTCATGGAAAAATAGTTGTGTTGGTTGCATATAAAGAATCCTACGTTCCTTAAAAGATCATGATAGAAAGGATGACTAGGTCAACTTCTAGTTTTGACAACGTGCATGAAGTTGTAGATGATAATATTAATCGTTATAGGAGTATGGTTATGAATGCAATGAGAATGAATGAGGGTTATGTCGGTGAATGTTCTATTATAGATGAAGAACTAAATGTAGACGCAACTAGGTTTTTTGAACTCTTGAAAGATTCTGACAAACCATTATGGGATGGGTACGCAAATCATAATAAATTATTGGTTGTTGCACATGTGTTCACCATCAAGTTAGACCATGAGCTGAGTGAGGTTGGTTACCATAAAATCATTGAAGGAACGAAAAGCATTTTACCTAAAAGGAATAGGATGAAAGAGAACTTCTATACTACTAAACTCATGATGAAACCCCTTGGCTTAGGATACTAGAAAATCAACATGCGTCTAAACTTCTGCATGTTTTATTACCTTGAAAATACAGATTTGATCAAGTGCAAAACCTGTGGGCATGCTTGGTATAAACCTAGAATTGGCAGGGGAAGGAATCTTGTTACACATAGAAAATTGAGATACTTTCCAATCACTTTGAGATTGTAAAAGGTTATTCATGTCTACAAATATTGCTGAGCATATGACATGGAATCATTCACATGATGCGGTGGATAGAGTTATGAAGCACATTTTCGATGGTGAAACTTAGAAGCATTTTAATAGGGTGTATCCTTGGTTTTTAAAAGAACCGTAAAGCATAAGTGTTAGGTTATGTACAAACATGTTTAATCCATTCAGGTCATTTGCTGCACCATATTCTTGTTGACCAATGATACTCACAATTTAAAACTTTTCACCAAGGATCTGTATGAGGTTAGAGTTCATGTTCTTATCTATGGTCATACCTAGTCCTAATAGTCCATGTAGGAGTTTAGATGTTTGTTTTCAACTGTTAATAGATGAGTTCAATCAGCTAAGGTCATTCGAGACTTTGATGTAAGATGTCTCGAGAAAACAGAATCTTCAGATGAAGAAAGCTTTGATATGGACTATTAATGATTTTTCTACGTATGAGATGGTTTTTGGTTGGAGCACGTATGGAAAATCAGCATATCTATACCGTATGAAAAATAACAAGGTCTTTACTTTAACAAATTGTGGTAAAACATCTTTTTTTATTGCAACTGGAGATTCTTGTAAACTGATCACAAGTACGAAAAGAACAAAAAAAATTTCTTTGTTGATAGAGTTGAAATAGATGTTGCACCACCGGTACTATCGTGTGAAGAATTGTATGATATGGTCTCGCAGTACAACGACATTGTGTTTGGTTTTCAATTTGGTAAGAAGAAGTTTCCTGATTTTAGTGTGATCCACAATTGTGTCAAACAAAGTATTTTTTCGGAGCTTTCTTGTTAGAGGGCTAATCTCCTCCGCCATAATCTATATGTCATGCATATAAAAAAGAAGTGTTTGAATTTTTTTTAACATGGTGATGGATATGAAAGGAAAGACAAAGGAAAACATAAGAGCTAGAATGAATATATATTTGTTTTGTCATCATAAGAATATTGAGTTAGTTTATGATGGGACACGGGTCGCAAAGCCCAAAGTAAGCTTTGCCTTAGACAATAATGCACAGTTACTTGTCTATCAATGGCTTAGGATTCTGTGTTTTCCTTATGGATATATTTCAAACATATCTAGATTGGTGAATTAAGAGTCACCGTAAGAAGGACGACAAATTGTACGAAATAAAGAGTCATGACTGTCACATGTTTATGCAAACACTTATTCCACTTGCTTACTAGGATTTATTATCAAAAGGGATATGGGATGCACTAACGGATATTAGTTATTTTTTTAGACATATATGCTCAAGCAAATTGCATACCTAATAAATGGAGAAACTTGAAACAAATATCATCCAAACAATTTGCAAACTTGAGATGATATTCCTTCCATCCTTCTTCAATTCAATAGAACATCTACCCATACATTTATCATATAAGACAAAAGTTGGAGGCCCTATCTAGCACATATGGATGTATCCATTTAACAGGTTAGGGATTACACATGCATCGTAATTAAATTTCTATTGTCTTTATTTTTTAATCTAAAGCATTCATTTAATTCCATATAAATATTTGTTTAACCTTAAGAACAAAGTTAAAAATAAGGTGCATATTTAGGTTTTGATATACGAGACTTATATTATTAAAGAGATCTTAACATTTATCTCGTACTATTTTGAGCCTCACTTGAGAATAAAAATCAACCACGTTCCAAAACCTAATGATAGTGAGGAAATGCCTTCAAGTGGGGATTAATCAATATTTTTCCATCTCGGACAACCTTTATAAAAAAAATATAATAAGGGAAGATAAATGCCATAAATCAAATTCAAACATACATATAATTATGTGATATTTAACTGCGATGAATTGAAGTCTTTTATTCAAAAAGCACAATATTAACATGTTATTTTTAAACAATGTTTTTCTTTTATACTCTCATAAATTGATAGATTGAATAATTTCTCCTAGGAAACATTGCTAATTTTTATTATCTTAAAATTCACATATGATTGAATCTTATATTTTCCAATTATAAGATGAACAATATGCCACATGGTTTAGAACACATGTAAACAATACTTAATAATTCTTAAATCTTGTAATACTTAATTTCATTATATCTTTCTCTTTATTTATTAATGGTTGTAATCTTGTACCAGGTTTGTCAAATGAGAGGGAATGCTAGTGGTAATTTGAATTTACTATATTTGAGTCTTGAAAGAAAGGTCAAGTGTTATACCGGGTATTTCATTAACGAATATGTCTTTCATATTGAAAAATATGGTCAGGGTAAAAAGACCTATAATAATAGAGTTTGTGTTAAGGGATTAACTTCTAATAAGTTTGAAATTGATTATTATAGGAAGTTAGAAGAGGTGATTGAACTGCAATATCATAGCAAGCAGAATAAAGTCTTTTTATTCAAATGTTATTGATATTATACCATCAATAAAGGAATCAGAGTAGATCCCCACCATGGTTTGGTTAAAATTAATACAAAGGCTAGATTTCGCAACATCAACAATGTGTTTGTTTTTGCCAAGCAATTTCCACAAGTTTATTACACATACATTCATTCCTTTATAAAAGATCTTTCTAGGGTTGATTGATTATCTATAGTGAAAACCAAACCTAAGAATTGTGTCCAATTTGTTCAAGATGATAACAATAAAGTAACTATAGGAGACATGCCTTTTAACTTGATGAGTTAGTTGATGCATATCGAGTTACTTCATCTATCGACTTAGAAGAAAATTCATTTTTTCATGTAGTTGAGAATATTATTGTTGATCTTGATGTTGATGAGTTAAATAATTTATTGAGAACCAATGGACATATATAATTTAATGAAAATGATGATATTGTCGAGCTTTAATTCAATGAAGAAGATTATGATGGACATGACAATGATAAAATTGAAGAAGAAGAAAACAATTCTGATTAAAAAGATTTTGAATTGATTTTAAATGTAAAACATCAATGTGTAATGAAATTGACTTTAATGTAATCTTTCAGGTTGTTCATTTACATTGAACTATTGTTAACACTGATGGAGTGTTATTATTGTGATTTTATTATTATATTATTGAATAGAAATGATGTTACAGTGTTGTGATTTTACTATATTTACATGTTGGATAGATAGGAAATACAAAAACAACGGGGGATAAAGAAATTACTGATGGAATATAAGATACCAATAGAATTACTGATGTACGAAGTCCCTTGAAAAATTCTAGAGAGTTGGGAAAAAAGTTTAGGACTTTACCACTAACAATTACAAGCAGAATTATCAATGGACTAAGTCCCTTAAAAAGTTCAAGAGAGTTCGAAAAACATTATAAGAATTTTTTCCTTTTTTTTTGCAACTAAGCCTCCTCCTTTAGCTTTGACCCACTAGATAAATTGTATTCAATAATATTTGTAAAATTAATAATAAAAATTTAATTTTTTATTTTAGTTTTATTCTTTTTTTAATTTTTTTGTTATTTTATTTTTTAAAAAATATTAAATACAATGCTGATAGAATTACCGATGGAATTTACATTATCGAATGAATGACTGATGAAGTAAGTCCCTTGGAGAGTTCTAGTGAGTTGGAAAAAAATTACAGTATTGCCACCGATAACACTACTAGAAAATTGATAAATACAAATGAAAACACTAATGAAATATTTTTGTTGGTAAATTGCAGTGAATTTTACCAGCAGAAATATTCCCTTGGTATATAACGAGGGAATTACAGTAGAAAAAGAAGAAATTAAAACAAAGCCATAAAAAACGATAACGTGTCATTTATACCGATGAAATTACCACCGATATTAATACCCTTAGTAAAATCCATCTTTAAACTCGTTGGTAAACTGTTCACTTCTCACTGACATTGTTTATAATGTCAATTACAAAGGAAATCATCAATGGATTAATTTCGTGGGTATTTTCCAGAGAGTTTTGAAACTGTTCACTTCTTAATTACACTGTTAATTATTGTTTTTTACAGACGAAATCACCAATGGATTAATTTTGTCGGTATTTTCTAGAGATTTTTGAAACTATTTACTTCTTAATTGCACTGTTAATTATTGTTCTTCACAGACGAAATCACTGATGGATTGAAAAGTCATCGGTCTTATTTGGCGGGTTTTTGAAAATTTTTTATTAAATTAAAAATTTTAATTAAATATTACAGACAGAATTACAAAAGGATTGAAAAGACGTCAATGATATTTGGCGATTTATGAAATTTTTTTATTAAATTAAAATTTTAAATTAAATATTATAGATGGAATCACCACGGAATGATTAAAAATATTAATATTTAATTTTTTGTCAGTAAAATTCCCCAATAAAAAGACTAGAATCCCTCATTTTATAATAGACGTGCCTCTTATTCGTCTTCTTCTTCTTCTTCTTCTTTTTCTTCTTCTTTCTTCCCTTTATGTAAAAAATACCAACATCCCTTTCTTTCTTTCTCTTCTCTTCTCTTCTCTTCTCTTCTCTTCTCTCCTCAACTCCTTCTCTTCTCCTCCACGCTCAAGTATGTCTTGTCCTCTTTTTTTATTTTCTCTTCTTAGTTTTTTTTAATTAACATACTTTGTGAATTTATTTTTTCTTTTCTCTTCTCAGCTTCACTCACAACTATATTAAGTTAAGATTTTTTTCTTTTTTCTTCTTTTTTTTATTTGTTTTTGAATTATATTTGTTTTTTTATTTTTTATTTTTTCTGTTCTTAATAATTGTATGAATGTTGTTGTAGGGTCTTCTAAGGTATTTATTTTTTTGTGTTATTTATTTGTTGCAAATTTATTAATTTGAGTTGATTTTTTTTCCAAGCAACTTAATTCCTGAGTATTATGAAGTGTTGATTTATATTAATTTAATTATTTTCTAGTTCTGTTAAATAGATTGTTTTAAAAAATATTTTTAAATAATCACCGACGGAATTGCAGACGGTATTTCTATCAATTATATGACAAGCTTCTCGAGGGAAATATTGACGAAATGAAGCGGATACTTTTTTTTTGTGTGCTTTTCCTGTCAATAAATCCATCTGTAATAATATTTTTTTTATTACCGACGGACTCACCGACATACCAAAACATACCGACGAGAGTTTTACCAACAGAGCATTTTTATCTGTGATCTTATCGATAAATTAATTATCTACAGAATGATAGTATAAATTGTAACGGAAAATTTTATCGGTAAATATAAGAATCCAAGTAGTGCAATTACAAACAAATTTACCGATGAATTAAGTCCACTAGAAAGTTCTAGAGAGTTGGAAAACAATTACAGGACTTGCCACTGTTAGATGTAAATATCCAATGCTTTAATTCCTTTGGTAATATGTATATGATCACCGATGGAAGTCCCAATTGTTTATTTATCAGTAATATGCTATAATCACCGATCGATTTACAAATGTAACGGATGCCAATAAAGTTTTTTGTTTAGCACACCTTTTTCATCTGTAAATCCATCAGTAATTATATTACCGATAAAATTACTGAACAACATATAAATCACCGACGATATGTTTTCCAACAATATTGTTCTGTATGATGCTTTGAATCATATTATGCACAAGTAATTTTGGCACAATAAGTTGTTGAAACACTAATCTATTATAAAGAGTATGAAAATATTGTTGGAACATTAATGTATTATAATAATATAACAACATTAATCATATTTAAATTAATTTTATATATTGAAGTAGCTAGCTTTTACCAACAATATGAAAATACTGTACAGTTTGAAAAACAAACAATATATTTCTAGAGTAAATGTTAGCTTTAGAGTAAAAAAAAAAAAAAATAACTCTTTTAGAAGAAAAGAAATATGTTGTTAAATAAGTTTGAGAGATAAAATATAAAAGAAATAACTCTTTTAGAAGAAAAGAAATATGTTGTTAAATAAGTTTGAGAGATAAAATATAAAAGAAAATTGCATGCAAAATGGAGTATGTATACTGACTGTATGAGCATCCATACCTCTTCTGATGTGTAGTATGATTTGTGCTCTGATGTTTAAATATACAAATATGTTATATAAGTCCACTCTCTTTACGGTTAAGATATATTTTCTATTAATATATGATTTAACTCAATATATTCATAAGAAAAACATTTAGAGAGAGTGTCCCACAAAACATTTATTTATCGTATGCTATGGTGAGACACCCTTTATAATTATGGGCATTTTTCTATTATTAATATTAATAAAATTTCTAGGCTTATGCAAAAATAAAAAATAAAATAAAGATCAAGACTTCTCCAAACATTTACTATTTTGATTATAATCAAAACTTCTTCTTTTCGCTTATATCCATAAGGAAAGTTTGAACTATGTAAAAGATTATGTTTATGTATGATTTTTTATTAGGTTGTATGATCTTAACAAGCTATTAGTAAAGCTCCATCTTTATTCTTTATGATTGATTTATACAAAATATCATGTCTTTAGATACAGTTAGTGTTGGAAAATTAGTTAAAATATAGATAATGGATACACTTAAGGCCAATTCAAAAGTGAGGTCCACTTACTTTTTGGGTTAAGAATTTTTTGGAATTTAATCGCCAACATAACTCTTTAACATGAAATGTTAACATGTTATAAATAAATTATAGGTGAGTGAGAAATTGATCTCAAATAATTCTTGGTTGATATGTTTTTAGATACAGTTAATGTTGGAAAATTAGTTAAAATATAGATAATGGATACATTTAAGGCCAATTCAAAAATGAGGTCCACTCACTTTTTGGGTTAAGAATTTTTTGGAATTTAATCACCAACATAACTTCTTTAACATGAAATATTAACATGATATAAATAAATTATGCGTGAATGAGAAATTGATCTCAAAAAATTCTTGGTTAATATGTTTTGGTGAAACCTAAAACCCATTAAAAGAACTATAATCTAAATAGAAAAGAAACAAAACTTTCTTGGCGTTTATAAAGTGGAAAGTTAAAAAGTTAAAATTGGACTCAAAGAACACTTGAGCTTTTAGAGGGGAGAAGTCCTAGGCAAAGCGGGATTTCATTTTAAACCATACATGTGCTCAGGTCTAAGCCTGAGTTTGAGTTCATTGTAAAATATATTTTGGACCATAAAAAATTATTTTTTACTAACTTAAATTTGAACTTAGATTTGGTCCATGAAGAATTATTTCTTTCAGCCCAACCCACTGTTTTGTCCAACACGTGAAAGAAATAATCTAATAAGTTTCTTTAGTATTTTCTTAACAAAACCTGAACAAGTTTTTTCAACTTGAAAGAAATTTTTTTTATGACCATAATGTTTTTTTTTTATTATGTATTTATAGTGGTTAATCAAAAGTTGATAATGTGAAACTAATTATGGTTAATGCCATAATTAATTCTTCAACTTTTTTGCTTTCAGAATCATCTATAAAGGGGGGGTGTTCAAAAGAATTTTGTTTTTTCCTAATTTTACTTACTCTTCCTTACCTCATTTTTTTTTTCTCATTTTAAACTTTTGTATTCCTCTCAAGTCTAGAGCTTGGGTTTATTTTGTCGAGAGATTATTGAGCCCATCAACTTTGTTCAAATACTTTGTTTAGAAGTGCATATAAACTAAGGTGGTATTGTTGGGATCTTGAGAGACTTATTGCAAATAACTTTTGCATCAAGAGAGGAATAATAAAGTCTTAAGGAAGAATAATTCATCATTGACAACAACAAAATCTTTACTGTTCAAAGTGCTTTAACAAAGTACATTTCTTTATTTTAATTTAAATATAGATATATTATACTTAGCATGTTTGCCATGATATATATATATATATATATATATATATATATATATATATGTGTGTGTGCGTGTGTGTGTGTGTGTGTGTGTGTTTTCACATGTACAATTTTGTTATGATAAACTAAATAATCTAATCTATAATTATTTTTGGCTTACACTTAATATAAACAAATTTGATAGACTCAATAGTTTTAGCTTATGAAATGTGTGATTCTTTCCCAAAACGAGTCAAAGAAAATTTTATAGTGTAAGGAAGAAAAACCAATAGCAATGACAGATGAAAGATGAAAAATATATAAAAAGAGAGGTTTGACGGTGATCTAACTTTATTTATTAGATTAAGTTTTATATGATGTAATGATTGAACTAGAGAAAGGTCATTCAAAAAATAACTTTAAAATACCTTTAAAAAACTTCTAACCCTCAATAATATGTTATATGTGGCTGATATTAAAATGAACTTAATGTCTGGATCATTGTTGAGCAAAAGAAATATTTTTAAGTCGGTTTTTTTAGAGTGAAAATTTTATACTCTTTAAAAATAGAATGTTCATAAGAGAGGGGTATCTTAGTGATGACCTCTTCAAAATTAATATATTGACCATTGTAACAATGAATAAGAAGAAGGAAAGTTATAATGCCTTTTCTTCTTACCTGCTTAAGTCTTGTGATGTATGATATAATAGGTAAGATAATGTGAATTATAATTATATATAAAGGTTAACAAATCTTAATTTATTAATAAGTATGATATTTGAGAAAAATCATAAGTGTAAGGTTTGTGTAAAATCAAAATTCACAAAAAGACTTCTTTTCGTTCAATTAAAATAGTGAACCTCTAGGTTTAATTCACTCGAATATCAGTGATTTAAGTTTGTACGAACCAGAGGTGAAAAAAATAAAACATTATTTTTATAAATGATTGTAAAAAATATTGTTATACTTATTTCCTTAAAACAAAGATGAAGCTCTTGTAATGTTGAAACATTACAAGAATAAAGTTGAGAATTAATTTGATAAGAAAATAAAGGTAATAAGAAGTGATAAATATGGAAAATATGAAGCATCATTTGGCAAATTCTGTTCCCAAAATGATATTATCTACAAAACTACCGCTCCTTATTCATCATAACAAAATGGCATAGCGGAACATAAGTGATGAATGTCATGTTAATAAGTTTGGAAGCACATTAAAACTTGTGGGGAAACGCAATTCTAATTGCCAATAATATACTTAACAAAGTACCCTTTAAAATGTTAGAAAAAGATACCATATGAATTATAAAAAGGTAGGAGATCTTTCTACAAATACCTCAAAGTGTGGTAGTGTCTTACAAATATAGTTATACTTTATTCTAAAAATATCAAGATAAGACTAGAATTGTGGATTGTGTCTGCTTACAATAATAATGGATATCGACTTCTTATACATAAGTCAAGTATTAAGAATCTTCATCCTAATACTAATGGAATTAAGGAATGTTATTTTATTTGAAAATGTGTTTCCATTTAAAGAAGTACAAAAAATCATTCATTTAAAAGAATGATTGAGGGTAGCTTGAGTAGTCATCATCAATCGAAAGATAATGAAATTGAGTTTAGGAGTAAAAATAAAAAAATGACCAAAATCTTTGGTCCTAATTTTCTAACATATTTGTTGAAAAATAAACCTCAAACCTACTCCAATGCAATGTCTTGTCCAAAAGCTTCTTATTTGAAGGAAGTAGTCAATATATGAAATAGAATCCATTATTAATAATCATACATAGGAACTATTGGATCTTTTTCTTGCAAGTAAACCATTAGGTCATAAATGAATCTTCAAAAGGGAGATGAAACCTGATGATACTATTGATAAATACAAAGTTAGTCTAGTTGTTAAAGGATTTAGACAATATGAAAATGTAGATTATTTTGATACATATTCACTTGTATCAAGAATAAATTCTATAAGAACATTAATAGTCATCATAACTATTAACAAGCCTGAAATACATTAAATAGATGTTAAAACAAGCTTCTTAAATGGTCACATTGATGAAAAGGTTTATATGGAACAATCCAATGGGTTTATTGTTAATGAACAAGAAAAAACATCTATAAACTTGTCAAATCATTATATGGTTTGAAACAAACACCTAAATAATGACATAAAAAAATTCACAAGATTATGTTGTCAAATGAGTTCAAAATCAACAAAGTTGATATATGTATTTATATAAAAAATATAGATAAAGGTTATGCCATTATATATCTCTTTGTAGACGATATGCTTGTTTTGGGTAATAATAACTACATGATCAAGTTTATTAATAAAATGTTAACTAATAAGTTTGACCTGAAAGACTTGGGTGTTACTGATGTCATACTAGAAATAAAAAAATTTCAGGACATTTGATGAATTGGTATTATTCCAATCTGATTATGTTGATAAATTTTCTATAGGAGATAATAACATTATGAAAACACCAATGGACATAGGTGTCTATCTATCCAAAAAAATACAATGGAATAAACCAATTGAAGTATTCTTGAATAATTGGAAGCCTAATAAATGTCATAAATTATACAAGACTTGATATCACTTACTTGGTTAGCAAATTGAGTAGATTTTCTGGTAATCTAAGTATATGAATAATTGGAAAGCAATAAAAGGGTACTTAACCTTGGACTATGTGCTACATTATACTGGTTACCCGATGGTACTTGAAAGGTATAGTAATGCTAATTGAATATTTGGCACTAAGGACTCAAAATCCATAAGTGGATAAATCTTCACACTTGGTGGATTAGTTGTGTCATGAAAATCCTCTAAGTAAACATGTATTATAAGACTCATGATATAATTAGAGTTTATTGCTCTTGACAAAGTTAGAGAGGAAGCCAAATGGCTTTAGAAATTCTTAGAGGATATTCCATATTGGCCAAAACCAATGCCAACTATTTGTGTCTATTGCGACTGTCAGTCAACAATTGAAAGGGCACAAAGTTGTATGTATAATAATAAGTTTAGATATACAACATAGACATAATATTGTTAAATACTTGCTCTCAATTGAAATTATTTCCATTGACTATATCTGTTAGCCAAAGGTTTGCCACGAGAGCTTGTGTATAATACATCGATGAGAATGAGTTTAAAGCCTTTTAAAAAAATGAAAGAGTGTAATGTTAGTAACCATAATTAGTTGATTGGAGATTCTAAGATCTAGGTTCAAATAGAAAACTAAGTCATATAATATACTCGGTAGCATTAAAAAATTATTATTTATTGCTTATTTCTATGTGAAATATGTGCTAGCTAGAACATGATAAAGGGTGAACATTGCTTTTAATGATTTTTATATCATTGTATACCAAGTACAATATAACATAATACTCTTAATAAAAAAATCACCTATATGAGTGAGAAATGTGGCTGTTTTTTTAAGAATTTTGATAAATGCTGAATTATCAAAAGTACTCATGAATTCAAGAATTGTTTAAGGTCAAAATGAACATAATAGTGAAAACCAAATGAAATCTTTAGGTAGAAAACTATGTGAGTACTATTATCTTAATTTACATAAAAAAATAAATAGTTCAAGACATAACGTTCACTTTTCCTTGTTCCCATGAAAGAATGAGTCAACAATCGATTCTAGATTTGTTCATAGCTGATAAATCTGATAGTATTTTACCAAGAAATATTCAAAGTCAAAAGCTATCTATCTTGATTTAGTGATCCACCAAATCAATATCTCTTAGCAAATCTTCGAGTTATTTTCAAACTAGCTAGACAATTTTCATTCATGTGGGGGATTATTGAAAAATTTATTAAAATTTGGTTAATGGGTACATTTGAGGCCAAATTAAAAGTGAAGTCCACTAAATTTTTGGGTTAAACTTTTGTTGAAATTTAATCTCAAACATAATTTATTTAATACGGAACATTAACATGTTATAAAAAAATTATGGGTGAATGAGAAATTGATCTAAAAAAACCCTTGATTAGCATGTTTTGGTGAAACCAAAATCCCTATAAAATAATTGTATCCCACGTAGAAAAGAAACAAAAATTTCTTGCAATTTATAAAATAGAAACTTTAAAAGTTAATATTGGGCCTAAAAGGCTTCCAAGCTTTTAAAGGGAAGGGGTCCTAGGTAAAATAGGTTTTAGGCTAGAACCCACACATGGGTGTGCGTCAGCTCGGCTCGGCTCATTCTCAAGCTTCGAGCATAAGCCTGGGTTTTGGTTTGGGTTCATTGTAAAAAATATTTTAGGTCACAAAATATTGTTTTTGGTCAACGTAAATTTAGGTTTGGATTTGGTCCATGGAGAATTATTTCTTCATACAAAAAACAAAACTTTCTTGCAATTTATAAAATGAAAACTTTAAAAGTTAATGTTGGGCCTAAAAGGCTTCCAAACTTTTAAAGGGAAGGGGTCCTAGGTAAAATGAGCTTTGGGCTTAAACCCATACACGTGTGCGTGTCTGCTCGACTCGACTCATTCTCGAGCTTTGAGCTTGAGCTTGGGTTTTGGTTTGGGTTCATTGTAAAATAAGTTTTAGATTATAAAATATTATTTTTGGTCAACTTAAATTTAGGTTTAGATTTGGTCCATGTAGAATTATATTTTCCTACCTAACTCACTGTTTTATTTAACTTATGAAAGAAAGAATCTGATAAGTTTTTTTAGTATTTTTTTCAATAGAACCTGAACAAGTTTTCTCAACTCAAAAGACATTTATTTTATGACTTTAATGTTCAGGTTTTATTATGAATTTATGATAGTTAATCTAAAGTTGATATATAAAAATTAATTCTAGTCAATACCATAATTAATTCTTCAATTTTTTCGCTTCCAAAATTAGTTCAACATAATTTTTTTTTATCATAGTTTTACATACTTTTCCTTACCTCAAATTTTAATGTTTTTCTCCTTATTTTCAAGCTTCAATATTCCTCTCAAATCTAGAGCTTAGGCTGAAATACTTAGAAGTGTGTATAAACTAAGGTTGTGTTGTTTGTATATTGAGATGCTTATTGCAAATAACCTTTGCACCAAGAGATGAGTAATAAAGTCTTAAGAAAGAATGATTTATCATTAACAACAACAAAAGCTTCACTATTCAAAATGTTTCAACAAGTAAGTATATTTTTTTATTTTAATTTAAACATAGATGTATTATTTAATTAGTATGAATGCTAAGATTTTGTTTTGATATCAATTACAAGTTGATTTATACTTATTATGCATGCGCACATATATATATATATATATATATATATATATGTGTGTGTGTGTGTGTGTGTGTGTGTGTGTGTGTGTGTGTGTGTGTGGTTTCACACGTATTATTTTTTTATGATAAACTAAACAAAAATCTATAATTATATATTTTTGGCTTACACTTAATATAAACAAATTTGATAGACTTAATATAATCAATAGTTTTAGCTTATGAAATGTCAAGATGAGAGTGGTTCTTTCCCCAAAAGGGTCAAAGAAAATTTTATAGTGTAAGGAAATAAAACCAGTTGCAATTAGAAAATAATATAAATCGTATCCTGAAACTTCATCAATTAGAAAAAAATTTAGCTGTTAGGTGAGGTTTCAGGATATGATTTATATTATTCTCTAACACACCCCCTCAAGTGAAAGTCCTTTGGACTTGAAACTTGCACAGACCCACATTACATTGTGCTTAATTTTTATGAAATAAATAGGGATGGTGAGATTCGAACTCGAGACCACTTGGTCATTAAGGCTTTGATATCATGTCAAAGAATCAATTTAACATAAAAGCTTAAACTGTTAGGTGAGGTTTCAGGATATGATTTATATTATTTTTTAACATTTTATATGAAGTAATTATTAAACCAGAGAAAGTTGGAATTCTTGTACATGACCATGTCATTGATGATGAAGCTTTACTTTAAACATTATTTGTATATCATGCATATGACATAAGATATACCAATGAAACCATATCTTGATGAGCTTAGTTCAAATATTAAAAAATTATATCTATTAGTGTTGAGTTTTTCTTAAATTGTGTGACAAAGTAAGAAAACTATATCTATGTGCTTATATCTATGTGCTTGTAAACTTATCTTATAACTAAAATAGATTTTAAGAGAAGATAATAAACTTCATCATATAAAAGCATAAGATTGTAATATTTTAAGATAAAACTAATATGAAAACTTATACTATACATTTTGGTGGCTAGAAAGTTAATAAGTCTTTTCTTTTATACAGGTGAGGTTTCTTTGTAAAGAGAAAAGAATGGGATTTTCTTTGTTATTTCATATATCATGCTGGAAGCTATGTAGATTTTAGACTTTAGGTGAGAAGAAAATCTAAATGACTCCTTACAATCTCCAGCTTCATATAATGTATTTTCATGATAGTATTCATTTGTGGATATAAGCTCAAGCTATCAAACCATGCAAAATCTTTTTGAATTAGTGTGATTGTTGATGACAATGTTTTGTTTTCATATTTCTCTAGTTATTAATTGTTAATTGTTTTATGATTCAGTTTCATATATATATATATATATATATATATATATATATATATATATATAATTTTGTTTAACTTTCTCTATCACCAAAGTTGTTGTTGCTATTGGCAAAAATATTATCACTAAAAACATATTGTTAATATTAAAATATTCTATCAATAATTAATTTATGGATAACATTTTAAATTACTCATCTATAATTGTTCACCAATGAAAATTTTAATCTCTAAATTATTACTCACGAAATATTATTCTATCGGGAATTATTTTTCCTTTGAAATTAAAAAATAATAATTAAATTTCAATAATTAATGATATTAGTAAATAAGATAAATAAAATTAAATTCCATAAATATTCCATTGGTAATGAAAATTAAAAAAGAAATTAATCAAATTAAAAAGTAAAATCCAAAAAATGTATTTTTCCATATTTTTATTGATGAAATTATAATATTTTGGCCATCAATTTTAAAAAAATTTAAAAACCCAACAAAAAATATATTTTATCGCAAATCTTTTTCATCATCACACATAATCTTACACATCCTAACAATAATAACAAAATTATAAAAAAAATAACAAAAAAAAAGTAATAATCATATAACATCCAAAAACATAATAATCTTCCAAAACACACACACACACACACACACACATATTTTTAAAGTAATAATTAAAAATATAAAGAAATCAATAACAACAACAACATAATTATCACTATATCTAAGCAATATATTTAGTCACCATATGCATATATATCTACTCAAAATAATACTTAAAAAGCTATAAAGACACAATAGAAGAATGACAAAAAATTTAAAAATAGAAAATTTGCAAGAATAGCAGAGAGAAAAATATTAAGTTGAGAAAGTAAGAAATAAGATACGGAGAAAAAAAGAGACATGAATAAGAAAATAAGATAAAGAATAGAGAGAAAATAAAAGATAAGGTGTGAAAAGAATTTGGTATGTTATAGAGGATAGTTTTGAGATTCTTAAACTTAATTGCATTACAACTTATAATACTATTGTAAGTCATTAAGGTATATTTTGGTATCATATTTTTTTTTCCTATTATTTTTTCACTACCATAAAATTATCAAATAGAAATAGAAATACCGACAGAAAAAATATCATCAGTAAATTCCAGTGACATTTACCAACAGAACATAACGTCGTTGTTTCCATCGGTGAATATGGAGAAAATAATAGATGCAAATCGAGGAATGAAAAGGAAAATTGAATAGGTATTCCCTTGTTATTTCCATCGAAAAATATGACGTGTCAATATTATAGATAAAATTACCGATGAAAACTAATCGCCGCTAATATTTGTCGGTGAATTCATCAGAAATATTTAAGTTATAACATATCAGCCGTCCCCCCTCCCCCATTTCTTCTTCTTCTTCTTCTTTTTCTTTTCTGCAGAAAACAACACCCCCCCTCATTTTGTCACAAATAAAGTTCTCATCATCACAAATTCGGTCACCCCAACACTCAGTTTCTCAGTATCCCTATTTCGGTTCAAGTTTTTTTAAGATTCGCCATATTAAATAAGCAAACCTACCTATTTTTTGTTGTAATCCATTTTTTTTTGTTTCAAAGAATTCAAGCTAAGCATTTAAATTTAGTACACTAATATATTTATACTGTTATTGTTGATGTACTAATTGTGATGATTAGGAAATAACTAATTCTTCGGGGAGAAAGTTTTGCTGGGTGGTGAACATTTAAGGTCATGTAAATGAATGTGTACCAGAATCTCCATATAAGGATATAAAGAAAGCAGGAAATATCCAAAATGGTGAAGCAACAGTCACTTTCTGGGAGCCAGCCAAAGCAGAAAGAAAAAGTTGGTGAAAAACAGCAATGGAGAGGCATCTTGACCTCATGGAGTAGAATCTGCAAGTACATATTTCCATGCGGTCCATAGATGAGAGCTAGGAGTGTTTCAAGCCAACTGCTCAAAAATTTACTGACAAATGCAGGATGCAAATGGTGACGTCTTGCTGTGGTGCCAATGTCTTTCTTTAAGCCGAACGCATACTTTTGGCAGCCATGCGAGCAAAATCCCATTGAAGTTTCCATCCATCTTGTATTCAATCATGCACTCAAAGCTAGCTAACTGATCCTCTAGCACCATCACACTATCCAAAATTTAAACCTAGGTCAGAGAGATCTTCAATAAAGGGTCTGTTTGGAAACGAATGATGATCATATTTAACTTCACTTTTACAAAAAAGTTGAAAAGATTCTTGCAAGACAGTCATGGATCTTGTAAGAACAGCTACAAAGGCCATTTAAACCAAAACTACAGAAGAATGCTGCACAGGTATTTTTGCGCAAGTGAGCTTTAGTCATTTACCCTATCTTTTTTTAACTTAATAAAATAAATTCTGAACTCCATATTGGTATGAATAAAATTAATGTTCACACCCACTTATGAAGTTGGTGGGTTGGAAAACTACATTTGATTTTCACCATCCCACTTTAATGAAGAAATACATAGATGGATTACAAATACCTAAATTTGAAGCATTTATCATATGAAATCTCGAGGGTCAACTGAGAAAATGAAAGCTTTAAGTGACAATCAAATCATTCCAAGAAAAAGAATAGTGATTTACCTTTATCCCTTTTCCTATTAATTAAAAAAATAAAAGTTTCACTCGTGCAGGCACACAGTAAATGATTTCATTTTTCATCGAGTGAATGCTCACTCACTTTTCATTTTTTCTTTTTTTGTGCAAGTAAATTTAATGACAACTTTTTTACGAGGCAACTTTGCCAACCAATTTATATAAGTTTGTAGTTTTACTCGACATATCTTAAATTTGTTTTTTTGAGATTATCGGTTCGAGTTTCATAAATTTTAGGACCACTAGAGACTTACATGGTCGTTAATTTCAAGACCTGTGAAATTAGTTGAAATACACACAAGCTGATCCGGACATGCACGTTAATTTAAAAAAAAAATATTTATTTATTTGATTTCACAACCACGATCATGCATGACACCACCCTAAAAATCAATATACATTTCTTGAAGCAGATTAGCTTTACTTTTTGGAGGAAAACTTGTCTCTAACGTGTTCTCTTTTTTAGGGGATTTCATTGATGCAATTTCTCTGCAGGGAGTTCTTGGGTTTGGGCATTTCGTACTCGAGTAACTAGTTGTGAAGATTTGAAGGAAGATAACAAGGTAGCCTTGGAGTGAGTTCCTGTTGTAGCCTGTTGTTTTATTGTATTTTTAAACATAGAATGCTTATTCAAAATCATAGCACCATGGATGAAAGGGAAAGGTGTCAAGAAAAGGTGGTGAGTGTAACTAAACAATTAGGAGATAGAAGAAAAGGGGAGGAGAAACTTTGGATGTGACTTTTGTCTCCCAATATTCCAAAGAGGTCTGCATCAAATCAAAACCCCATCTTGTAATGGAGGGTCCCTAATTGCACTATCTTGTTCATCCATTCCAAAAGCATGGCTCTCAAAAGTATCTTCCCAGCAAGGATACCTCTGCTAAAGCATCATCTCAATTTTATGTCAAGAGCAAATCTCTCTATAATCCCTCTTCTTACAGCAATTACTCTTAATTACCTCCTTAATTATCTAGTAAACCATCAGTTTAATTGAACAGGAACTCGAGAGCAAATGGGGATGAACATTTTTGTTTCTTTTCACACTTGTAAATTACTGCAATTTAATGTTTTGTCCTTTTTTTGTTTTTGAAAAAGATGGCCACAAGTATGAAAGTAAGAAGAGGAAATGAAAATGTAAGGTAATATATATCAAAACAAACACTACCAATTAATTCCCTTCTCTTCATCTGTAATTTGTGTTTGCACTTTGTAGCATAAAACATCTGGGAATATAATTGAAAGGAAAGCTAGTTAACTAGGGAAACATTTTTTTTCCTTTGATAATTTGACTACAAACATCGATTTTACAACTTCGCTAGGCAAAAGAAGACATTTCACTAGAAAGATTCACCATGGCTACTGCTTTTCTCTCTGTCCTTTTAAATTTTGATTTCCAACTTTTCCATGCGCTAGCTAGTAGCCTAATTAGGGTCTGCATGGCTTCCAATATCATAGGTGTTTTTCTTTCCGCTTCATAGCCCCAACAAAATGTAGTACACAAGAGTTATGGGCAATGCAATCAGCATCCCAAATATGACACTGCAATTGGAAAATCGAAAGCAAGTGATGAGAATAAGAGAAAGGAACGCAAAAGGGGAAAAAAAATTGCTGTGCAAGCTTATGATGCTTTTCTTGACAATATACTCACCCTGTGCTGAGAATTTCAGGATGCACGTTGTACTCCTTGGCAAAGACAAAGGGGACTATTCCTTGTGGTAGAGCTGCCTGTGTTTTTTGTTTGGAAATCCAAGCACAATAAAGGCAAGAAGACATGTTAGCAATGTTGTACAGACGTTTGTTGTTCATCAATAACCCCAAACGAGTCCTTATTTTGATTAATTATTACGCTCGCTGTCATTGCTTTTTCCAGATCAGTTTTAGCTACCACCAAAGTACTCAGGTCTTTTTCATCAACTACAATACGAGTACTGACTGACACCGTGTAAGCATAAATATAAATATATATTGGGTTTTGGAAATAAATAAAAAAATCTGAAAAAATTATACTAATGTTCTTGTTTTATTCATTTGGCAATATGGCTCCTTCCACATCCAGTTCTGCTACCCTTTCAAGGATTCAATGTTTTTTGCACTAAAGAGTCCAAGACCCATATGGGGGACACTTCAATTGGCATCATGTATAAAATAATTTCTTCTGACAAAAACCATTAATAAAAAACCTTATCTGGAGATAACAACAATATTGTTTGAGGAAGGAGTACTTGAAATCTTTTGGAGCTTCTGTAGTTAAGTAGGATTGGTTGTGTCAGAAGGAGGCAAGAGAAAGAGCAAAAGGGGTGTTAAAGTGACCTGAACAATGGCGATGTGTAAGAGCGTGCCTCTAATACCAACAGCAATAGAAGCAGCTGCCATGATAGCTGGACCTGTAAGGAATCTCACAGCCATAGAAAAAGCTGCAATGGAATTTCCACATGCTATGATCCTTGGTTGCAAAGCCATGAACAGACCTGTCAAGACATCAAAAGGCAGCAACAGGCAATAAGAGCACGCTCACGCTCATCCACCATTTTTTTTTTTACAGACCGACCTTTCATCATCACTACCATTACCACTCAATCCTCATCAACACAAATTAGCTAGCTAGGTAAAAAAGTGAAAGGAAAAAAAAAAAAACGAAACCCCCAACAGCATTATCATCACTACACTGTTTGGCACACTTTACTTTGCTAGTTTGCTTGCTTTCTTGGAGCATTAATAATGAAAAAGCAGCAAGAGAGAATCAAAAGATCTTTTAGCTAACAAAATGGCAAAGAATGAATGGATCGTAAGTTTTAACGAAAGTAAAAGGAGAGACAACAGCAGTGTGATACTGACCAAGACTGAACATTGCCATGCCAAGCCCTGCATCTGACAGAATGGAAATGGACTTTGCTATAATGAGTGGCATCTTTACATTCCACCTGTAAAACCAGAAATTCAAAAACAATCAATATCCCAGTAATCGAAAAACCAAAATACTCAAGATCATAATGGATTTAGTAGCACTGTACCTGAAAGAAACTAAAGACCAAATGAGACCAATTAAGCTGGAGTAAGTGTTGGGGTTTCTGATAAGTTTTCTCCAGACCATGATTAGTATAAGCCTTGTCATGACACTTGTTGGAGGCATTGGTTTTGGTTTCCCATCAAAACCGACTTTCTCACCTTCATGGCTATTCCTTTCTCTGTCCAACCCTCTATTTCCAAAGCTAAAATCATCTCTCTCCAAATTATAGTCCTCCTGGTTTTCTCTCTGTCCCTCTACTGAAACTCCAAAGCCGACAAGCAAAGCAATAAAAAACCACATAATAATAAAAAAAAAAAAAAAACAGTTAAACAAAAGTACAACAAGAAGAAAACAATCTAAAATCTAGATTGATGATATTTACAAACTAAGAAATTAACTAAACTGAAAAAACTAAATACCTTTTCCAGGGGATACAGCAACTCTAACATCTTTCAGGTCATGGGCGCCATAATCATGACCACCAAAAACATCTGAAACAGGAGAAGCGCTTGAACTCCAAACAAACATATGAAGGTCCCTACCATCTTCAGCTTTCTGTTGGGCCTGGCCATTAGGCTTCTTTGCAGCAGCAGCAGCAGCATTATTAGCATTGGCAGAAACACCTTTAGATGCAGCAGTTGTTGGAGAGAACATGCCAGGGTTTGGTGCTGGATAATGAGTTGCACCACCTGGCGCGTGGTAATGGTGGAACCTTGGTTTGTTACTTCCACCATGTTCTTCTTCAAAATTTGATGGCCGTGGTGTCGGTCCCCTCGACGCTGATAGTCCATAAACATCTGAAGCACCAAAATTTGAGTTTCTACCAGCAGCCATCATCGAGTAGAAATCTGTATGGTTGAAGCTAGACCCTCTTGGAGTTGGGTTTCTTGATGATTGTAAAGAGTAAATCTCTGCATTTGTGAGATTTGATGGCCTTGGTGTTGTTGATGACAGACCTTGAGACCTTCTTGAGAAGATATCTGATCTTGAAGCATTGGATTTCCTAACAGTGACATGTAGCTTTCCATCTTCTTTGATCGCTGCTTCGGTTTCTAGAGGCTGTCTACCATCAAGTGACATGATATCAGAATCAACATGGATTGACACAATGGAACCAGCAGTGTCTGGGAATTGCTCAGAGATGAGCAATTTAGCACCCCTATATTCGAACATAAACAGCATCAAAGTGTACCAAATGATACATTGAAGGACAACAACTTGCACCATTAAACTACCAGAATAATCACCATACATTCCTTTGAGCAAAGGAATGCCCATAACAAGAGTGTTCGGCAGGGTTGAAAGCGAGAACAATGTAATGGTCCATTCCAAGCAACCCCTTTTACTCAACTTAGTCCAAAGTGCTAATACTACCAAAACTATGATCTTTTGTAGAGAATCAGCAGTTATGAAACGAAGGTTCATATTATAAGGATCATTGGTAGATATGAAGTGGAAAGAGAGGAGAGGGACTGCAAAAAGAGCCACAAAACGGTTTATGCCTGAGCACTGATCAGGAGTGAAGATCTTCCACCATTTCACCGAGCCGTAGGCTAAGATCATGGCCACGTAAAGTGGCACCATTGCAGTCATTACATGGTAGAAATCTAGTAATGAAATCATCTTTGGTTACTATTTGAATCACCCAAAACTAAAGATGAAGTCTTTTGAATGTGCAGAAAAGACTAAAGTTGTCCAAACAGACCAAACAAAGTATGAGCTAACTAGAAGAGAAGAAGAAGAAGAAGAAGAAGAAGAAGAAGAAGATGGTTCTTGAACTGGTGGTGAGGGTGATTGTGATGATGAGAACGGCAAAGTACGTGGCTTTGGGGTTTTGGAGTAGGTGGTGGTAATAAACAGAATTGAGGAATTCTTTTTACTTTGCTTTGAGAGTTGCGAGACCAAGCTTGCGCTTGCAGTCCAGTCCCCAAAGCACAAGCACAGGTGTGCTTTTTTTCTTTTTTTCTCTTTGTTTTTTCCTCCTTTTGTAATGAGTTTTGTTTGGATATGAGAATGAGAGAGATCATGGCCTGGGGTGTATTATAAATATAATAATTATTTGATGTAACTTGTTGAGTTGGTATCTGGCTCAATCTTCAATGGACCAAATGGACAGTCCAAAAGTGTACAGCTTATAGAAAAAAAGAAAGAAAGAAAAAAAGAGGCATTTTACTTAGGAGAATGAAGACGGTATAGATTCGAGTTGATTTGTATGAGTAATATATATATGTTATTCCATAAATAATAAATATAATATTAATATTACTAAATCGAAATATATGTATATTATGTTAATATATTAAGATATAAATACTATTCAAGTAGGATATATTTTCATGAGTTTGGCAAGGATCCTCAACCTTTTTTTTTTCTTTTTAGATTTTTTTTTATTAACGTGAGTGTCCGAACCAACTTACGCGTACATCGATCAATCCAACAGGTCAATCTTTTAATTTCAAGTTCTTACCACTAAACCATCTACTATAAATACTATTCGAGCAAGATATATTTTCATGAGTCTGGCCACGATCCTCAACCCTTTTTATTTTTTCTTCTTGGATTCTCTTTTTGAAGCTCATGGGTTGTAGCGACTGTGTTATGGCCGTGAGTGTATGTTCTTATTCTTTTTATTTAATATCGTTCTTTCTCGTGTTTTTGTACAAAGATTTTGATATGGAAATGAGGAACATAATATTCCTTCTCTTCCTAATTAGTGGTGAAATTAAAATCATTTCGGGGAGAAGTGAAATAGCTCCACAAACTTAGATATGAAGCACTAAATAGAGTCGAGGAAAGCATATGCAAATGCAAAGGGAGAAGATTGATACCCTTGTTTGTCCATTCTCTCATCAAATTTCATTAATATATACTCGGCTCTCGGCAGCTTCAGGAGAGCAAATCCAATACGTTGAGAAAAAAAGGTAAGTTACTTTAGGGTTTTAATCGATTGATGTTGACTAAATATATACCCAACTACCCAAATCACCTTACATCTCCTGATGTAATAGAGGAAATATTTTTATATTTTAGAGTATTATTACTCAAATCATCGTGTGTTTGAACATTATTATTTTTATTTTTAATTAAAATTAATTAATAATACGAGATTTTTAGGTTGAATTTATGCAAATTCTAAGTTCAAATTTTTTTTATTTGAGAATGTATATAAAATATAATAGTTAAAAGAGGATAAAATAAAATTGATAAAAAATAAATTCATACTCCAATTGGATAACAATTCAGTATATTATTCATGAAAGACATTTGTCAATTTTCTCTTACGCAAGACTTAATTAGCTAATATGGAGCTAACATAACCTGAAATAGATGTAAGATCTCTACTCCATCGTCTTTTTAGCTTCAAACATTCAAATGGTTAATTAGATTGAAGTTAAAAAAAAAAAGAAGAGGGTTTTTGATGTGGATTGATATTTCTATTACGTAATTGAAGATAATATTGGGTCTACTAAAATATTATAATAACACGGCCACATAAATTAATTATTCTAACTTAACCAAATAAGATAGTTTAAAGCAAGTATAGGGTTGATCCCACGAAAAAGATCTAGTTCAGGTCTTTATGCTAAATGATTCAAAATTGAAGGGGTTTGAAATTATCTAAACTATGCTAGGGTAAATAAAATAAAGTAATCAAATTAAATAAACCGAAACTTATTAAGACAAAAACATTGGTCTCAAGTAAACATTCATCGACAAAAATCAAAATAATCATTGAAACGATACGTCAATTTTTATTTTAAATATTTATTTCTTCTTAATATTATTTAGTTAACCGATTCACAGTATAACTTTTCTTCTTAATATTAGTTAGTTAACCGATTCATAGTATAACTAACCCTAACCATTATACAACCACAACGTCCACATTAGTAATTTAATTCAATTCCAGCCTTAAGAACTAGATAAGTTGATAAATTTAAATAACATAACTGTCTGTAGTCTATGTTCGATTTAATTGAAAGTTTTCTCTAAAATTAATAATATAGATCCGCAATAATTATTAAATTTAGTCGCTTCATAAGTTAAATATCACACTTCAGTTTTGATAGCAAAATTAACAATAGATTGGTTAGAATAATAACTTAGAGTCCGCTCTAACAATCAAATTACACAATCATAAGAAATAAGCATAGAAAAACATTCATATTCATCATATAAACCGAAAAGAAAAGATAAAATAGATCTCATAGTTTTTTTTAAAATCTAAAGGCTTCTATATCCTTTCAACCAAGAAAAATAATCTAGTCTTACATGACTATCGAAAAACTAAGAAATATAAAAGATAAAAACATAATTTTGGGTATAGGAAAAAAGGTGGGAGTTTCTTTCTTTTTTCTGGCCGCCACCCTCTTTTCCTTTCCCTCTTTCTTTTTATCCGATAGAAAACCCTACTCCCCCCATTCCTACTAATTCGTTTATATCCTAAAAAAAAATATAAGTGTCCTTTTTAAAGTAGACAATCTATATTTAAGTAGTACAATAACTTTTTCCTATAAAGAAAGAAAAATAATCTTGTATAAAATTTTCAAGCTTTGACTTTGAACTTAGTGAAGTTAATTTGCCCAAATAAAGATCTTTTCTATATGAAGAAATAATTGTCATATCGGTTTGGATGTTTGGGAAGTAAGTTGAACTTGTTTCTTCACAAAACCTGTTTGCTGACAGAATTTATAGATTGTCTTAAAAAACTCATATCTCTCTCATATGAGCTCCTTTTCTTCTGAAATTTGGTAGATTGATAGTTCTTTGAGTAAGGAATCCAAAAAAATTGAGTTGTATAAAATGAACTTGTCTAACTTAATATATTTAAGTTGAAATGGTCAAAGGTTAAAACTGTCAGAATACGAGACTTGTCTTTGAAAGCTGTGATTTTCATGTTTTTTTTTTGTTTTTCTTGCCATAAAGGTATAGAAAGGCATGGATGTTAGCTTTCTAATGCCACTAAAATTATTTTATTTTAATTTTTACAGATCAAGTTCTGCGTAAAACATCGATCAAAGGTCAAATATATCAATATTGATACTGAGTTGGAATATGATATGAATAAATACTTAATATTTTTTATGTAAAAAAAGTCTACAAGTTTAATTTTTTATTAGAAAAAAATATCAAACTCATGCTAAATCTTGGACTGAAGAACAATAGGCAATAGTCGTACTCTTCCAAGAGATATTTTGCTTTCCATTCCAATGAGATTTACACACGTTTATCCTTTTAATTTTACGATTCCGATTTTATTGGATGCCTCTAAAGAGACAACTCAGATTATTTATCAATAATTTGTTAAATGGATTCGAGGCCAAGGAAAACGAGAAACTAGAGACTAGAGAGGATTTTATTTATTTTATTTTATTTTATTTTTCGGATTTGGTAAATCTTCGTATTGACCCAACGTCCTCGAATATATTCCAGTAACAATCAAATTCACCTTCACATTATTTAAACAATTTTTTAAGGAAGCCAAATTGGCTTAAAATAAAGATTCCCTCAAATTAGCACCCACCTCGTTTATTAAACAATATTTAAATTAGCCCCTAAAGAAACAATTATCTCGATCAAAACACTGAGGGTTTACAAAATCTTAAATCAAGTCCTTACATCTGACATCTCTTTATAACAATTTACATAATCCTTCCAACCCTAATTACATCTGGAAGGATTATCCATGACTACAAGAGAAATTTCTCCATCGTTTGCAGTTTTAACCATTTCTAATTAATGACTTGTTTTTTTAACAGAGTTGATGAAGGGGCTTCGTCGAGGAATTTGTGAACCTTTTGGATGCCCAAGAACTGCTGGGAGATTGATGGTGTTAAAGGGGATTATGCTCTTTATTGTTGGGGTGTTCTTGCTTGGTCAAACATGCATGCTTTTTCTAGTGATTTTTCATTACTTATTTCACTTTAAAAAAATTTTAGTGCAATTATTCCCATAAAAAAATAATTATAAACCTAAATGAAGTGCAAGTATTCTCATGCCTATGTTATGCTATATTCCTTAAAGAAACTAAAGTTATTTATGTATACTTAATGGTGCATGCAATGAAATTAGATGTTTTATTATTCATTGAAAAAGTAAAAAGGTGTAAAATTATTCTTGTATAACTAAAACAGTCTAGAAAAAACTCTCATTTTATGAGAGATTTGTTGGAGACTTCAAAGAGTTGGAGTGCCTATAGTGGAAAAGTTGGTTACTCTTTTTTGTCATAACCAGCGGTAAAACTTTAGATTGAGTTTGTGAATTTTCATTGTTGTTTCTAGAATGAGGTGTATGGGCTTAGCTATTCCGCACTCTCATGTAAAAACAAGTCTTCTATTATGATAGAAAACCCTTCAATATTTAAGTTAATAAATTATAAAAAGGAAAGAATGTATAACAACGAGAACGATAATGCAAAAGAGTGTATTTTATGATGGTTGTGTGTGTTGTGTTGTTTTGTTGTCTTGGATGGACTTGTGTGTTGTTACACAATAACCTGAGATATTTATACATATTAATCACATAAAATCATCTCGTGAGACTTGAAATTGTAGATATATCGAATGCATATAATCATGGAGAATAATTATCCTTTAATGCACCATACTTACATAGTTATTGGTGAGAAAGCTACTAGCACTAATAGCCTATTAACAAACATGGCTGTACCATTTTATTTTTTTTACCTAACTTTGATAATTTAATTGAGAAAATAAAATTGTTAACAATTAAATTGAGAATCATTCTATAGATAGGATGATGATTTGAGGTTTCGAAAAATGTAAAACGCAAGAATTCTCCATGTTATATTAAAAAGAGAAAGAGAGAGCTAGGTTGTTGTTGTTTTTTCTTTAATTAATATTCTCTAAGGAGTTGTTCTCAGGTTGGGAAAGGGAATTATAATGTATTTGCAATCATTCTAATAACATAAAATTAGGTTTTATTTGTTTTTCATAATATAGCTTGTGTTTGAAAAGTATTTTGCATATTTTTTATGGAAAATAAATTGATTTTCTATTTTTTTTCTATGATAATGAAAATTATATTAAAATATTTTCTTGGTGTCGTATGAAGAAAAAAATGTTGAAAAAAATAAGACAAAGGTTAGTGATGGAACCCAGCTGGTTTTCATGACAAGAACAGATTTCTATAATATTTTTTCAAGTTGGAAAGGGTAAAAACAATTAAGGAAATTATTTTTCATGAGATTTTTTTCTCCTAACAAGTGCATGAAACTTATAGGCATGTTAACAAGTGCCTGAAACTTGCATGCAATGATTTGGGATTGTAATTGTGCTTGTTTTTTAAAGTTTTTTTTATGCTGAAATGTATTAAAATGATATTTTTTATTTTTAAAACGATCCAAAAAATAAAATAAAAATTAAAATTTTTTAAAAACATTAGTCTGCGGTTTCCAAACACTCTTGGTACCTCCTCCTACAAAACATACAAAACAAACAAGGAAGTTTCTATTTGTGGAGCTTGATATTTACTGTTGAAAATCTATAGACCAGCAAAATTGTAAAAGAGAAAGGGTAAAGAAGAAAGAAATCATGAGTAATTTGCATGAGTGGGAAAACCCTCTCGGCAGACCACATTTGAAAGCTTTTCTACAACATAGTGGGCCTTTTTATCAAATCTTAATGAGTATATTGTACGAGCTAGCCATGACTCTGTTCATTGACTTGTTCCACACTTGTAAAAAGTAAAATTTAGCGACAGTGAAAGGAAGAAAATGAAAGGTTTTTCGCCGAAGCTTTGATGGATTGGGTCCATGTTGAATAGTGCTGACCATTTTTCAAACCTGTCTTCGACAGCTGCTCCTAAATTCGTCAATCTTTTCGACTACTTGAGAGGGATCTCTGAAAGCTGCTTTTTTTTCTCTCTTTTTTTTTCTTGGAGGGGAGGGTCCACCATTTTTATTTGGACATGGCATGAATTCAAATTAGTCTGAAAGTTTCTCCTGCTCTATAAAAAGAACTTTTCGGTCGAAAAATTTTTTATCTCGAATTTAGTATTACATATAATTACTAGGATCGACCAACAAATCATTGGGAGATTTGAATGCATCCATCGTACGTGTAGAATTTATAAATTTTTCGATTTTTTCTTCCTATGAATTGTTTTCACGACCAAATATATATATTAAACCATGAAAGTAGTTCTTGAGAGAAAGGGGAATGAAAAGAAAAGTGTACAAGGAAGATGCTACATTCTTTGGCAAGTAATTAGACAGACAAAGAGGAAAAAGCACAATCGAGCAGTAAATTCATATTTATTATTAATAAAAATTTAATTTATTTTTAATATTTATATAATATTAGATTAATAAATCTAATATTTAATTTATAAATTTAAAGTAAAAATAAAATCCACGAGACAAAAATATTTTACAAAAAAAATTATAAAGTTAATATAATTATGAGATTTCTTTTGTATCAAAGCATTGTTCTTAAAATATTCATGGTCGATGTTTTATTGGGTATTGGATACCAAATGTGAATTTCACATTTGCAATTGCATGCAGGAACTAAAAAAAAGTACAGAATTAGTTGAACATAAAGTGGATCTATGACTCAGTAATGAAGTAAGGATTACTATAATAGCTGTAAAAACTATTTATGCATTAGTTGTAGGAACTAGTTTTTTTTTCTAATGAGTCAATACTAGAACTTTATAATTGTTATTTTATTCCAGTATTTTAAGACATTGTTTCCATTTTAATTTGATATTAAATGGATTTAAATTTATTATTGAGGACAAAAGTTGTTCTTTTATAATAATGATATTTTTTATGAATCTGGTAATTATATATATGGTTTGTATATACCTAAATTTAAAATTTCTAAATTCAATATAAACTGCAGTAGAATTAAAATACAGATTGGAATAAGTATTTAAAAAACTTTGTTTGGGTCGAGGTGGTTAATATTTGACCAAATATCTCAAGGATTATCTAAAAGAGAATGAGATTCTTTACACATTTTAGGACACTACATCTAGATGAAATATATTATCAAGGCTAAAACATTGGATGCTTAGCCTGAACCTTAAGAAACACAAAATCTATATAAATATGGTAGGACATGTCATGCATCAATGAGATAAAGACCTCTTATAAAAGCTGTGAATGACATGTTGCTCATAATTGATGAGTCTACCAATTACTTGGAAGTAATATATGATATTTATTCCAAGAAATGACTTGAAGCTATAGACTTCATGTACTAACAAAGTTTGGAACTTGGTTGATCTACCTGAAGGGATAAAACTCAATGGATCTAAATGGGTCTTTAAGAGAAAAACTAACATGAAAGGTAATGTACAGATGTACAATGCAAGCTTTAATGAGTAATAATATCCGATTTTGATGGTATAATCAACATATTTGA
Organism: Populus x sibirica; assembly: GCA_019202695.1. Lineage (NCBI taxonomy): Eukaryota > Viridiplantae > Streptophyta > Magnoliopsida > Malpighiales > Salicaceae > Populus > Populus x sibirica. Next base: position 1,502,869 of record JAGMVL010000500.1, read on the forward strand.
TTTCATAAAAAATATGGATAAACCATGTGTTTACAAAAGGTTAGTGAGAGTGGTGTTGTTTTCCTAATATTTTATGTAGATGACTTATTATTGTTAATAGACAACATATCTTTACTTTAATCAATAAAGTTGTAGCTATCTGAAAATTTATCCATAAAAAAATCAAGAGAAGCAACCTATATATTAGATTTAAAGCTATATAGAAATAGAGATAGAAGATTGCTTAAATTGTCACAATCCATGCATATAGACTAAATGTTAAAATAGCTTAGCAAGGAAGAATCTAAGATTGGATTCTTATCTTTTTTGCATGGAACACCTCCCTCCAAAAACATGTATTCTAAGACACATATTGAGAGATATATGATGGAAATGGTATCCTATACTTGGCTATAGGATTCATTAATGGAGAAGATAAACTAGAAGTTCAAAATTGTTTGAATTAGGATTTTTTCAATGAAATGTTGGAAAAATAGTGAATACCATTCAATATATATTTTATTTTAAATGATAGTGCTCTGAGTTAGAAGAGTTCCAAATAAAAAAGCACAACTGATTTTACAATTGAATAAGAGTACACTTCCACGTTTAAGGAAACAAAAAGGTTGTTTGGATCAAGAAGTTCATTGATGAACTAGGTTTGTTCCTAACATTGTTGATCCAATTGCCTTGTCTGTAATAACAATGGATCCATTGCATAAGCAAAGGAACCAGGATATCATCGATGATCCAAATAAGTACTTAAAAAATTCCATTTGATTTGATAAATCAATGAAATGAAATATGTAAAGATAGAGTGAGTACTCACCGAAAAGAATCTAGAAGATCCTTTTACTAAGTCATTATTCATGCAGAAGCATTAATGGTACATGGAGCAATATGGTATTAGATACATGAGCGATAGATTTTAGTGTAAGTGAGAGATTGTTAGTTTAATATGTCATGTAGCCAATCGATTGGTTACACATGTTATTATTATATTCGTATAAATTCATATTTATTATTACTAAAGGCTTAATTTATTTTTAATATTCATATAATATTAGATTAATAAATCTAATATTTGATTTATGAATCTAGAGTAAAGATAAAATTCATAAGACAAAAATATTTTACAAATAAAATTCTAAAGTTATTATAATTATGAGATTCCTATTGCATTAAAGCATTGTTCCTAAAATGTTCACGATCAATGCTTTCTTAAATACAGGACATTTATTAAAGCCGTAAAAATTGGTACATATTATGTTCTTTTCTTTATGAAAGGAAGTAGATGTTCTCATAAGTTGAGGTATAAGAGATACCTAAAACTAATATTTAAATGTTTGTCATAAAACATGTACATGTATTGACCCGCATGAGAATTCAATATCAATAGATCACCTATATCTATGGAAAAGCTCACGTGACGGTTATGTAAGTGATCCTTAGACCTGAGATCACTAAATTATCTTATATAGAGAATGTTATGTTTTGATCGAGGTGACCAATTGGCAAACATTAGGTATATCATGAACTATATGAAGTTACTTGAGTGATCAAGAGAAGATTCATCACCCTAGATGAAATAGAAAAAAATATTTCATCTATTCTCAAATAATATTGACTAAAAAATCCTTGGTCAGAGTGGAATAAAAAAGAGTTTCAAATCTTATTCAAATGATCAATGACTATTATGTAGAGAACAAACATGATTTAACATGAAAGATATACTTCATGCTTTAGTATTAAATCAGAACATTATTGATGAAATGATATTAATTATACTAAGAAACCGGTCACTGAAATGTTAAGTCAAACCACTAATTACTTTTCTAATATTTGAAGGATCATGACACGTTACTAGACGATGCACCTGATCTTCAAATATAAATTATTTATTTATTGAATTGATAATAAATTAAATTATTTAATTATATTTTATTAGAACTATAATTTATATTTGGGTTAACATATTATGAACTTAATGGGTCATACACATTAAGAACTAACTAGAATATATTTAATTCAGGGATTATAATTCTAGCCCTAAAATAATCAAGTAGAGACTTGATTGCTTAAATTTCTAAAATTATCCTTAAGATTTTTCATTAGTGATTCGTGTGGATTATTATTGGAAGCCAGACAATTGGATGGTTTGTGGTTTATGACAACCCAACCTTTAAAGAATTATTCAAAACTGAAAAAGATCAGATCTTCAAATAATAAATTTTTAAATACTCTAGATCTTTTTAACAAGATTTTAAAAACTTCTAAATAATTTTTTATTATTATTTTGATTACATGTATAATATTTGAAAACCGAACACTCCTCCGTGTACATAATACAAACCTTGTTTTTTTCTCGGAACAAAAAGCAACTTCAGATATAAAGTTGCAAACATATACGTAAAGCTCCTTTAATGCAAGCAAAGGGTGTCCTGATGTTGGCATTGGTATCGTTATCTTATCGATAGCCGGCAAAGCTAGCAAGTTGCTTTGTTGGAGAATGGGACTTTTCTTTTTTCTGCGAGGATTCGCATAGAATTTCATAAACACACACTCAATAATATTGACTTTTGCTTGGGAATTAGGAGAAGATGGGATTGAGTGAAGGATAAATTAATTACACTAAATTATCTAGTGGGTTTAAATATAATATTTAAGCTTACACAGGTGTGGTTAAATTATCTATGGATGTTTCTTTTAAGTTTATATGTAGTAGGAATGGAGGATGATTGCTTGAATTTTTTTTATTTAATTTTCGAATTAAAGCAGTGAGAAGTGAGAGCAGGACTCGAAAACTTCTTATATTACTTAGGTTTTCGAAAAAGTAACATAAATAAAAATTCATATACACAATTTCATCGTCTTAATCTACATAATTAATGAAAATAGCTATCACATTTTTATAAAATCCTTTCACAATTTTGAAGAGGTTTGAATTTAATTTATAAACATGACATTAATACAAATCAATATTAGAAATTTGTCCACCACAAGTGATAAATAAATTTGTTCTCTTATCATCAAAATCTGAATCCTAGAATATTTTTTAAAAAAATCAACATAATATTTTTTAAAAAGTAATTAAAACAGTAATGCATTGTATCAAGCTGAGTTAACTTCTATTAACCTGTTAAATCCACAACTCAAGTCATAAGATCATGATAACTCTATGAAAAACAAAACATAACAAGTTATAAAATCTAATTCCTAATTAACCCAACATTAAAAGATAAGACTAAAAAAATTAATTAAGAAAAATAAATAGATAAAACAACCCGAGTCAACCCAGGGTAGCTTGCCAAACCCACAACTTAGGTTATGAGATTGAGATAAACAAATAGAAAGAAAATCAAAATAAATTATGAAGTCCAAGTTCCAATATCAACGTTGAACGATAAATCTAAAAATAATAATTAAAAAGGAAAAAAAATGACATGGGTTAACCTGTCAAATCTGCGACCTGGGTCATGAGACTTAGATAACTCAATACAAAAAAAAAATTATGAAGCTCAATTTTCAATATCAATCTAATGTTGAAAAATAAAATCGATTACAAAAGGATCAAAAAACAAATCTGAGTGAATTCAGGTTAACATGTTAATCTCAAGATCTAGGTCATAAGGCCAAAATAACCTTATATATAAAAAAATAAAATAAATTATAAAAGTTAATTTTCAATCAATTTAATGTCGAAGAATAAAATTGAAAAAAAATACCTAATAAAAAAGAGACAAAAAATTATTCTAATTAAAAAAACAAATTAAACAATGCTTTGTAAGGAGGTGAATAGTGAATTCATCTCATTTTTAATTATTTTTACAAGTCTGTTAGCTCACACTTCACTGCATGTCAAATTAAATGTTTTTTTAATGCAAAAACATTAAAATGCAATTGTTTAGCAATTGTTTACATGACAAGAAAGTATTTTTAATTATGAATTGAAAAGTTGATTCATAAATTTAATAAAATAAATAATGAATTATTAATAATAATAAATTCCAAAAAAAGTTGTTAATGCTAACCAAAACCTAAGTCAAAAGGTTAAAAAATAGATATAAATTAAGATATTTGATCTCGTAATACGTGTCATGGATTCAATAGGGTTTAATAACATTGATTTTTGGATTTAATCATTTATTTAATTAAACAATAATAAAAATGGATAGGTATAAAGAAGTAATTGAATGAAATTTAAGGAAAACAAATTATATGGGGTTCAATAAGAAGAATGTCTGCTAATATTAGAAAAAAGATACTATAATCTTATTAAAAAAAACTAAGTAAAAATTGAATGATATTTTATATAAAAAAAAATCACAAAGCATTTATAATTAATTTCTTTTAACTAATTAAAATTAAAATTGAATACCTATCAAGTTGGACATCTCGAACATATCTTTAATTAATCAATTTAAATTTAATTTAATTTAATTATAAGAAAATTTCAAAGAAAACACCATGCATGTGAGCCTACAAGGTTAGGCCTACGCTCCTGGCAATTTTTTTCTTTCATTTGCCTGAAAATGACTCCCTTTTCTTTAACAGTTTCCGACCATTGAAGAGATGGTTGAAAAATTAGGCTAGAGTTGAAAAATCGGTACCAAAAATTTAATTTTCAACATTTCTCAACCTATAAACACCTAATAACATCCTTATGACCTTAATAAAAAAAATCAATTTCTCAACTTAAAATGCCAAAAAACTAGTGAAACAAATATACTAAATCAAGTTATGATACAAATCTTAATTAACCTTGATCTTTTTTTTTTTTTGCAAGATAAATAGTACAAAAAACTTAAATGAAATTCCTTGTCAAATAGAATTCATTGGCGCCAAGAACTACTTGTTTCGTCTCTAAAATTTAGCAAATCATCAACTTTCTCTCTCCTTTATTATTTTTCAACGAGATTCTCTTTCCTTTCTCAATTCCAAAGATTGAGAAATTAAAAAAATTGGGCTAAAACAAAAAAAATGTTAAACTAAAAAGACCAAAAACCCAAAAAAGTGTCAAACAAAAGGACCAAAAAGGGATTTTGCAAAACTTTTGATGCAAAAATGTTAAAAAGGCATTGCATATGCAATGCCTTTTATAAAAATACCTTTTTGTTGCCTCAATCACAATTTTGATACTCGAATAAAATCAAAATTTGATTTTGTAAAATTGAGCATCAAGCCAATATCGGGGTTTTTTTCTTATACTGAGAAAATAAGATAAAATGTAAATTAAAACGAATTACAAAGCCTAATTTCAAGTCAATGCAATATGAAAGCATGAAAATAATAAAAATAATAATCAATGATTGAAAGAATAAAAATTAAAGGACCAAAAAAAGAACATTGCCATATTCTGCAATGTTTCTCATCACGTGCTAAATCACCACACCATTTTATATTTTTGTTAATTATTGTAATATAATTATAATTATAATTATAATTATCTCGATCTCATGATTTGGATCTATATTTGATAGGTTAACCTAGATTGACCCGAGTCAATATAATATGATTCTATCTTAATTTTTTTTTTAAAATGTTCTCTTGAATTGTTTTTTGTCAAACTATATTTTTATTGGTTGTTTAGGTGACTTTAGACCCGTCAAGTTGACCGGGTCATATCAGATCAACTTTCATATTATTTAAATATTTTTTACTAGAAAATACATTAACAACACCTAGATATTTCTTAAGGCTAAAAATATTGATTTGACTTGCAATGTAGCTCGAGTTAATGATCTAGCTAAAAAACACTAAAAGAGAAGGAGAAGATATTGTAAACAAAGAGATATTTCACCATTCATTGGAATAGTGAAAAGACAAAATTACACCTCTCTCAAGAAAATCTTTAAACCATGTATTGGAGGTAAGATTGTCTTTTTACCATGACACAATTATCTTTTACAAATTATAATGTCTATTACCAAGGGGCCTTTTGGTATTTATAATTTTTTAAAATTGTGTAATTATTTTGGTGCCTTTAAAGACAAAAATCAACAGAACTCTCTAACAAATGTTGTTTTGTCATTTACTTTGGTTTTATCGTAGATTTGAATGTTAGGTATGGGTATTTTTGCAATTGACATATATTAAATATTATTAAAATAAACCAAGTAGTGTTTGGGTGACGTGGTGGGGTTGTTTGACCACCAAAAGCCGCCTTCCGAGGCAAAGTTTAAAAGGTCTTGACATCCCCGACGAGATGGGCTGGTGCATGTTCCAAGATTCCTTGTGGTTTGGCATAGGTAACCATTTTTTTCCCTTTTCTTCTCTCTTTTCGTATCTAGATTTTCGCACCAACGCCTTAAAAATTTAGAACAACCTTTTAATTTGTCGAATCTTCAAATTTGGTCCCTTTTCTTATTATTAATTTTTTTTTATCTTGAATAATTTATAAAATTGGTATGCTTTTGCAATTTCATCCCCCTTTAATTTTTTTTAACTTTCAAATTTGGTACCCATCCTTTTAATTGCCTTTTGTTTTGTTTGAAATTGTTTTTTCAATTGATTTTTGTTTTATGATTTCGCCATCGTTTGTTGTTTTTCTTATCAAATTTGATCTTTATTCTTTTGATTTTCAATTGTTTTCCTTTGACAAGTTTTCTAAATTGATATTTTTAAATTTGTTTGTAATAAACTTCTTGATTTGACCAAGATCCATAGTTTCAAGGGTTGCGAGTTTTAAAGATTTAACCATATTTAGGATATTTTCTCGAGTTTGCTTGGTTTTTTTTTCCTTTGTCTAAGATAATTGTTTCATGTTTTATCCTTCATTATTTATTTAATTTTGGAGACTGGGTTCGGTTTTTTTAAGCTAACTTTCTATGAATTTTTTTTGTTGGTATTGAAAATGACCTAGTTATCTCGAGTATATATTTTTTTTATCATTCTTTGTTGGGTTTTTTTGGCTAATTCTTTAAATTGATATTTTTTTCCCGATTCAATCCTTCAATATTTGAAATGATTTTTTTTTAAACAATTTATAATGTTAGAATTATTTTTCTATTCTTGCCCTTTTTTTCTTTCGAATTTAGTTCTTATTTTTTATTCCTATTTTTATTATTTGAGATAAGTTTTTGAATTTATTTTAATTTATTTGTTTTCACTAAGATTTTTTAACTGATTTTGAAAATGACCTAGGTTTTCTCGGGTCTTTTTAATTGTTGTTCTTTGTTGAATTTACTTTGGCTAAGCAATATTAAATTGGTTGAGAATTTAGCTTCTTGATTCAAGCTGGTCCGAGATTTAATGGGTTGCGAGTTTGAAATCTTTGCCTAGGTTTTCTTGTTTATTTTCCCTTTTCTAATGATGTTGTTTTTTTTAGTTTTATCATAGCTTTTTATATCATTAGTGTTTACGCTCTGATCTTTTTCTTTTTCTTACTTCTATATGATTTTTTATTCATACATTTTAGGCGGTTTTCAAAAACAAAGATTTGATTTGTCCATATATCAGTCTTTGTTTTTGTTGGTTCTATGTTTTGAGTCATGTTTTTTTAAAAAAAAAAAACACTTGCGTCATAAAATTAAAAATATTTTTTAATTTCACCCTTTTCTTTTTTTAATCTTTCAAATTCTATCCTCATTTTTTTTAATGCTATTTGTTTTGTTTAAGATAATATTTTAGATTGTTTTTAACAAATCCATCTTCCGTGAGTTTTTTTTCTATTAAATTTGATTCTCATTTTTTTATCATTATATTTTTCGCTTTTGCAAGTTTTTAAATTTTTTTTTTACGATTTCATCATTCAAAATTAAATTGGTTAGGAATTAAGCTTTTTTATTCAACCCGGGTCTAGGATTTCATAGATTACGTGTTTTAGATATTCAACCAAGTTTAGGAGGTTTGCTCGGGTTTGTTAGGTTTTTTTTTAAGATTATGTTTTTTTTACCCTTTTTTTTTTGCTTTGTTATTTTTTATGGTTTTCTTTCTATGGGGTTAGTTCTAGGCCTATGACCATAGTTATTAATTTTCAAAGGTTAACATGGGTTGACTTTTTTTTATCATTTTTAAAATTCAGTTGTTTCAACTTCATCATTCAAAATTTGATGTATTAAAAATTGGTCTTTGGCTTTTTTTCCCTTTCCTTTTAAATGGTTCCTTTTTTCCTTCTTTTATTTCAATGAAGTTATCTCTATCTTATGTTCATGGTTATCGAGTTTGTGAGTTAACCTGATTTAACAAGTTTTTTTTTCTTTGTTTTTAGTTTTTCTTCAGTTTTATCCTTCAAAATTAGGTTTTTTATATTCCAGATAGGCTCATATTGGGTTCTTTTTATTAGTTCTTTTTATCATTTGATTTATTGTTGTTGCATTCTTTTTATTCATATTATTTAAATTACTAATTGGTCTGATGACTCTGATATTAAATTTTTTTTCCTTAGCATTTTTTTACATCAAAAATAGACTTAACCATTGGAGTGAGTTTCAATTTTTTGAGACGAAAACCCAGAGGGAAGCTCTCCTTTTTGTTTAGAGCGGAGAGAGAGTTCTAGTTGGTTTCACATACAAGCTTACTAGTGCTTTCTTAATGAGATTGTCTTTATATTTTATTTACAGAAGTTTATGCACTTAATTGCCTATAAGGAAGTCCGGAGAGCTAAGTAACACCTGCCCTTCCAATTAAGTCCAATGCAAGGACTTTTAATTGATGATGTGTTCCGTCGTCAATAAGTAGTGGCCGGCAATGGCCCTTTTCCCAAAATATATTGGGAAATAATTACATCCCAAGTCTCCACGAACTCTCGCATGAGCAAAGGATGGACAAAATAATAATGTAGCAATCCCCTCTATAATTTCAAGAGGTCGGCGATCAATTGATGAAATCAAATAAGAAGAAAAAAAACACTTCTAGCCCACGACGAAGCACAAGCCACGAACCTAATTAATAGAAACAAAGCCTTGTGGCATTTTCATTGAAGTTGAAATCATTGTGCACTGTCTCAGAAATCACTGTGGATTGGAACAATGATTTTTTTCTAAATTTTCAATTTGATTTTTGAACTTTCTCTTTACACAAATAAGCACTTTTGAGCATAAATTAACACCCAATTGCATGTTTTTCTTTTTAAAGAAAAGATTTGATTGAAAGATAGAGGACCAGAGTGAAAAAGGTGGGTAAAATAGGTGACGACTTTGAATTATATACAAAAAGTTTATTTCGGCCCCCTGTATTTTTTGGTTTACAGGTGATTGGTCCCTTTAGTTTTTAGAAATTCAATTTTGGTACTAAAGTTCATTTTCCTTATTTTCCACTCATTTGTTTGTGAGATGAGAGAGAGAAGGCCTTCAAATTCCAGTGAAAATAGAAAAAGTGGCCATTGACGATGATTTTGGCCACCAAAATAATTGAAATTGGTGTTAATGGGTTTCATTTTATAAAGGACGTTTTCCTTAAGTGTTTTGTTTTCCTTCTTACCCGAGGAGGCATATCTAATCATTGGAATGTTTTTGTATTTGAGTTGATTTTGGATTTTTAAGCTGTTTTTTAGGTGTTTTTTAATGTTATGGATAGGTTTATCAGGGTGTTTAAGATGTTTTCTAGGTGTTTTGGGTAAAAAAATACGTTGAAAATGTGTTTGTAAACCAAAAAAAACTAACACCTTGTTTTTCTAGCAACTTCTGGTTGTTGGATTCTACACAAAAAGGGACAATGCATCGTCTATTGTTTTGTTTAAAAATAAACCCATAAGAAATTAAAAATAAATAAAGCTAAGCCCAATAGCATAGGTGGGTTTTTTTTTTTTTTGCTCGGTGTGTCGAGCTCCTTTTCTTCTTCTTTTTCTTCTTTTTATTTTCTTTTTAAGGTTGTGCTATTTTATAATTGGGTTAAAAAAAATGATAAAAGAACTCATTGAACCCAATAGAGTCATGAATCGGATCGCAGGTTTAACGGGTTCATCCGTAGGATTTGAGCTATTTTTTTCTTTTTTCTTGTTTAATACCTTTTTTGTCCCTCAATTTAATATATATATATATATATATATATATAAATTTTTACCCTTTGTTATCAATGATATATTTTTTCTAGCTCAGAACTAAAGAAATACAATTTAATATTATGTTATCAATGATATACTTTTGCTATCTCAGTTACACGCATCTAACATGATTTTTTTTTCTTAAAAGAATGTTTCATACAAAACAACTATCATACGCTTTATCATCATATCATTAAATAAAAAATAGTCTCTGGTCTAAAAATTTTATTGAATCCGATGATGTGCATGAGTTTGCTTGGTTGACTAGAGTGCATTTAGGTTATTTTTTAGTTAAATGCTATTTTTTAAAATCACTTTCATCCTTTAATATTGAGTTAATTGGGGATTGAACTTTTCACTTTGTTGTTTTTCAAGATTATATCTCCAACTCCTGCATGCCAGCCTAAGTTTACCCAATGTGTTTCCATCTTAATATTAAATGAAAATATCATTCAATACATGGTTAAATCTATTTTTTTAAGAGACACATTACTGATGCCTAGATATTTTTTTTAATTACGTTTAAAATAGTCAATGGACTAGTTAAGAACTATACTTAATGGTATTTTCGTAAGTTCAAGCAAAACTAGGTGAGTGGAAATGTTGTTAACCTTTTGAGGAGTGTAAAGACCACAACCTTTGAGTGTCTTTTTTAAGATCGTCCATCGATTGGGCCAATGAAAAAATAACCCAATTAATTAAGAAGACTCAAATTGATATATGATGTAGGGTTGATAGAGGCAATCAAAAACTTAACTTGGCTCTACTTTCAAAACCTAACTACAAAACAGCTTCACTTGAATGACAACATATGATCTTGCACAATAAGAAGCATCTATGTAATGACCCCAACTTTTACAGTTGTCTTGTATAATGTAACACTAATTTTAGTGCAATTTGTTTTTTGGATTCTTTCCACCATCATCTTATTTCATTTAGTCAATTACTTTCATTTCTTTTATCATAAGATATTCCTTCCAATATTAGTAAAATTTTAGCTGCATATCCCCATAATTTCTTGTTTTCTCATTCTTCCATATACTCTTGTAAAGTATACTATCTATGAATATGTCTCATTGATATTTCATATCATAATTTTTATAGCGTCATGGTTATAACTTAATTGTCAATTTACTGTCCACATCACAAGGTGTGACAATCCATTTTAAAGTATCAAGATCCTAAACATGCACACATCATATTTATATATACATGAATATATACAAAAATATCCACCTAAAATTATATGCCTAGTTTAAGATATAAGGTGAGACGTTTATACATCTTCGATAAAGTTTCTAAGGTATCTATAACTATTCAAAATATAGCTTTATACAACATAATTACACAAAATAAGATAGGCAAATTCAAGGATGATTGGTTATGCAACTAGGACCTACAATAATTGATAATTAAATGAGATACATTCATTATACTAATTAATCACATAGTTTAGCAAGGATCATCACTAAATGAATTTAAAAATTAACATGTTCGCATTGCTATTTAATATCATGAATTCAACAATTATTACTTTTCTTAAGAATTCATAATCAACTATATTATTTTATTTCCCCTCGAGTTAGGAGAGTTTGGTCTCTGATACCAGCCCAGGACAGCTATAAAAGGACAAGCTTTAGCAGACTTTATTGCTTAGTGTTCCTTTAAGAAGTCAATACTTTATGAATCCAAATCTCCATTGAGTTCCAAAACACCACTCGCTAGGCCAATAGCTTCTTTGAAATTTGCCTCATCAACCCCCATATGGCAGTTATATGTTGATGGATTTTCTAATACAGAGGTTAGTAGGGAAGAGATAGTTCTCACGAGTCCAAAGGGATAGGATTATACATATGGGGTTCATTTTGAATTCTCAGTTACTAATAATATAGTAGAGTATGAAGTTCTTCTAGTAAGATTGAGGCTTGTGAAGGCCTTAAATGTTTATCCCTTTCACATTCATAGCAACTCATAGCTAGTTATTGACTAATGTCAAGGATTATATGAGGTCAGGGAGTCTATCATGCTAAAATATATCTTCAAAGAGTTTAAAATTATCTCTTTAAAAAGGTAAAGGCAAAGAGATCATAATCATCCACGTACCTATGGAAGTCAACCACCGAGTAGACTTTTTATCCAAACTTGTATACTCTAACTCAGAAGAGCTCCCTTTAAACATATGGATTTAAACTTTGGAGAAGCCAAATATAGGTGAAGAATGACTATTGACCGCCCTAATCGCCCTCGATGAGGATTGGAGAACCCTTATCAAACGTTACTTGCCCACTAATAAAATACCTTCAAACAAAATCAATGATGTCCTATACTGAAGATCCACCTCAACTTCCTTTCTAAAATGGCAGTCAATTTAATGAAAGCACATATGTTTTGAAAGAACTTCATGAAGGGATATGTGGTCTCCATATAGGTTTTAGAGCTCTTGCTAACCAAGCTACTCGAGCAGGTTTCTATTGGCTAATCATACTTTATGATGCCACTGATTTGGCTAGAAGATGTGGTAGATGCCAAAGATATGCTTTAATCTCCTGTTAGCCCTTTGTATGATGATAGTTATAACCTTCTCATGACTTTTCTTCCAATGAGTGATGGATATCTTGGGTCTTTTTCCCAATGCCACTAGTAATAGATAATTCGTCTTCATAGCGGTTCACTATTTCACATGATAGATGGAGGCTAAGGCCTTAGAAGATATAACTGCCAACAAAGTAATATTTTTCATTTGGAAGAACATTATATGTTATTTTAGAGTTTCTAAATTCTTGATAACCGATAATAGAACATAATTTGACAACTATAAAATGAGAGAACAATGTTAGAGACTTCATATAGACCATCAATTTTCTTTAGTAACATCCTTGAACCAATGGTCAAGTTGAGATTACCAATAGAGACCTAATCAATGGGCTTAAAAAGAAGATAAATGAAGCCAAGTCAAAATAGGACAAAAATTTATAGGCCTATCGAACAATCTAAAAGACATCAACCTGGAAAACTCATTTCCTCCTCATGTATGGTATTGAAGTCATGATACTTGCAAAAATTAGGTTTCCACGTCTTAGGGTAACCCATTACTCCCTAGAAAATAATAAGCAAGGATTTAGAGCTAATTTAGATCTCCATAAAGAATATTGGTTGACAATAGCAGTAAGGAACAAAGCTTATCACCATCAAATTACTCAGTATCATAATGCCAAGGTAAAAAACATGAGTTTTAAATTTAAAGACCTAGTACTCTGAAAAATAAAAGCAACTGGTAATAGGGACACCAAGGGCAAACTAGCACCAAAATAAGATGGTCTTTTTTTAGTGATTAGGGTAGTCAAAGCCAACACTTACCACCTTCAAGATATGGAAGGCGAGAATCTCCCTCGTACTTGGCACTCAGAGTATCTCAAAAAAATATCGTAGATAGGAATGTTATTTTTTAAAAATATATGTTATATTTATATTTTATATTCATTCTCACTCTTCAGTGAAGTCTAGGACTAGCACAATACTCTAGTGGGACTTTCGAGCCTCATATTATTGCCAGGGATGGCCTCGGGCCTCCCATTCTTCAGCGCAGTCTCGAACTGGCATAACACTCCAGTAGAGCTTTTGAGCCTCATGTTATCACCAGTGATGGCCTCAAGCCTCCCACTTTTTAATTCAGTCTTTAACCAGCATGACACTCTAGTGAGGTTTTCGAGCCTTATTCTATTGCAGGACAGCCTCGGGCCTCCCACTTTTCAGTGCAATTTTGAACTAGTACAACACTCTATTAGGGTTTTTGAACCTCATGTTATTACCAATGATGTCCTCGGGCCTCTTATTCTCCAATACAGCCTTGAACTGACATAACTTTTCAATGAGGGGTTTCCAGACTTCATTCAATAACTAAGAAAGTCATAAGCCTTTGACTTTGGTAAGACTACTCTCAAGTGGGGTGCTCCCACATCCTATGACAATGTTAAGAAGGCCATAGGCCTCCCCGCTCTATAATGTAATTACTTTCTAATTGGGAGAATTCCTAGCCCCTCGCCAATCAGGAACCGCAACCAAGAGTTTCCTCATCAATGTTGATAGTATAATAACAAAGATTAATTCACCCTAGAGAAATTTATAATTTCTTAACAAAAATTTAAAGAATAGCCTGACACATCTTGGGCTAAGACTATACAGGGATATATTGAACCTCTACATAAAAACTCATTATCCGAAGCACAATTTCTACCAAGGATTGATAGTAGGGATTAGATCCCCCACCTGGAAAGGTATAAGACCTTGGTTATACTTAGGACTTTGGGCCCTTATAACTCTAAAGCATAACAAACATAGAAAAGTTTTAAACATGATAAGGAATCATAAAATATATTAATACATTCAATATACTTAAATACAACCATAAAAACTCCATAGGTTCAAGGATAATAACTCCTAGAAACTATTGCCCTTGATTGAGAGACTCTCATCACTTGTCAGGCTCCTCAGCCAAGTACTCGCTACGGGTTGTAGCAGCCATCCAAGTTGGATATATATTAGCAAAATCAAGAACAGGGTTGGGGTTGAATGCCACTGAGAAGTCCATCATTATCCCCTTTGATAAATCATCAAAATAAAAGTTCGACATAGCCTAAAATATCTTATCTCGAATAAATATATCTAAGGCTCGAGATCCCCTAAAACATTGTCAAAAACTCATTAGATGAGTCCCTTAATGCACTTAGGTGAGCACACTCCTCTCTAAAGGCCTTCGCCTCAGCCTTGGTCGTAGCCAGATCATCTTTTAAAGCTACCACCTAAGATTTTAAAGCCTCATAGGACTACATTAGAGATGATGATACCTCATTGGCCAAAAACATTCTTTCTAGAACAACGCTCAACTTAGAAGCCTGGTGATCTCTATCCTTTGTTAACTTCCTGTAGGTTTCTTGGGAATCATGGACATGGATACCATAGACCTCCTTAATCTCCCTTAACTGAGTTTTTAGTTATGTCTTTTACCTTATAAAGGCATCGTACCTCTTTTTTTTTCTCTTATTGGTCATGCCAAGTTCGTTCTTATTTGAGCCTTTTCGACAGTCCAATGTCTTCGAGAAGGCATTCAGTAGGAAACTCTGAATAAAACAATGATATTAATTAATAAACAAAACCTAAGTACATATAACAAGGTATGCTAAATAAGATGCTCATATGGAGTAGAAGTTGCCAATAAGAACAATGTGGTGAGCAAGAATCCAATTAGATAGTTGATCAACATCCGAAGGGAGATCCAGTAACCTCTCTATTATATTGACCATTGCCAGACCATTAAATCATAAGACAGTGTCATTTTCCCTTGTGACGTGCTGTAAGATGTTTCTTTTTTCTTTAGACAAAGATGGTGGAGAAGGAACTATAAAGCCAATCAATGATCCAACATAAGAAGAACTTACTAACCTGGGGTGTAAAACTGATGTGGTTAGGCCTGCGATAATGGGTTATTCCGAGCCATCAGGTGTGGGTCTGTCACAACTAAATGAGGATCTTCCCCAGAAAGATTACGTGGATGGCCTAGTAGATATATTTATGGACTAGTGGGACAGGTCAGGTCCAAGAGGAGGTTTGGTCATGCCAAGCTAAAACAGCAGCTCAAAAAAGCCATAATTTTTTATCCAACCGTTGGATATGCTTAAATATTTACATGAGTTTCTAGAGGCTATTTTTCCAAAGTAGCCACAACATCACTGCACGGACCGTCAAATCTTTAGATATCAAAAATCTAGTTGAGGCCCCTTAGTTGTGGTAGTTTTTGTGTTTTTCCTTTTTATTTTTGGATTTCTTGCTTATTTAAGATTTTATGCTTCTTTCCTTTGTAATTTTATGTTTTTGTTTTTGTTTTCTAGTTGAGGTAGGGTTTCAGGCCTATTTAAGGCTTTGTAAATCTCTTAGTGAGGTAGACTTCATTATCATTATTTTTAGAGAGACTAAACTTGTTAGTTTGGGTCTCACACTTGCAGCTCTTTTCACCTATTTAAAATATTTTATGTTCTTTGTTTAATTATTGTCTTTAACTTTTGTCTGCATCAAAAACCCTCAGCAGTAACTTGGGGTGTAGGAACCTAAGTAAAAGCCCTGGCATCTCTGGCCACTAAAGAAGGCGTTGGACATGAGGACATGGTCATGGGCGTAGGTGTTACTTCCCCACTAGCAGCATAAGATCCCAGCGAAGCTAACACTTTTCTCTTCATCACTTTAGCCCTCTTAGCTACTTTAGAAAGGATACCAGGGGAAATAGTTTCCCTTCTTCCCCTAGAGATAAGTGATTTACTTCTCCTAACGAGGGTAGGCTTGGATGGTGGCTCAATATTATGAGTGATTTCCATCTCATGATAACTCTCTTCCATCTCTGCAACCCAAGAGCTAGATATTCTTTTAGCCTTTACACTTCCTTCATTAGCATCCTCCTACAACTTCTCTTTTGAAGATGGATATGTAATAAGAAAAAAATAAAATATGATAAATACATCGAATTATACAAGGTATAAATTCTTGTGTACCTCGCATTTCCACTCGTTATTGTCCCTTAGCCAACCAATTAACGTTGTAGTGAAGGAAAGACCTCACTATGTTCAAAAACACATCTCGATCAAAGTTACCAAGACTTGGTTTTTCATTGGCATCAAGCGAATGAGTTCGCTAAGAATAGGGGTAACCCTATTGATCTTTCACTTGGCATGGGATAAACTTTTTTTCACTCCTTACAATTAACCACTTCCCACATCAATCCTTCATATGAGAGGTCTTACCCTCTAACATGTTCTTTATAGGATTTTTAGGGTGACCAACGAAAATGAAGAACCAATGAACATCATGGCCATCATGAGGACAATCATTTAATGTATAACAATATCTAAATATATCTAAGTCCAGTTTTACCCTTATTATTGCAAAACACTCCTCAAAAGACCTGACTAAGACCTATATATTGGGATGTAGTTGGTTAGCGCATATATTATAGTGGAAAAACATGTCACTTACAACCCCCTTTAGGGGAAAGGTATTCCTTAACTCAAACATAATATAAGAGGTTGTTATTTCATGTAGACCATTACAAGCACCCATAATTGTTTATTGATCCTTTCTGACCTACTAGTTATTAAAGCCAGATAATCCCTTCCCTATAGGTGGTTGACCTTAACTACATATTCAGTAGTCTGTGTACTCTACCTAGTCTTTGGCCCAATCCTTATCGATCCTGGTCCCTCATTAGAACCCCTAGTTTCTGGTTGTCTTGGCCTAAATGTAAAGTCACTACTAGAAGTTACCTATTTCTCTCTCCTAATGGCCATTTTAAAAGCAAAAATACTAAGGAAAAGTAGGTTACCTTAAGATGATTTCTTCTAATCTATTCCAATGCAAAGTTACCACATCTCACACAAAGACTAAATGTTCCTTACAATTACTCCCCTTCACATAATGGTTTAAAGAGAAGTTTTAGATAGAAACTTCAAATGAATTGAAGAGAGTCTTATATAAAAAGAGATCTCCCTCGTCCTCTACTAGATTGGTGACACATTTCAACACCCTTATAAATCCTCAAGAAGGCAATTAATATTATCATAAAGTGTCCCCCAGGTATTTATCCAACCAAGATGAGAACTCTTTCATCTATAAATGACATTTCATATGTAAATACTCTAGTGAAGTATCTCAAGAATCCCTCACTTTTCTTCCATGAAGAAATGTTAAAAACCCTGATAAGGAAAATGGATATATTTTTCAAGTCTCTTCGGTAAAAAGTACCGCACAGACTTGGAGGGCCACCGATAGACCAAGATTTAATGATATTTTTTTTTTAATATTTGATAGAAAAATATTCACTTATGGCATAAACCTATAACAAGTTTTAATAATAGTCATAGGCCCAATTAATGGGCCTATATCGAGCACTCTTTGGGCTCGAAATGCATTCAAGACTAATTGTTAGGCATATGCTCAGTACCTCATGGGCTCGGGCATTGCGCCTGAGCACAAGTGCTGGGTGAGTACCCAACTCCATGTGTGCTCGGGTAATGCACCGAGCCTAGTATCTAGGCATGTGCCCGGCCCCCGTGGGCCCTACAGCCAGATAACATGGCTGAATGATCATGGGCCCAACGAGTGTCTTAAGCCCAATCACTTATTTCCTCATTAGCATATGTAAGGGATATCTTCCCTCATTAATTCATGTGTAAGGGATTTTTATCCCTTATTGATGCTATTAGGGTAAAATGACTTTTAGCCCCTCTACTCAAGGAAAAAAAAACAAGTTTTATAAGCTATAAATACCTATTGAACTACTCACGTAAGAGATTTAAGATTTTACATTAAAAAACAAATATATATCCAGCACAAGAACAACCTGGTTCTTAGAATTTAATGATCTCTAACATATTTATTACTTTTTTTCTTTATAAAATTACTAATTTTACCGTCTAATAGTCCTTAAATCCCCCAATAAAAGACTTTTGGAGGTATCCAAATGCATTCATCAAGAAATAGTTTCCATTAGTTTGGAGAATAGAGTTATTTAATTGAGTATTTTATTAACCTATAATCCAATTACCAAAAAACCTTATTCTTTAGTATATCTGATTTTAAAACATCATCAATCATCATGCTTTTAACTTATAAACTCATAAATTTAGAAATTTCTAGCACACAATGAAAGAATATATGTAACTTTAGTATACATATCAAATATCAAGAATAAGAACCTTAAATTGTTTGATCCTATAGGTGAATTAGAAAGCAGATTTAAATACATGTAATAAAAGTACATACTACTAGGTTAGTTTGTAATGTAAATGTGTGGATATACCATCATGAAATTCACATGGTAGAAACTTCAAAATTGTCTGTTCATATCATGTGACACTAAGCAAATAAAGGAACAGTCACGCTTTATAAACCCCCGAAACATGAAGGTCAATCCATCAAAGTAGGATTTCCAATTCACCACATTCCATATTTTTTGGAGTGTTATAGCTTATTTTTTTAGTGCTTTTTAAAAATATGTTTTATTTGAAAAAACATCAAATTAATTATTATTTTTTATTTTGATATATTAATATTAAAAATAAAAAAAATTAATATATTTTTAAATAAAAATTATTATTCACAAAGCAGTACCAAAATACGAGGGAGAGAACTTAAACAACCTTGCGTTCACCGTAAAAAGTAGTTATCTTCATATAAACAATTATGCTTGCTCGGTTTTAGTCTTGTGATGAGGGCGCCACTTGGCAGCCCTACCAAGTCCATCTTCAAGTCTCTATGAAGGGTTTAATGTCAAACTCTGCCTCTCCCATTATCATCCTTGCTAATTAAGCCATGGTAAAAGACAATCTGAAATCACAAAGAAACCTTACCATGAATATGCAAATATTAGGAAAGTATGAACTTGTAAAAGCCAAAAACAGTCACTTAATCCAACCACAAGAGCCTGCAAATGCATTACCAAACACACACCAAGTACCATGTAAGTCCATAGTAAACACTATCACTTAACAGGATCCCTCAAATACAACTTGAGAAGTGTAGTTTAACTGGTCAGGCTCCGAGTTTGCTCTCCAAAGATCACCAGTTCGAGTTTCACAAACCTCAAGGTCATTAAAAACTTACATGGTTGTTAACTTCAGGGCCCGTGAAATTAGTCGAGATACGCACAAACTAGCCCAAACACTCATGTTAATCTAAAAAAGACCAACAAAACAACATGTAACATGATAATGACAACCATGACAAAGTGGCATGGTCTTCTAACAATATTGAGATGCACATGGGGATACGCAACAACAATGAAATAGATGGTTGGTTCTGATGTTAAATCGAAGAATCTAGACTAGAAGTTACAAGCATTGGCGAGGACGCACTCTCTGCAAGGCCATTCCGAATACTGTACAACACCAATATGGGGTTACACAACAAACTGAAGACATTTTTTTCACAAGAGACATAAAGGGCACAATCAACTTTTGACATATGAAGCATTACTAGCCAGTTTTGGATATTGGAGAATATAGAGGTTCTGTTGCAATCTGGAAGGATAGCTGATTTTACAGTTGGAGTTGCATCTTTGAAGAAAGTGGCAGCAAAAGATTTGAAGGATTTGCCTCAAGTGATCCTACTTTTAAAATGAAAGAAAAACCATAATAAAGATGGAATCAATATTTATTGGCCCATTGAAAATGAAACCCATTTGAGATGTATTTTATGATAAAGTTTCACTCCTCTCCCTTCTTCTCCCTTTTCCTTGAGGGGTCTCAGAAGGGAGATATGGATAAAGCCATATCTGTGTATGTCAACTAAAAGTTTTCAACATAACTTCAATGCGTTTTCAATCAGTTAAGACCCTTTGAATTAAGAAAAATTGTTATAATTCTCATCTTTTGAAATAGATTTGCAGTTGGAACAGGAACATTGAAGAGACGAGAATCAATCATAAAAGTAGTTCTTTTCTGCACAATAAACAGGTTTATGCATGCCCCTTGTTGAAATGGATCTTATGTCCTGATGTGACAGAACGTAAAACTTACCAGCTTGACGGGAAGTAACAGAGAGTTCCGGTGTGGATTAACATCGTTCTTGATCACACGAGTACTTTTCAATCTTTGCGTCGAAATGCTGACAGTCAGAAAATTATATGACATAATCTTCTCTTTAAACAAAACTAGAGGAGATAGCTGGAGCTAGTACCATCCAAAGAGAGAAAAACTTATTAGCATAGCATGCTCAACTGTCAACATTTAATTTGGACTAGGATCACAGAAGAAAAGGAGAGATTAATTTCCACCAGAACAACTAAGCAGCAGCCGACTAGCATTTTACTCTCTCTTTTATTTCCACATTTATGACATAGTTTCATGTTACATAGTTTTCTTTTCCCCGTTTATGACATAGTTAAAGAACTGATGATCATGCTCAGAAAGCCAATAATCAAGATTCAAGAATACAACCCAAGTTTCTACCAGAAGCAAAATACAATAAAATGGGCATCCACGCGTGCCCGATGACAGCATAAGGATCACTGCTACCATCATCGCGAACAGCAAGATTAATACCACGTTTGACACGAATCCTGAGCAAATATTCCAATGGATATTTCTTGCTGTAAAGTCTAATGGAGGCAGAGAAGTTATCTAGACTTACTTCCCTAAGAAAAAGGTTTGACATACTAGGAAAGAAAGCAGCATCTAAGACCGGCCCAACTTTTTCCTGTCTTGCGAATCTGTGATTTCTGAAATGTAAGAAAATTATGAGCACATGGTACTTAGAGTAGACTTATTTTCCTGTTAATTGTGTTTGAATACTTATTAAAAATTGCAAAATCAGGATATTGATATTGAAAGTTTTATACTTTGAATATATTTTTTAACTAAAATTTGGTTTTATCATATTAATTTTTTGCAATAAATTAATAGAAATATTTTTGGAAATAAAATTTAATTGTTAAAATTGAAAATTTAGGGATCAATATTGATTGAAATTTATCAAATAAAATAATAAAATCAAAGTTTGATGTCCAATTTAAAGCAATTTCAGATTTTAGAGACTAAAGTGGAAATCCTAAAATTTTCTTTTGAGTATGAATAATAACCAGGGCCTATAGAACTCTTCCGTTCATAATTCCGAATAGCATGAGTGATGGCAAATGAAAGATATTGATTCTTTTTCTCTCTTTTGCCTTGATTTCCGTGTACTCAGTTTGGTGTGATTTCTTCCCTTTACGAATGCCTTGCCAGCCGAGAGAGGGAAGGAAATAAGTGCAGAACCAACTTTGTTTAATTGAAACAAGAATATCAGGCAAGAATCCTTGGGCATTAGGGTAAAGTGGTGGCTATAAAAGCCATGCTACCCCTTCTTTTTATATTTTACTAGCAGCGTAGCCTCCGCCAGCACCACCTTCGTCATTCGCTAGCATCTTCATATACAGTCCTAGCAGGTACCAAACTTCTTATTTAACTTGTGCGTGATTTTTTTAAATTATTATTCAAAGTTCTGGAGGTGTTGCTGCTTAAATACCAATTTTCAAACCTGTATTACAGTTCTGGGGGCTTTCTTAGATGTCACGCTAAGCATTGCACCCTTTTTTTTCAAGGTAACATATAGGTTTTTCACCCTTAGAGTGAATAGCATAACATTATCGCAGCAGTCTGTGAAGAGAAAACTAAATGTTTTGCCATATCGTCATCCCCAGGTCAATGCATCAGAGTGTAGAAATGGAGCTTTGGTGAAACAAAGATATGGAGAGGCATTAGAGTCGCATTCCCTTCATTGGTTTGTCAATATTTTGCAGCAGTGCAGAGTCTCTTTTCCAGTGATAAGTAACAGCTAAAGCTCTAGCCAACCATCGGGAATATAATCCTCTATTCCACAATATAGTGTATTACTTCCAGGTCAGAAAGCTCGTGTGGAACCACAGAGAAATCACATTACAATATTTCCCTCAGCCCTTCCTGACGGTAAATTGGTGTGTTCCCACAATGTTAAACTATTACCAGCTGCCATACAACATAGACGAACACAACATATTGCAAGAAATTTGAGAGGAAGGTATGTTTTATTAAGTGTTTTTCTTTTCTATTCATCTTTTTCTTTCTTTTATTTTTATGTTTATACTTTTGATTATAAGTATATTTATAGGTCTAAAGTTCTAGATAAATAATTAAGGAATTAAAGTAAACAAAGAAAAACCTGATCTAATCAGGAAAAGTAATTCTATTGACTTAACCGGTCGACTTGTTCTCAACCGGTAGGCCAATTTCTCTATTCTTTAGAAAAATCAGAAATTTAGTTTATTTTCAACATCTCCCCTTAAACTTGATTTCTGATAACTCATAGCATATCTCTCAGGTTGGCAAAAACATCATGTTTGAGTGGCTTCGTGAAAATATATGTGACTTGGTATTGGATCTTTACATCCTTGACTTCTACTTCCTTGTTTATAATGTAATCTCGTAGGTAATGAAATTGTATGTCAATGTGCTTACTTCTGTCATGAAATACAGGATTCTTGTTTAAGGCAATGACTAATGAGTTGTCCACCTAAATTTCTATAGGCTTCATTTGTAGTATTTGCAACTCTTTCAATAATCTTCTTAGCCATATGAAATGACAAACACATGTTGTAACAGCTACATATTTAGCTTCACAAGTTGATAATGTGATTATAGATTTCTACTTCAAACTCCATGTGAATGTTGTATTTCCTATGTAGAAGACAAAAATTGTAGTGCTTTTTCTATCATCCATATTTACAGATCATTCATTTTCACTATAACCCATAAGATTAAAGGTGTTAGAGTAATCATAGAATAAGCCAAAGTCTATGGTACCTTTGATATATCAAAGAATTCACTTTAAAACTTTGAGATATGTCATAGTTGGTGTCTCCATGAACCTGCTCACAAGCCCTACTCCAAAGAGAATATTTGGACGAGTGCATGTCATAGTGGTCTGTGCTTGGAGTTGCTTCGTGTGGCCAATAATGTTTTGCCTGAACGGTCGCTTGGAAGGATAAATTGGTGGTTTACATCAAATAAATGGTGAAATGACATATAAACAAGAAATTTCAGGAATACTGCAGTATAAGATGTTTTTTTGGTTAAAATCATAAAAATGGTTGTAAACTCGTGATTTCATCCGTTTTTACCCGATTTTACCAATTTTACCCGATTTTACCTATTTTCGAGTTTTTAAAGTGATTTTGCACGTTAAGCATGTATTGACTCGTAAAATCATACAATTTTACGAGTCAACTCGCGATTTTAACAACCTTGCTATAGGTTGCTCAATGTAGATCTCTTCTTCAAGAAAACCATTTAGAAAGGCTGACTTGACATCTATTTGGTAGATTTCCCATCTATGTTGGACAGTTATGGCAATTATCAATCATATGATCTTCAATCTAGCAACTAGAGCAAAAACTTTATCATAGTCAATACCTAGTTTTTTACTATAGCCTTTTGCCACTAATCTCGGCTCATACCTCTCCACTTCTCCTTTGGCATTCTTCTTTTCTTTGTAGATCCACTTAACACCTATTGGCTTTTTTCCCTATGGTATAGGAATCAATTCTCATGTGTCATTATTCTTAATTGATGCAATATCCTCATTCAAAGCAATTCTCTACGTTTCATACTTTATTGCTTCTTCAAATACTATAGGTTCATATGTAGCAAAATGACAATATAATGTTAGATCATCATCAATTGGATTAGTTATCTCATACAAGTCATCAAGGTTCCTCATCTTTCTTGGTGGACTTAGTGGACTGTCATTACTTGAACTTCTCTTTGGAAGAAGATGATGAAGGTGAAGTTTAGTTCATTAGTGATTGTGGAGGTGTAACTAGTTCTTAATGATTTTCATATCTCTCCTCATCTTCATCAAGAACAGGTATAAAGTCATATTTCTTACCACATCTACCTTCCAATCTCATTCTTTTTTTTCATCATATTTAGCATCCCTACTAATCACCATCTTTTCTTCATTGGGGTTGTAAAGCTTGTATCATTTAGATTTTTTTTTTATTATAGCCCATAAAGATTATATTTTTGCTCTTGTCATATAGCTTGGTCCTTACTTGATCATGTAAATGCACATAGCCAATGCTTCCAAACACCTTCAAGTAAGTAGCACTTGGCTTTCTTCCATTTCATGTCTCTTATGGAGTCATGTCATTCAAACCTTTTAGAGGACACCTATTTAACAAGTAAACAACACAATCTACAACTTCAACCTAAAACTCCTTGGGCATCTTTTTTATTTTAAGCATGTTTCTCGCCATGTTAATGATGCTTTTATTCTTTCTCTCCACCACTCTATTTTATTGTGGGGATATAGATACTATTAAGAGTTTTTTTATACCTTGATTTTCACAAAACTCATTAAACTTATTAGAACAAAATTCACTACCCCTATTTATCTTAAGTGATTTTATAATATAATCACTTTTTTTAACTAATACTTTAAACTTCTTAAAACATTTAAATATATTAGACTTTTTTTTAAGAAGTATACTCGTTTTTTTTACTATAATCATCAATAAAAAGTAGAAAATACAATTTTTTACCAAATAAGCATGGTTGAATAGGACCACATACATCTGCGTGTATCTCTTATAGGGGTTGACTTGCTATAGATGTAGACTTTTTTGGAACGCTCTTGTGGAATTGTTTACCCACTATGTATCCTTCACACAACTAATTTGTATGTTTGTTGGATGGTAAACCCTTCAACATCTCATTTTGCATCATCATCTTCAAGTTATCAAAGTTTACATGCTCAAGTCTCATATGTCAAATCCAATTATCATCTTTCACACATGTATTTAGGCATTTAGGCACATCTATCTCTATGTTTAGCAAAAACACCTTATTCTTTGTCATGGTTACCTTTGCAATCATAGTTTTATAAGTAACAAGTAATGTCAATATATGATCTTTCATTTTAATTTCATAACCCTTATCCAATAATTAACCCAAACTCAATATATTGCTTTTTACAGTTGGGATATAATAAACATCACTAATAAATTGATGACTATCATCTTTTATTTGATCAAAATTGTACCCTTTTTTTATTGAAATCTTTGAATGATCTACAAAAGTGAAATTACCTTTAATTGATTCATCAAGCTCCACGAACTTGTCTTTGTCTATACACATGTGATTGTTGGCTCCATTGTCAAGACACCATATGTTTTCTTTGGTTTTCATTTTTTTCATCATGGACTAGTAATCGAGTGGCTTCTTACTCCTCTTATACTACTAGATTGACATTCTTTTTAACCATTTTGGTTGAAATCCAGCAATCCCTAACATAATGACCTATTCTTTGACAATTATAACACTTAATTTTATTTTATTTTTTTATCAAACTTGGGTCTTGGATTGCTACTATTTGAGGATCTGGTTGACCGGTTAGCTTCAATCTATTGACTAGTTGATCTATCTACCTCAGCCTCCTCTTTCTAATCTGTCACTTCCTCTACCTTGTCCATGACCTCTACCTCCTTGGCTATATCCAGATTCATCTTGCTTTTCTTTTATGGAGAGTTTTGAGAAAAGTGCTCGTGCGCCCATGTCTTCTTAAACTTTGTTGATTTTTTCTTCATGGGCTTGTAGTTTTCCTATAAAACCTTGAATTGTTAAAAAAAAATCTATTTTTTGGCAATTCCTTTATTATGACCACCATATAGTGGGATTTCTTTATCAACAAGCGTAGGATCTTTTCTACCACACTCGTTTCTTCCATCTTCTCCCAATATCTTTTAATCTAATTGTATATAGCTAATCCTCTAGCAAAGTAATCTAAAATACTCTCTGATTTAAGCATATGTGATTTTTCAAAGTCACCTCGTAACTTTTGTAAGTTTATCTTTTTTACATTATCAACTTCTTGGTTTAACTATTGTAAAACTTCTCATACTTGCTTGGCGATGGTTGTGTTAGCTACTATCTCAAAAATGATATCATCCAGACATTGGTGGATGATTGTGAATGTTTGTTGATTCTTCCTTTCGTGTCTTTTACACAGCCTTCATTTGGACTGAAATCAACATCACTCTTCTGCAGGCTCTTCAAAGATTTTTTCAACCATTTCTCACGCATCTTGAAAACTTAGTCAAGCTTTCACATGAATACACCAAATAATGTTAAATAACAAAGCTAAAGAATAAAAAGAAATTTGATAGGAACATATGTTGTATTAAGTGTTTTTTCTTTCGTATATTCACCTTCTTCTCTCTACTCTTATATTTATGCTTCTGATTACAAGTTTATTTATAGGCCTAAAGTCCTAGACAAATAAAGAATTAAACTAAACATAGAAAACCCTAATATGATCAGGAAAAGTAATTATACCGACTAAACCGATTCTCAACTAATAGACCGGTCGATTCTTCTGTTCTTCAGAAAAACTAGAAATCTAGTTTATCATACCCAAGTCATGATACAAGGTGGATTAGCAAGTATCAACCCCATACCAGTAGCTTGAGCAACCACCAAACCCTTTTCTTCATCATGGTGTTCATTGCAAGTACAATTTTTTCTCGCTTTCATTGCATCAAGGGATCCAACAAGGCAA
This sequence comes from Populus x sibirica, assembly GCA_019202695.1. NCBI lineage: Eukaryota > Viridiplantae > Streptophyta > Magnoliopsida > Malpighiales > Salicaceae > Populus > Populus x sibirica. The sequence continues at coordinate 1,529,942 of JAGMVL010000500.1, forward strand.
AATCTTGCCTGGTCACTGGAGGCATTGGCAGCTTTAACATCCATTGAATTGATCAAGGGGTAAAACTTCCAAGCAGGTTGAGTATTAGCATTAAAACTCAGGGCCCTTGTATTGTTTGTTACTTCCAAGGAAGACATTAGATGGAAAATCCCTACTGATGGTGCTAGCAGCAACCGTGAGAATCCATGGGGTTGTATTTCCAACTACACCAGGAGTAGGACCATCATTTCCTGCTGAGGAAACTAAAAGGATCCCATTCTCTCATACACAGAGCTCGTTTCTATCATATAGAAGTGGAATCTATTAATGGTTATCTCCTTTTATGTGAGTGATGGAATAATGCACTAGGAGATTAATAGTTGGGCAAGATCTAGATCCAAATAAAGAAATGATTTTTCAAGCAAAAAATCTCCCCTCAAAACGAGAATTGCATGCCTGTTGTAGAATATTTAAACAAACAAAATTGGACTATAATTACAGGTTTTAGCAACAATTTCTCCAGAGCTCCTAAGGTGTTCTATCCGATCAAACCACAAATTCTACAAGCAAAAAAGGCCCCATGGAAAAATCAGGCATAAATTGGCATCTATCAAGTGTCAACTACTTAACTGAGGGTCATTGGCATAGAGCCACCAACCGAAGCTTTGATGTATAAGACTGCTAAATTTTAAACTTCTCCCCTCCCGGAAACTATTGGTTTTACTTCAATAACCTGCTGCAAAAACTTTCTGCAATCTTTCAGCAGAAAGGGATGCTCTTTTATTAGTTGGCTCAAGCACCAGGGCATATTTGAAATCTGCAAGAATAAAAGGTTTCATTAATCCAGTGGGGTCAAGCGGTAAGATTATAAATAACTGGAAGATATGGATCAGACAAATTCCAAAGACGAATATATATTTGGCATATCGCCCCTTCAAAAATAAAAACTGTCCTCTTTTTAATTGAAACCAACAATGTTTAATTTGGGCCCATTTAAATTATCCTCTTCTCTGTTGACATGGCACCTGGATTTGACCAAAGCCAGGGAGCAAGCAGCTAACATACAGATGAAAAGATGAAACAAAAAATATATCTACTCAAAGAAACTTGTAATGTGATGAATTGACTCACCTTCAATTGCATCCTTATAGTAACCAAGCATCTCTCTTGCTGTCCCTCTTCGCAAATAAGCCTTAACATTCTGGAAACAAAATGGAAAACAGGAACCAATGTTAAAGTAGTCTGAATAAACTAAAGCACAGTGCACTAAATCTCCAGGAATAACCGTTGCTTCAGATGTATAAAGCAAACCTTAACAAATTAGCAAGTTTCAAAGAGAAATTCATTGTAGTTAATGAAAAATAGTGATAACAAGCAATCCATGACAAAACTAATAAAAAATAGCAAGAAATCACCTTTTTATCAAGGTTGATAGCATTGGAACAATCTGCTTCAGCATGTTGGAAACTGAAAGTAAAAAATATAATATGTCAAGCAAGTACAATAAGATACCTATACAACAACGTTCAAGAATAAAAAAATACCTTCCCAGTTCAAGATATGCTGCAGCTCTGTTACTGTAATATGTTGCATTCTTGTCATTAAGTTTGATAGCTTCATTATAATAGCTAATAGCCTTCTGCCACTGCTGCTCCTTAAATGCTTGATTGCCCTTGATCATAGAATTAGGTGGCAAGCAAAGAAGTTCAGGCTCAATAAAGATCCATTAACTAATATAGCACAGAACATTTGTAAAGTATATATAGGGTAGTAAAACAATATGAAACTAATTAATCTTTTGCATGAAACCAGACACTGAATAAAGTCATAAAGATGACTACTAACATATTTTCCAAACTATGAGAATCACAAGTCTTCCAGCTCATGTAGTCCAAGATAAGTTGAAATGAAAATGTACATTTAAAGAAGGTGACAAATTTTAAAAAAAAAAATCGCATCCATTGATCATTGGCAGCATCACCAAGCTTCTGTTCAGGTGTTGCTGGTCTGTGTCTGTGATCTTCTCTTATGCATCTTCTTTGAAATATTTTTTCATTTACTTATTTAATTTTTTAAACACCAATTGAAAACGGGTGCAAAGAGCAACAACCAAGAAGCCAATTTTCTCAGAAAGATATATAAACAGTTTAATGATTACAAAAAATTGTTGTTGCCATTCACCACTACAAGTGCACATCCAACTGGCTGAGATATCTAAAAAGAAAAGAACATAAAACTTTTCAAATTCATCACGTAAACCATTGAATAAGCAGTATCATCAACAACATGAAATAGAATTAGCAAATAAATTCAGAAAAATTCGGTGGACTTCCTTTTTCTCTTTTGAAGAGAGGGAGAGAACCACAAGCTGAACATGAAAAACAGTTAAATTCACTATATATATATTGAAACAAGATGGGAGCTGGATCCAAGATTAAATTCCATTCAATTATCTAGAACAGTTCGTCGTGCAAAGGTGCACTGTGAACAACATTTTAATTACGACAGTAAATCTATTAGTACAGCTAAATCCAAGGCTCAGTTCTAACTTTTGACACTCAGTCAACTTCTGAGGTGCATATGGAAATCGATTTAAAGCAAGCATTAAAGTCATCAAATAAAAGATCAAGATCAACATGCCAAGTGCAATCAAATTCAATCCAAAATCTGTCACTGGACATGTTACAGTTTTGACAGGTAAGACACATTAAGAATGCATAATCTACCTTTTCTTTAGCCATCTCAGCAGAATTTTCCCGGCTGTCTTTGTTACTCGATTTGGAATTCACATATGTCTCAGCTTGTTCTTGTAAAGTTTTATACATGGTCTGCACTGTATCTAGTAAAAAGCGATCATTGCCATGTCTGGCTATCAAGGACACTGAGACAGGACACTTGTTATAATATCCTAATGGTACAGTGACCTGAAACATATAAAAAAACAAATAAATAAAGTTAAAATAACAAAACTTTGCTGGTATAAGAGGAAACAGGAATTCAGTGCCTTGTCTTATTGCCATTTGCACATGCATGTCTGCGTGAGAGAGAGAGAGAGATTCACCTGACAGCAACCTGATAGGCTAGCAATACTCAAAAGACCAAATGAAGAGCTCTGATATTCTTCTGATAAAATCTCCTTCCCACCAAGTTTTGGAGGAAGATAAGCAGTTGTAGGGACCACCAGAATCCCATCATCCTGGAAAGCCACAGAAACCAAAAGAACAAAAAATAAAGGTGTTTAAGAGGCATAATCAATATAACCATTATGAATACACAAATCAAAATTAGATAATCAAGAAGGTTGCACTATTTGGAAAAACAAACAGAAATGTTAATTCAAGCTCCAAGACCCTAACTCAAACCAATTACACAAATTAAAACGGAAGTGCAATGTGTTTTCTTTTCCAAGTGCTCCTACATTTTCATAAAATGAAAAGTTGATGAAGTTCTAGAAGAAGAAACCCACTGTGAAAGACAGAAGGTTATATAGTTAAAAAAATAAAAATAAAAAATAAACTGGGACAAGGATATAATGACTCCAGCAACTAACTAAAACGAGCATAACCATATACACCTAAAGCCCAGTCATAGAAATGAAGGATACAAGATCCTTGCATTTCAGAACTAACATTGACATGTAATGAGAAAAAAATAAAAGCCAAAGTTAGATATAAGGGACTGCATGCACTGTGACAATCCTATCGTCAACCTAGTATATAAAAACAGAGTAATGGAGAACAATAAAGGATGATGAATTGCAATAAAAACAATGATCTCATACATGCTGTTCAACCAATTATTATTGTTTGTTTAAATTGTTTCAACTTCTTTTTTCCCAAGACTCATTTTTCTTTATTTGGGCAGAAAACATAAGACAAAAGCTGGGCATTGTATTAAAAATCTAAACAACCACTCTTTTCTTTTAGCTGTATTCATTAATGCATCCATTAGGAGTTGATCGAAGCTTAAGCAAAGAAAAATCAAGTCCAGTATATAAGATAGACATTAAGCCAATGTCAGCTTTTAATTAACAAAGCATCTCTTTTAGTTTTCAACAAATGATATTTTTGTTTATATAAACTATTGATGACTTGTGATATTCAAATTCAAAGGTCGTCATTTAAGAAAAAAAAATACCTTCAATAGAGAGTTGATAGCCGAACGCATTTCTTCTCTAATAGACTTGCAGAGTTCAATCTCTGCATCTGACAGCTCCATTATTTCATTCATCTGAGCTGAGAAATGCGGTTCAAGAATTGGCTTTACTGTGTTAATCCATTCCTCGTGATTGCTTCTGAACTCATATCTATTACAAGATAGAGACAAGATTCATATTGTCCAGAGAATATCAAAATAAAAGGTACAATAAAGTGAAGAAGCATCCGACTTTCACATCACACACCATACTCAAATGCTCATCAAGTTAAATAACACATAATTAAGTCAAAGAGCACCCAGGTCTAGTCCAAAATGCAGAGGAAATAATTATTTGGTTTGTCCGTTGTAACTTTAACAGATCATGAGACTTCTAATAACAGTATATTCAGTGTATTGATCATAATTTGAAGGTAAGAAACAGTTTCTAACTACTACACCTGATTAGAAACTATAAATACATTTTATAAGCCATAAGCAACTGCTGGTTGACATCCCATTTTTTTCCTACACAAGAAGTCAAGAGATCTAGCCCAATCATCTGATAATCTCTCTCAGATTTTCTTTTTTTATTGATAAAATTTCTCATTAACTACAAACCCCAATATAAACATATTGATTTATGTCGTTGGAGATGACTGTCAGAAAAAGGTTAAAGTTTCAAAACTGATATTGATGTTTGAACACTATAAATTTCTTGCATGGACTGTACACATAAATGATCTATATTGAACCACCTCCATATGCCTAAATATGATCGATAATGATACCTCCATCCCAAGCGACCAAAAAAACAGATGAAGAAAGCTAATCAAAAACTAATTTAGATAATGGTTTTCCAATCATATCACAAAAGGTGGAAAAAAGAACAAAGTTCTATGGTGGTACAATTACAAACAGTGGATAAACTGTCATTGTGCCTTCAAAAGAAATTTTGACTACAACTGTATATCCCATTCTCAGCTTTTCCACTAAAAAATCAGTCATATATGCATACTTGATTATCTGAAAGACTTACCTATGAAGAAGCTGCATGACATTCGCAAGCAATCTTATTGAAGAAGTTTTAACTTCACCATTTGTTTTTTTGTTATGGAACTCTTTCAGGCTTGGAACTTTAGAATTCAGATACACATCAAGAATTTCATGCTTCAATAATTGTCCTGAAGAAGTGTGTCGAGGTATAATTCAGAGACAAACTCCACTAGAGAAGAGAAAATATTTGTGAAATATAACAAAGGAAAAAATTTACAACTCTAGTTCAGAAGATCATGACATACTTCCGAAATGCTTTTCAGTTGACTTAACCACCACCTGGGCAATTCTATCAACAGGAATCTTTATTAATTGAAAACAATCATCTGCCATTATAATTTGCCTAGGACTACGTTGACCTCCAAAAGCAGATTGAAGAAGAACATGTCCAACACGTCGCAGAATATTAGGATCCTTAGCAAACCAACCTGCAGGGGTTGTTTCAGAAGTTGATCAAAATTTAGTACTGATGAGGCAACCAGAGAGCATCAAAAGGAATCTCATTGATATAAAGTAATAGTCAATCAATGGCTAGACAAGAGAATAAAATGACCTCTACTTCAAAGATGATGTTACACACATGCTCAAAGCAAAATAAATTACATATAAAGTGGTGTGGAAAATAAAGAAGCAAATTCCACTTCAGAGCAAGGTTTTGATAGATTTTTATTTTTATTTTGATCTAGTTCAAGGAGCTTATTAAGCCAACAAAACCAGCTCTTAGGACATTCCAAAAGTGTGGATTAAGTTGAAGTTTGCTTGCCTCAAGCAACAAACAATGAAATGTCAAAGCTAATTCATAACTGGTCGGTAGTACAGGGCACTACAAAGTTTAGAGCTTTAGCTCGTTAAATAAATGTGCAACGAAAAGACTAAACTTCAGAGTTCGCATTCAAGAGAATTGATATCAGTCATCACCAAGTAAAATTACACGATAAGTGATTATATGATCAATCCCATTTGCCTGATTGGTTCTTTTCTTGAAAAGGTAAAACCAAGATCTGTTCAAAATAGAGCTAAATCATATTGTGTTCCAACTATATTTTTTTAAGTTAAAAACATATGGAGCAAGTTGAAACACACACACATCAATCATATTTCTACTTGAAAGTAATATGAGAGAAAAATGTTCAATCAGAAAAACCTATATCAATTTGAAATAGAGACCAACAAAGGACATTCAGCAATTGCAATACAGAAAAATGTAGGTCGCCAACAACATTATTTCCTTTACTTAACCTGGACAAAAATCAATAAGAGAATCATAAACAAGATAATTGCAAAAATGTGACCCTTACATACCAACAGTGTCAAGAGTGGCTGAAACAGGTAAGACTCCTATCTTTGAAATAGCTCCATATGAGGGTCGAAATCCTATGATACCACAAAATCCAGCAGGTACTCTCACACCACCAACAGTATCAACACCTGCCATAAAAATATCTGTATCAAATGCACATTCTAAAATTTGCATGTGTTTTATAGAGGTTAAATTAATGTCCAGAAAGCTAAAATTTTATTGAGTGGTCTGGAAATGCCAAAAATTCATAACAAGCTTGCATAATCTAAAGAAATTTAACAGCAGAATGACCTGAACAACAGTATCCTATATTACATGAATAAATACCGTCAAACAAAGTCGAAATTTTATGGTGCTCGGGAAGACACTGGTGGCATCCTATTAGTTACTTCCTGGAGTCCATTTTCAAGAAATAGATAGATACAAGTAAGGAGAGAGAAACCCTAGGTAAAGATATTCTTATGACTTTTGGTGGATTTTATTCTCTTTCCTATTTGTGTTTGTCTCTTTCTAGAAAGTAGGCCCTGGATAACTAATAGGATGTTACTAGTAACTCTTTGTGCACTATAAAATTTTCCCAAAAAAAGTATCATGCATTCCATTTATAGAATAGTTTAATATCATATTCCATTTCTATTTGAGGAACCATATAACTTGCGCTATATGTAAATCAACTTCAATTAAATCACAGTAAAATATATTTGGTTTCTGTAAGAATTAAATTATAATCACTGCCAATTTAAAATGTACTTTATATAAGTAAATATAAAAAAAATAACTCCATTACGAAATATTCAATTAATAAGATTTGTCTCAGTGACTGATATAAGAAAGGTTTATGCCGCATATAGAAAAATAAAACTCTATGGAAAGTTAAGAAAAGAAAAATAAAAAACAACAAAAGAACAAACCAATTTACAAACTGTTAAAAATATGTTAGAGAGCTTCATGCTAACCAGTATCCATCAATGACCCAACTTAATCATAACAACAACAGTGACCAAAATCAAACGAATGAAAACCAAGATTGTTTGATATACAATTATGCAACCTGCTCATAAGACAATGTTTGCATGAAAGCAATTCAAAAGTTTCTGAACTCAACCCCATGATCAACGAAGATTGCCCGGTGATTCAGAAAAGAAGTCGCAGGAAAGATAATAAGAAGCTCACCCAAAGAGAAGTCAACCAGATTAGCAGCTACAGCCACAGCAGCGCCACTACTGGATCCACCTGGTACTCGTGCAGGCTCAACAGGATTGGTAGGTGTACCATAATGCTTGTTTTCTCCAGTGATACTGGAAATAAACAGCACGCAAAGCAAACATCATCATCATCATACAAAAGAAAGCATAAACTCATAGTATGCCCTAAGTTTGCAATCTGTAGAAATTTAAAAAGAACAATAACATACCTATAAGCAAGCTCATCAATAACAGTTTTACCGACACAAGTAGCACCTCCTTCAACAAGAGTCGAAACGACAACAGATGTTCGAGAAGCCGCCTCGTGTGTCTTTGCCCAGTCTGGATGACCAAATCCAGTCACATATCCTTCAATATCAAATCTGACAATCCCAATATATTAGCCATTCACCCAGAAAAAAAATGTAAATTGAAAAATTAAAAACCACAAAGTTAAAACCCTAAAAAGAATATTGAACTCAAGACTAATCGCCAAATAAAGTTTATTTCAGTTACTCTCCAATAACTGATTCAAACAAAAATAATTAATGAACGGAAGTGAAGGGACATACAAGTCGGAGACGGCGAAGGTGAGGCCGGTGAGAGGATGAGGAGCTTTAGGAGGAGCAGGCTGCGGCGGAGGAAGCAACTGAAGCTTGTGGATAAAAGCGCCAAAATCTTCTCTGAGAACTTTCTTAAACTTTTTAGTGAATAAAAAAATACCAGCTAGTCCTAGTCCTAACAACACCCATAGATTTGCAGGATTCGACGCCATCTCACCCTCTCCCTCTCTTCTCTACCAGTACTAATCTTTACCTACCACTGCTTTGTTTATTAAAAAAAATAGAGTGGATACATTAAAGGAAAAAGGAAAAACCCTAGCAGAGGAGCAAGCCAAAGAGGAGATAAGGGGGAGAGAGAGAGAGAAAGAGAGATTTGTATTTATGTGTAGTGTAGACGGAATTTTGGATTTTTCTTGGTGTTGATGTGCATTTCTTCCCTATCTTTTTCTTCACAAAAGCTGTGAAATTTGAACAGTTTTTCTATATAATACCGTAATGACTAATTTTTAGTTTTTCTGGTTTTTGGTCCATTCTTTTTACCTATTGTTGTATTTTGATCCTTTTATTCACATATACAGCCAATGCCGGATAGTTTTACGGTGGAGCTACCGCACTTGTGTTTTAAAAGTATTTTTAAAAATTTTAAAAAAAAAAAATTTTTAAATTAATAATTTTTTAATATTTTTAAATCATTTTAATATGTTGATATCAAAAATAATTTTTAAAAAATAAAACAAATATTATCTTAATATATTTTTGGATAGAGATATGGAAAGCCAAAATCCCTTCTCTTTTGTTATATATTTTATTTTGGAGAAAAAATCATAAAATAAAATAAAAGAGAAATTTTAACTGTTTTTTCCACTTTAAACTATTTTTTTTCTTTTCTCATCCTATATAAAATACAAAAATATTTGTTAAAATATTATTTTTCATTGGAGTGCCCCATAAGAAAAAAGGCTAAGTTACAGTATTAAAATAGTTACATTGAAAATTTTAACTCTTTCAAATGATTTTTGGCATAAAGGGAAAGAGAGAATATGATATTTGGAATTTTATAATATTATATTAGTTTATTGTCTATACCTCCTCATGTTCACCATCTCACAGTTAACTCTGAAATGTAATAGTGTTTTTTTAATAAATTTTTATTTTGATTTATTTAAAAAGTATATTTTAATCTGCTGCAAAAATACCAAATTAAATGGAGCCTATATGTATCCTGGAATTCATGGATCCCTTTGTAGCAGGGATAGAATAATATAAACATATTTGAAATTGTGAATATGATTATTTTTAAAAAAAAAAATTATATTAAAATATATTAAAATAATATTTTTTATTTTTAAAAAATTATTTTTAACATCATATCATCAAAATAATCTAAAAATATTAAAAAAATATTAATTAAAAAAACATAATAAAAAAATTTAAATTTCTTCAAAAACACTTTTAAAACAAAAATACAAACATATTACATTCCAAGCTCTGAGTTGCTTCTCCAATGATAAAATGAAGATTTTTACTTGAGACAACGTAAATATGGAGGTGTTATTCAGCACACTACCTGTTCAATTCACCATCCATAATCCAAGCCAAGATACGAAGAAACGTAAAAACAAAAATGTCCAGTCATAAATCCCAAGCTCTAAGTAGCTTCTCCGATGATAAAATGAAGATTTTTACTTGAGACAACGTAAATATGGAGGTGTTATTCGGCACACATACCTGTTCAATTCACCATCCATAATCCAAGCACACATACGAGAAAAGATTCATCTTGGTTAATTCTTTCTTTGCATACTAAAGTGTAGCTATCAATGATGAGCAAAACTCTCTACAGCTTTGTTGCCAACAAACAGCACAATCAATGAGAGCATGAGGATGCTAAAATTGGGATCAAAATCTTGTATCCTCAATCCTCAACAGAGCAGGATAGAACTACTGGCTTGCTGAGCTCATCATGTTCTTTAAAGTTAAAAAGGCAGGAACAAATAGCAATTCTCAGACTAGGTGATCCAAGGAAAAACACAACAGTGAGATCACGTTTTTTATATTAACCGACGAATTCAACTGAGGTCAATGTTATTAGGTGCTTCCATTTCATGGGGTTGAACTTATGTCTGCGCTATGCTAGTTTCATACTTCTTGGTTCCAGCATAAGGTATACAATTCCAATCATGCAATGATTCATGCCTAGTTAATCAACTTTCAACATACATTGACTCTACCTTCCAAGTTCAAATATTGTAACATAACTTCAGCATTCTTAGTAGAAAAGGAAGTTGATATCATCATTAAACCTTCTCCGGAAAATACCAGAGTGGAAACCACTTCTTTTTCCGGTGGGGCAAACAAAATAAAACTTAAAACAGAAACAAAATGAAACAAAGTAGTAGAGTTGAATACCAAACAAGCAAGCAAGCACAGCAGTATCGAGCTCAAGCTTCAATAGAGAAATGACGATGATAGCAGCCAAAAGGTGGCAGATAACGCAGAAATTTAGATTGATTTGCCCTTGGAGCTGCATTACAGAATCATGATACGTTCTTGTATCCAACAAAATGGAGTAACACAACAAGAAGTTAAACTATCATGGAGTCATAAACTGAAAAGTTTTCAACTATTAGATTTCCATGTCATTTTGAAAGACCAATTTTTCTCTATATAGCTTGAATAGCTGACGAGCTTCATCAAAACAATTACAAACTTCTCAAGGAGCTTCTCAAAATATTTAAACAGAACAACCAATTTGGGAAGCTCGTCAATCAAACTATTTGATAACAGAAAGGGTACTATTGAAGCCCTAGGTGCAAGTCTCACCTCTTAGCTCAACAGCTATACCAATTAACAGAAATGGTACTATTGAAGCCCTAGGTAAAAGTCTCACCTCTTAGCTCAACAGCTACACCAATTGAATTCACCATCAAAGCACACATGCTAGAAAATCTCGTCAAGTTAGATTTTCTTTTACTACGTTTCAACTTGAGGCATTGATGACGAAGAAACCTCAGCATGGATTACTGCAAGAATACAGTCAACGAGCACAGGAGGCATTAAAAATTAAGACTAAATTTCTATATGCTGCTCCTTCAAACAATATTCAACCAAACAGAAACTTTCTTTGGAAAGAAAAAAAAAGAGGAAAATTTCATTACAGCCATATCATAAATAAAACTATGACTAGCTGGTTGTAGCGGTGAAAACTCTCACCCTTTTCTTTCTTCACGAATTTGGAGAAAAGCTGAATATCTGATTCTCATTCCATCAAAAAGAAAAACAGAACGAATTCCAAGTATTTAAGTGGTAGAGACTGGTGCAAATTGATAGGATGGAAATACAACAATGCGCATGTCCATCTGCCTGTGCACACAATAACAGCCAACGACAATTTATCTATACTTTAAACATCCAAAAGGAAGACTGCAACAGGTACGTATTGAAATTGCTATAATGCTTCCAATGTGAAAATAGTTGCCAGGTCTCATTTTTCAAACATGTTAAATTCAGTAACAACAAGTTAAAATTTTCAAACTAGGTGATATATTTAAAAAGAAAGGAATAAAAACAGTGAGGTTGAGTTTTAGATATGGAACAATGAATTCCACCACCGACTGAAATGTTGTAAGGTGTTTCCATATCATAATATTTAACAAACCTGCACTATTCTTGATTCAGAAGCCTAGGTCTATCTCTAGCATGTGGAATTTCTATCATACATATAATCACTCATGCCTATTAAATAAAACTTCAATGTAAAGTGACTCGGTTGTCCCTTCCAACCATCAAATTTCGCTGTTCCAACATAACTTCAGCATTCTAAGTGGAAGAGGAAGATGACCTCATCATTATATGGACCCATATGCCGGCTTAAGAAAACACCAGATAATAGAAATAGCTGCCTTTTGCTTTGTGGCAGGCAAACAGAAATCACATGTGCAAACTATGTGAAACAAAGTAGTAGATTGCATACAAGACAACAAAGCATTGTTTGACCTCCGATCAAGAAAATAAAGAAGAGAGAAGCCAAAATTGCAGATAACAAAGAAATTTAAATTGCATTCCATGCATCAGAGTACAGCTTGGAAGAAAGCATCCAACAAAATCAAGTACAACAACAGGAAGGAAAACCAAAATGGACCAATGATCTTAACAATTTTCAACTATTACGTTACCTCTCATTTTTGAAAGATTTGATTTCTTTTGTTATACAGCTTCAATAGCTGTGGGGCTTCATCAAAACAATTCACGAACTTCTCAAGGAACAACTTCTCAGAACACAAAAACAGAGTAACCAAGTTAGGCTTCCTTTTAATCAACTGTTTCGATAACAAAAACTGAGCAACTGAAGCTCTTGGTATAAATGTTGTCTTCAAGCCTGGCTTCAAAAGATAGGGGTTTTTCACAATAAATGAAGGCTCACAATCCATGTTATTAACCAAAAAATCCATCACTGCCATAATCTTATCATCTGATGTCATCATGCACCAAGGCTCCTTTATGAAAGCAGCAAGAACGTCTTCCTCGGACCAACCCCAACTCTTATAAACACCCAACCTCCTTTCCCACCCAGATTTGCTCAATAGACCCATCACCATCACTGCCGTAGCAAAATGCGGCTTAAGAGGATCACATCCCATTTCTCTCACCGTCTCAGCGATGCTTCTCAAATGATTCGGAGACATCATGACAGACCTAGGAGAACGGTGAACCAATGTAGCAATATGCCTTTTGGGGACTCCATACTCTTCCAAAATGTCGATACAAGGTTTCAAATATGTATCGATTTTATGATAGAGAATAGGCGAGTATCTTTTAACAGCAGCAATTGTCTTTTCATTAGATTGAAGCAAATTGCCAAGGAAGTTGAAATTAAGAATTATTTGGTTTTCCAAGCTTCTATTCAAAATACAAGGATGTGCACATAAAATGTGGGCAATGTCATTGCCTGACATGCCTTTAGAGTGAAAAAACTTGATTTTCGGCAAAAGGGTTTTCTCAGGTTTGCACGAAAGCACTCGTGGGTATTTTTTAACGAGTTTAAAGATTTGGTCTTGAGAGAGACCATAGTGCTGGAACATGCGAATCACTGAGTCAGGGTTATCTGGGGTTTTAAAACTGAGATGTTTAGAAGCTGAAAAAGCAGATTCAGGAGAGAACCCAAATTTGTTTATGAGATAAGAGGCTGCAAATGACTGTTTATTTGGGTTTTCGAGGGTTGAGATGAAGAATCTAAGAGTAATAATCGAAGGTGAGTGTTGAAATGAAAAGAGCTTGTGGGTGGACGAAAGTGTGGCGGCGTGTCTCCCATGTTGGAGAAGGGATTTGTAGAGGAAATAAAACATGGGAATTGAGGGATGCAAGAAAGTTTAACTCTTTCTCTTCGCCAAGAGAATCTACAAGGAGGTTGATTCGCAGAGCGAATCTTGAACTTGCACCGAAGAAACCCTAATGTTTTAATTGCCCGTCAAATCACTGCTTCAGAAAGAGCTGGCCCGTTTAGTTGTTGTTATGTTTTAAAAGTATATTTAAAAAAAGTTAAAATTTTTAAAGTTTTTATTTTAAATTAATATTTTTTTTATATTTTAAGTATTTTAATGAGTTGATATTAAAATTAATTTTTTAAAAATAAAAAAATATATATATTATTTTTATATATTTTTAAATAAAAAATATTTTAAAAAATAATCCATCTACATTTATAAACATAATATAGTATTGTTGATGTAAAAAAACTAATAAAATATTATTTTAATATATTTTTAATTAAAAAAATTTTTTGCCACATTAGTTATTTTTAACTTTTAATTCTCGTAATTTTTTAATTTTAATTCTTACTATTTATTTTCAATTAATTATTATTATTATTATTTTAATTAAAAACATTTTTTGCCACATTAGTTATTTTTAACTTTTAATTCTCGTAATTTTTTAATTTTAATTCTTACTATTTATTTTCAATTAATTATTATTATTATTATTATTATTATTATATATTTGAAGTTGTGAAAATTTCAGATGAACTTGGGCTTTTTAATGCTATTTAATAAGCTGAAATATCTAGTTTGAATTTTTCTTTTAGAATCTTCTACATGAATAAGAGATTCTTCGATATTTAATTTAGTAAAATAAAAAAATATAGCAATGAATACTGGTGAATAGTGAAAAATATTGGAGGGTGATTTAGAAAAGTTATATATAAGTATGAATCTATTTCTTTATATCTAGTACTCGATAATCTTCAAGTATTTATACACCCTTGGATCATCTAGAGCACATGATTTTAAGATAAGCTTGTTGTATACTCTCGGAGGAATCATAAAAGACATTTGTTTTATTATGGAGACTATGCAGCTCATAAATAAAATGAATTGTTAACATGACCAAACAATAACTTTTGGTTTGCTAGCTGATCAAATATCAATGGTAAGCTATTCAATTTTGGAGGTGTAACTTAATTGATTAGGTCCTGAATTTGTTCTCTAAAGATCACCAGTTCGAACCCTATAAATCTTAAAGCCACTAGTTGATCAAATATCAATTGTCAAGCTATTCAATCTTGAGGGATGTAACTCAACTGGTCAGATCCTGAATTTGCTCTCTAGAGGTCATCAGTTCAAATCTCACAAACCTCGGAACCACTAGAAGCTTACATGGTCGTTAACTTCAGGGGCCGTGGGATTAGTCAAGATACGCGCAAGCTGACCCAAACACCTACGTTAATCAAAAAAACAAATTGTCAACCTATTCAGTTTTCTTTTCTCCCTCTCTCTCCCTATAGTTGCCACCTCTAGTCTTTGAAATTACATAAAATTTTAAAGACTCTTAAATGTTTTCTACCAAGTTGATTTTTCAGGCCAACAGTGATGCAAACCCTATTGATATAAGATCTAAAAACTCACAAACAAATATGAACATAATGTTGGGAAACCAAAAATCAGATTTGAGCTAGAAAGCATGGCACAATGATTACCTTGAATCGATGAACCAACACTATTAGAATTCAAATCCTCACCTAACGATTAGAAAATCACAAATGAGACATATAAGGAAGACATCACTAGACAATTGTTCTTCGATAAGTCAATTTCAGTTCTTTTTAAGAACTGAAAAGTATGAGTTTGCCTCATACACACAAATATTACTACGAAATCATAATTTATAAGAGAAAAACCTAAATACAAGCTAAATAACCCCATTTATGATAGATAAAAAAAAGTCATAAATAATACTAGAAAAATAATAATAAAATTCTAAATAAAATAGAAAACAAATCATAAATCAAGTAAGAAACTAATATAAATCTTACACACTAGCTTCTAGACCTTATAGCAAAGCTTTACGTGTAAGCCCCGAGAAATAATAACAATAATAATGGAAATGTTTCATGATGATAGATTATGAAAGAAAAGTAAAGAATAGAAAGGTTAACTTTGTGAATTAATAGAAATTAAAATCAAAGTGAGGTTAAATTGTAATATTTAATTTTTTTTAAATAAATGAAATAACCAAAAGAGAAATGAGAGATTTGAGGGGGGAAAACATAAATATAAAAAGGTCAACCTCCACCTTTAATTGTAAGGGAGGCCGGCGACCAGCTAGTAGAGAGAGGGAGGAGAAATTCTTCAAATCCTTTTGTTTTTCCTTTAAATTGTGAGAAGATTTAAGATTTAAGGGTAGTAAAGTTAGTTTATGAAAGAGAGAAACACCTAAGCTTCAAATTAAGAGGGATTGAAAAGAGGAAAAGTGGACCTAATGAGAGAAAGCCAAAGAAGAAGAATAAGAAAAGAAAAAATTTTGACTTGTTGCATTTCAAAGTTCAAATTATTGATTGCTAAGGACTTGAAACTCAAATATACATGTTAGAGTAGAATTTAATTATTTTAGAGCATGTTGGGGAAAATATGGATTAAGGTTCTTGGGAAGAATTAAGGGAAATGCAATTGTATGTGGAATTAACTTAATTAAGGTATTATGGGTTTTAATAGATGTGAAAATATAGAAAAACATTGAATAATTTATGGTCCCAAGTGTTATAGATGGCCGGCCTAAAGTAAGAAGAAAATGAGAAATCTCTTTGATTGAAATTAATGATGTAAATTGCATCTTGATAGAATCATGGTAATACAAAATGTGATTTGATGTTGGTTTAATAATTTATTCCATAGAAGTATTAATTGAGACTTTAAGGAAAAATAGCCCTAAAGAAGATTATAAAAATTTGATAAATCATTGATAAAATCTAGTATGAATATATATGTTATATAATGGTAATAGTTAGACCTGTTCATGGTTCGGTTCGGTTCGGTTTAAACAACAAAAACCAACTGAACCAAGTAACTCAAATTTTTGAAAATTCAAACTGAACCAAATCGAATTCCGGTTCAAATCGAACCGGTTCAGTTTGGTTAAATTTAGTTTTTTTGCTTTAAAACCAGGAAACCTAATCATCAAATTAATGGGATTTTTTAAATTTTTTTAGGCAAAGCATCGTTATCTTTAGCTGTGAGGCCATCTTTTTCAACTGGGATTTTCTTAGCATTTAGTGGCTTGGATTTGGTTTCCATGCTTGCCTCGCCCAAAAAGCTCTTCAAAGGAGTAAGTTGTGGGCTCTTCAGAGAAGGGTGTTGTTCCCCGGTGCTCTAGTTTGTGACCTTGGCAATAATCTCTTCGTTCTTCTTTCTCTCTTGTGATTGATTCAAAACATTAGTAATGGAAGGAAACCAACCAGCTTGTACAGAAGCGTATGCTTTTGGTTGTTGTGGGTTCCGTTTTGTCTGGATTTTTGTTCAGAAGTGAAGAGAGAAGCCAAGGAGATGGAGATGTGGGTTTTTGTTCGGCTAGAGAAGAGATAGATACAGGGGGCAGAGTGGATGAAAATTGAAAGGGAAAGGAAGAAGGCAAAAAATAGTCTCTGGTCTGGGCAGCGGCTTTTCGTGTTATGTTATTAGGGTTAGGTTAACTGTAGACTATAGTATTTATAAATCTTTTATTTTATGGTTGGTTCGGTTTGATTTACCGGTTTCAGTTTTAAAACCGAAACCAAATGGAATCGGCAAGATTTTATGATTTTAAAATCTGTTTTCCATTTCGGTTCGGTTTTCTCGGTTAATTTTTCATCGGTTTTTTTGGTTTTCTCGGTTAATCGGTTTTTTTGAACACCTCTAGTAATAGTTGTGTGATTAAAATGATTGGAATGCTATTTTTAATTTTAAAAAGTGTTGTTGATTATGAATGACTAAAGTGTAATATGAAACTAAAAGAAAATTAGAAACCAAACCGAACTGGCAAGATTTTATGGTTTTAAAAATCGGTTTTTCATTCGGTTTAGTTTTCTCGGTTAATTTTTCATCGATTTTTTTTTCCTGGTTAATCGGTTTTTTTGAACACCCCTAGTAATAATTGTGTGATTAAAATGATTGGAATGTTATTTTTAATTTAAAAAAGTGTTGTTGATTATGAATGACTAAAGTGTAATTTGAAATTAAAAGAAAATTTGAAAAGGGATCATGTTTCTTTTTCTATATGTTTTGGCCAACATTAGGGAAAAGAAAGATGAGTTTTGTTAATTTTAATCTTGTGGAAGTTTTGTTTAATTGTGTTGTTAAAGGATTTTAATGTATGGATAAGTGATGAAATTTGCATAATAATTGAAGAAAAATCATGAATGTAATTAATAATAGGTTTGGCTTAATGGTTGAAATGTGTATATAATTGTGTTCGATTGTGTTCTTGAACTTATACAAAGAAACAAAAAAAAAAGAAAAGAGGGTTTAAGACAAGGAAAAATAGAAAAAAAAATTATACACACACACATCTTGGATTACTATAAGGCTGTTTCAGCTAAGAATGGAAATGATGAGAAAGAAAGTTTTCTTTCATGTAGGAATCGAGAGGAGAAATATTTAATTCATGATGTGAAATGTATCATTAAAAAAATTATTATATAGAAAAAGGTAATTATAATAAATGGAGACCTCGATTATTGGATCCATTACTTGCAGTAGCCTTCAACTATACTTGAGATTGTAAGGAGGATGGGTTAAAGTATTTTTTTTAAAATTCCTTATCCATGTTGGCATTACACCTCTCATATGAAACAAAAAAAATCAAGTTTCAAAATATTTCATATTATTGATATGAATAAATAATCTTAATCCAATTATAATTATCAAAACCCTTACAATGAATATATCCACTCTTTTATTGATAATGTTTTCTCCATTTTCCCTATATCCCCCTTTATGATATGATTTTCTCATATAATGCATTAGAGTCGGTTCTTTACCAAGCTTTTTTTCCTGCAAATTAAATAATTTATTAAAACTCTCATTGATAAAAATGTAATTAAAAATTCAAGAAAAAAAAATAAAATATATTATAATGAACTCTTACTAAGCATTTTTCATTATGGATAAATATAACTGCTCTTTCAATATATTTGTTCATCAAACAATGAGTTTTTTTATTTTAATTTTGTTTATTAAATCTTGAGTGCTTTGTAAAAATTTCCAATACCAAAAATTTAAGATACATTGCCCAATCACTACATGCGACATACTTTGTTTCATGCCTTTTCCACGTCTATATGCCATATGACCTAACCTTTTTCATTGTCATTGCATTGATATCATATTAAAAATCATGCAAATTGGTTTAACCAATAATTAACTCATATAAGATTTAAATTTATTATATAGAAATTAAGAAAATAAAAAAAAACAAGTTTAGAATAATAAAACATTAGCATAACACCTATTTATCAAAACATATCGAATATTAATTCTTTAAACTTCCCTAGTCGCATTATGACTTTTTTATACTCTCCTCACAATTACTTTATTGCTATTATTCCACCAAAGTTTCTTCTTAATTGGTTTTATACATAAATTAGTTTTTATAATTTAAAAAAACTAGTTACTTATATTTAAATTATTTATCTACCCTTAAACTTTTCTCACCAAGCTTCTACTATATACTTCAAAAATTGAGGAGCACTGAAAAAAATGCTGAGGGTAGACGGTTCCCATGAAAATAAGATTAGAATTATTCTAGTAAAGTGGTGGGGACTGATTCAATAAGTTGAACATAATAATGCGGATACACAAAAAATGAGCTGGACCCTAGGCACATGCAGACAGCCAGGGTCCTAGTCTTTCGTACCTTCAACATCTAACATCCTGTAAACGTTACTGCAATGCATCATGGGCAGATGCAATTGCTAATGAATGCTGAGATTGAGTTTAGATGTGGAACATTGAATTCAAAATCCTTAATCTATCTGCATTCTAGCATATGGACTCTCAATCATTCCATGACTGCTCAAAATTCACCACACAGGTAGTGTTTTTCAACACCAATTCCACTACAGCATGACTTTGATATGCTTGAAATGGAAGAGGAAGATAACTCCACCAATTAATGGATGCACATGTCTTCTCAGGAAGACACCAGAGAACAGAAGCCATCATCTTTTCCTTTGTGCTGGTAAACAAACTCACTTCTAAAAGACACCAAAATAAATGTAGCAGTGGAGTTGCATAAGAGAGCGATGAAATACCACATTCCTCAAATCGAGCTTCAATTGAGAAATTGAAGAATAAGGAAGCCAAAAACTGAGGCCAACTCACCCTTGTAGTTGCGTTACAGCATCCAACGAAATCTGGAGAGAGAAAAACGATTCACAAAATGGTTTCATTTCCATGTCATTTTGAAAGATTTGATTGATCTCCATACAGCTTTAATAGCTGAGGGGCTTCTTCAAAACGATGCACGAATTTCTCAAGGAACATCTTCTCAGAACACAAAAACAGAGTAACCAAGTTTGGCTTCGTTTCAATCAACTGTTTCGATAACAAAAAGTGAACAACTGAAGCTCTTGGTATAAATGTTGTCTTCAAGCCTGGCTTCAAAAGATAGGGGTTCTTCACAATAAATGAAGGCTCACAATCCATGTTGTTGACCAAAAAATCCATCACTGCCATAATCTTATCATCTGATGTCATCATGCACCAAGGCTCCTTTATGAAAGCAGCATGAACGTCTTCCTCAGACCAACCCCAACTCTTATAAACACCCAGCCTCCTTTCCCACCCAGATTCGCTCAATAGACTCATCACCATCACTGCCGTAGTAAACTGTGGCTTAAGAGGATCACATCCCATTTCTCTCACCTTCTCTACAATTCTTCTCAGATAATTCGGAGACATCATGACAGACCTAGGCCAACGGTAAACCAATGAAGCAATATGCCTTTTGGGGACTCCATACTCTTCCAAAATGTCGATACAAGGTTTCAAGAATCTATCGGGTTTATGATATAGAATAGGCGAGTATCTTTTAGCAGCAGCAATTGTCTTGTCATTAGATTGAAGCAAATCGCCAAGGAAGTTAAAATTAAGAGTTATACAGTTTTCCAAGCTTCTAACTAAAATATGAGGATATGTACATAAAATGCGTGCAATGTCATTGTTTGACATGCCTTTAGAGTGGAAAAACTCGAGTTTAGGCAAAAGGGTTTTCTCAGGGTTGCACGAAAGCACTCGTGGGTATTTTTTAACGAGTTTTAAGGTTTGAACCTGAGAGAAACCATAGTGCTTGAAAATGTGAATCACAGAGTCAGGTTTCTCTGTGGTTGTAAAATTGAGATATTTAGAAGCTGAAAGAGCAGATTCAGGAGAGAACCCAAATTTGCTTATGAGATAAGAGGCTGCAAATGAGTGTTTGTTTGGATTTTCAAGGGTTGAGATGAAGAATCTAAGAGTAATAATTGAAGGTGAGAGTTGAAATGAAAAGTGCTTGTGGGTGGGTGAAACTGCAGCAGTGTGTCTCCCATACTGGAGAACGGATTTGCTGAGAAAATAAAACATGGGGATTGGATTGAATTGAATTTCACTTTAAGTGATGCAAGAAAGTTACCTCTTTCTTTCCGCCAGGATAATCTATAGGGAGTTTGATTTGCAGGTCGCCGAAGAAACCCTAATGTTTCAATTGCCCAACAAAACACCGAAGCAGAAGAGCAAGCCAGCCGTTTTTAGCTTTTAATTGTTTCCTATTTTTTTTTTTTAAGAAATGGGGAAATATTGTTTCCAAAGCACTGTGGATTTGTCATTCCGTTTCAGTTTGCGGTATGTTTTTTCAATTGGAACGGATTTTGGAGTGTTGTGGCATGCAGTTTTTGACGTGCTGTTTTGGAGTTATATTTATATATATAATTCAACCAAGATAATTTAAATTTAAATTCAATAATAAATTAACTTAAAATTAAAATTCAATAATAAATTAACTTAAAATTAAGCAATTCAAATTTCAACATAGATAAAAAAAATAAGATTTGAATGAATATAACCTGATCAATTCAACAAATTCAAAGATAACCTGGATAATTAGTAAAAATATAGTTCGACTAAAAAAATTCAAGATGAAATATTTTTTTTAAAAAAATATTAAGACAATAACATATTAATAAACTTAGGTCAATCTTTTAAATTCATGATCAGGATCATGAGACCACAATAACCTCAAATAAAACAAATCAAAATAAATTATGAAACTCAATTCTCAATAAATTTGAATGATGAAATTGAAAAAAAAATTAATCTAAAAAAAGGACAAAAAATAACCTTTTTTAAAAAAAATTACAAATTTAAACGAAATTATGAAAATATCATTGACAGTTTCACAAGGCCTTTCTAAACCCCGATTGTTCTAAAATTTTAACTTGAGATATAACAATATATTAGAAGACTCATCGTAAAATTCTAACTTGAACAAAGGTTGGATTGAGAGATATGATTGATACCGTAAAACTAGACAATATTTTTTTTTTAATTATTTGGCTAGAATGGAATATTCAGAACAAAACCAGAACGTTCAAACTGAAATTTGGTTAAAATTTATAGAATGAGTTGAGATTCTGAGCGAGATAAAATATATTCCAGTTTATTTAATTTTTTAAACTAGAACGAGATATATCAAGTATCACAAATAGAACGAAATAAAATTGATAACTCTGTTATAAACTGAGATTCATGGGCACAATGAATTTACCATGCCCATGAGTTTTTTTTCTTTTTTTTTTCCTTTCCTTCCTTTCTTTATTTCTTTTAATCTGGCTTCGTGAGGGTTTTGATTGGAGTCTAATTTGGCTAAAATTATTAACAAATAGAAAAATTGAAAGATAGAAAACTAAAATAAAACACTCGAGGGAGACTGGAACATAAAATTTGGATGTCAGGAGGGCTCGACAAACACATGTTGTTAGAGCTGGTGCGACTGAAGGCAGCTATGATCAGTGAGAGACGCAAAAGCAAGCTCCCAGTCAGCTACATGCCAAGCAAAAACAGGTGGCATGGAGTCGAAAGCTAGCTAGTCTGCACAAAACAAGCAATGAATGTAAATGCAAGCTGAACACTACAGTAGATTTCTCAAAGAAGCAATGAACAAAATAAGAGGAAAAAAAGAGAGGAGATTGCTGTCTTCCTCAAAAAAAGGTTGACTGAAACAAAAGGCAGAGTCATGGCTGTCCCAACAAAACCATATTCAAGTTGTGAAGAGCTAGCAATAATGGCACAATAACAACTCATCAAAGAGACCCCATTTTTCCATTCATCTTGAAGCTCCTATGCGTCACTGAAACCAAACCTACAACAGCCTTTTGATGATAAAAAAAACATGCATAACATTACAGTAAAACGTGTAAAGTCAAAGGGAGAGCTTGGAAGGTGAAACATGAACTCAAAAAAAAAAAAAGTATTAATAAGCAATTTTCCTGCCAAATTTGATGAGAATTTTACGATACCAAGAGGGTAGCGACCATCAATTCTAAGATTTAAAGCCAAAACAATCTCTATGAATTACTTCTCATTCACTGTTAATCTCCATTTCAGGTATGAAGAGGTTGCCAACAATAAGCAGAGTCCAACTTTTGAAATGCTGGAAGATTCACATGGATGTCTGCACGGGCTCTTGGTGTCATTAACTACTTTAATATCAAGAGGTTAATTATATATCTCACCAAATAATACAAACCATAGTGTTTTATTCCTTCAATTTCAACAAAAACAAATATGATAGGTACTGTACCATCAATTGTGAACATCAGGAAAAGAGGGGTCCTTACTCATCTAGCCAATAGAGAACCTCTCACGTAGCGATGGCTATACACCTCCATATCGAGGGTTCTTATAATCATGAAACGAGCTTCCCTCCAAGATCTTTCTCTGTACAAACTTTCAAAGAAAGTTCTTGAGGAGAGGTGGTGATGACAATGACTTAATACTAAATGTTCCTTAGACTTGTTTTTGTTATGCTTGGAGTATATATCCACTTGGACAACGCTTTTTATAATGGCGAGAGTGGCTTTTATATGGGATGTGAGGATGGTAACACTCCTTTTATCTAGTGCACATTGTTTTGACTTGTTTCTTCTTTGAATTGGAGTTATATATGGGCAGTAGAGGTGCAGGTGGTGCAGCCAATGGGGGGAGCCACTTGCAAGAACTTGAGTTACTCTTTGGTTGTTAATAAAGTTTCCATGAGTATCCTCACTGTTGTGTTAGTTGTTGTTTGTGATATGAAGAAGTTGATGTACCCGTAACGGGAAGTAAGGGTAATCATTCTTAGTGTGGTTAAGTTTTTATTTATAAAAATAATCAAATTAAAAATTTATATAAAAAGAAAAAACTGAAATCGGTTAAAATCGACTGGTTTCGGTTTTATTCAATTATTTTATATAAAAATCCAAAACTCAACCGATCGGTTTTGGTTCTGTTCTATTCAATTCATTTTTGTTTTTCGGGGTTTTTTTGGATTTTTTTAATTGGCTTGGTTTCGGTTTGATTTAGTTTTTTTATTTTTTCGGTTTGGTTTGATTTTTCAGTTTCAGGCTTATGAAACCAAACCAAACCGAATATTTTTTTAAATATTCTAATTTTTTTTTTTTTCATGATTCAATTTTTTTAATTATTTTGTTTTTAATTTTCTTGATTTAATTGATTTTTTTAATTTTTTTCTCACTCCTAACGTGGGGAGATTTGTCGCTCTCTCATTTCTTGGAGTTTTGGAGCCTCTTTGTTTTTATTTGATTTTGGCTTATTTTTAAGCCATTTTTTCTTTGATTTTTAGGGCGCACATCACCAGCAGTCTGTGTGGATTGAATATTTCTTCTTAAATTTCTTACCAGGACAATACTGGTCATGGTTTTTAAGATCTGAATAATGAAATACAATCTCAAGAATCGACACCCATTGTTTAAAGGATCTAAAACCGTATGTTAGAGAATCTTGGTTTCTTTCTGTCAAGTTGTCCTATAGCATGGTGATACAGAAACTCCATATGTACAGATCATGTTGTGAATTCAAAACCTTGAAAACTCCCTTACAGTATTCTCCATTATTATGTGCTCCTCCCCCATTCAAGCGAGCTCCGCCATATCTCCACCAAACATAAACGTGCTGATGAGTCTTATGACTCCAAGCACAGCAAGGTCCTGCAAATCTGAAGTCTTTGACCCCCCTTGTCCTAAAGACAATGAGATAACTCTATCCCGAAGACAGTTTCTTATGGTTGTGCAAGGAAATCTCAAGTCCCAAGTCACCTGTCACTCCCATTGTCCCATGTGAAGAAGCATTTGTGATCCATATGGTTGTCTGTAGTTCTGTAAAAAAACCGCTGATGGTGAAGACCTGAAAAGCAAATGCTTCCTATCTCAGTGCGCACTAATTAGTAGTCAAACAAAAGCATTGTTGTGAGAGAACTGAGAACAGTAACGTTTTCTTTTCTTTTGTTCTCAAGGATAGAAAATCAAAATCCTCCTCTCCTAGCTCAGGCTCAACAAAATATGCAGGAGTTTCAACAGCCAAATCAATTCAGTCCACCATCCAAGCACATATACAAGAAAATCCAATTCCCTCGCTGGCTGCTTTGTAGGAAGCACACCAGACTGGGACACCCATCAAAAACTGGGAAGAGAATTGCATCATGGTGACAAGAAGATGTGCTCGAACTTTCAAAACTTGATGTGAAGTAGGATCTTTCCCGTAACTGCAGATATTAAGGTGATGTTGTGCCAAATGTAGTTGTTCTTAAAACAGAAAGCTAGCCTTACCAAATACGCAGGGTGTTATTCAAGAGGCAAACCAATTCTATTCATCATCCAAGGGCTCGAGCAAGAATTTCACCTCATTAGTCTTTTTCCAACTTTCTAACACCCATGACAAACAAATCTTGAAGTAGCTTTGCTGCCACCCATACTATCAATAACAGAAATTGAACAGCCAAGGCCCCGGTAAAATAACAGAAATTGAACAGCCATAGCTTATTCAACAAACAAAAGGACCAAAATAGCATAAAGAATGATAGCTGTGTAATGTACCAGTTAAGAATACGATGATCCATGGGTAGTTTTACAATCCACGTGTAAAATTTCTTTATTTTCCTATCTCTCTCCAATTATACGACAGTAATCATGTTTTTAAAAATGAGCTTCAGCTTCAAATTCTTCCATCACAAAATTGTTTAGCCATCAAAATCATTATCAAATCTTTTGGTTCGTGTTCATAATACCGTGGTTGTAGAAGCTGGAAGTTAAAATGAGGAGTGCATAATCTATGCCTTCATCCTTGAGGACTCCCCCACAGCATTCTCCATTCTTGTGTACCAATCCCCTATTCGAGTTTGCTCCACCATATCTCTACCAGACCTCAAATAGCGGATGGGTCTCAATACCCCAAAGACAGCAAGGTCAGCTAAGTTAGGCTTTGACCCCCCTGTGGCATATAAGAAAAAACATAAATATATCTGTCACATACACCTTTGAAAGGTTGTGCAAGGTTAAAATCAGAATCTTAGCTTTAAACAGTTGTGAAAGTTATCTTAGCTTTCTATGAGATAAAGCAGATCAATTGCGCAGGATGGAGGCCTGGCCTTGGAAACCATCTGTTCTCCCATTACTTTTGGTTTGTTTTTTTTATTGGAGTTTACAATATAAAATGATATGGCAGCATGCACATGTATATACATATAGTATGCAAGTCATGTGCATTAATATGATATTATGTCAGCTGCATACCAAGAAACTCTCGGCCATTTAGAGCATCCACCCACGTTTCCACAGCTTCATACAGGGCAGCACGTTCATCAGTAATGTTATATTTCTTCTTCAAATTCTTGGACACAAAATACATTGCAGCAGCTCCGGCATACTTGACTGTGATTCTTTCTGTAAAGCTAAAATTACCTGCATTTACAGGAGAAGTTTACAATGAAATCAAGATAAATGGACAAAATATATGCCATCTCACAGATAATTTTGAACAGAATCAGAGTGAACCTTAAAAGCATAATTCTATGAACAACATTAACTTGGAATAAGTTACCTAGAACCTATATGAGGATGAGTACAGGATGATGAAGTAATCATAAATGAAATGATAACTGTCACTTGCAATCAAATGAAAGGAATGACTAAAGGAAGTTATTGAGTAGTTTTGATCCCCGGATGAAACAATTCAATACAATTATTAATTTTCTGATCTTCAAAGGTTCCTCAAAATAACAAACTCACACATTTACATTAGAAGAGAGATGGGATACAAAGCATTGAAAACAGAACAGCATGATTAAAGCTTGATGGAGCCATAGACCATTTCTAGAATATTAAAGACAAGTTAATGGGATTAATTATCTGACAACCAAAAGTATAATAATGTAGAAATTCCCAATGAAACAGGGGTGTCAAGTCATTTTGTTTCTAATATCCTGACATAATGTTCTACACCAGCCACATCAATGTTGCCCTCAAAATAAGATTGCTCTCAATGACAAAATATTCTCTCCCTTTGCTCTTACTGGGAAAATGTTCTTAGAGACAAGTTTGTAATTATCAGTGGTTCTAAGACACCAACTTTCTAAAGAATAGACTATGAGGAGAAACTGCCCAGGAACTTGGTCATCTTATTGCTAAGTATGATGAATGTCAACACATAAAAACTTGGTCACTATTAAACTAACTGAAAATCTTAAACAATGGTGCATTTAGTATATGCAGGTGACAATCTGTACTTTACTTCTTAACTATCAAACTTCGCACATCAATTCTTTATTTTTATTTTTTTTGGTGCAGATAACTTATATGATCATTGCTTGGCAACGTTTTATAGAAAAAAGATAATTAAATGGTCCGTTGATTTACAAAGTGTATGCATACTGTCAAGCATATCATGTTTTTCACCATAATCATCAATGCAACAAAGTTAAGAGTAATCTAGGTAACTCATGTTCACGTTATCCAGCAGGGAATAAAATTGAGTGGAAAAGCCTTCCGGAGCAAATCAAATAAGGTGGCATATTATGTTTTTCAACATAATCAATGAAGTTAAGAGTAATCTGCAAACAAAAGCTTTGCAAATGAACATGAATAGAAATATGTACAAGAAAAGGGACTATGATAGGTAGTTAATTACAATGTTTCCCAAAAATATTATAATATTTTTTCAAAGGCATCATGAGCATATGGAGCAAATATTATAAGGAGAAACATACCAGACTTTCCTCGTTTAATGATTGAGAAAAAAATGGAACCATATACCAATAGGTAAATAATTATAAATCATGGCACAAAGTTATAAATGGAAAAAAGCATAAACTGAACCAAAGATATCTTTCCCACAAGAGTCAGCTGTAGGGAAACTACTGTTTCATTCAGGTATGCATATCCATGGATCATCTTACCATTGCTTGTGATATAGTCAAAGGATTCAAGAGCCTCAGAAGTATTTCGATATATGTTTGGAGACAAGACATGAACCAAGTGATTGTCAACCCACCTAAATAAGCAAATAAATAATATGTCAAGATCTAGCATTGGCATGCCAGCAACAACTAAAATCTAACCAGTATTGTGCTTACAAAGAAAGAAAAGAAACAAAAACGTGACAAGTTGATAACTGTTTTACAAACATCAACCAAAAATGGCATAAACATGTTGACCAAATTATGTAAGCATGGCATGTGCCAGAGTATGAGAGCATTGATTTTCTTACAATAGAAAATTATGTCTGCATCAGATCACAAGCATGCACGTCGCCAAAAACAATTCTACAAATGTTCCATAACTTCATCTATATGCATAAGCAAAATTATAGGAAATAACTGCAAAAATTAGTCAGCCAGCTTTTTGGGAATTTCTATTTGATTTTCCTCTTTTTTCTATTTTTTGTTTTTGTCGATCAACAAGTTCATTTGTTGGTGGGGACACCACAGACATTGTTTACGTACTCGTATAATCATAAATGATAGAGGATAGCCCAAACCATTGAGAGATTGAGCTTTAGCTTATGCTTTTAGGTTTAATTTATTTGAATTTTTAGTTGTGATTTCTTAATTAGGCTTTATTTATTGGGATTGATTTAACTATTGTTATGTATTATATTTATTGGGCTATGAACCCAATTGTTTATTCTAGTTAGGATTTTAGTAATTATATTCTATTTTTCTAGATGCTAGACAATTTTGATGAATTGAATAAAAATTGCAAAGTTACAGATTTTTTCAACCCTCATTTAGTTTATCTTTTATATTGATTTATTAAAAAAAAATTCAAAAGTCAAAATAGAAGGGGAGAGAGAGAACCGTGACAAAAAAAAAAGTGGTCAAGAGAAAAAAAAAGTGAAAAGTGACCATAAAGAAATAAATAAAATAGAGAAAAAAAAAGAGGGAAAGTGAAAACAACATACGGACATTATTCGGGACATTATGACATCAACGATTCAAAGTCATTTGCAATCAAATTTAATGATTTGAGTCTCGGTCAATGAATTACTCTACTTTCTGATTCCTTGAATTTTAATTTTCTGCTTTTTACATTTGGTATTTAAAGTTGTCGTTAATATTACTTTTGTGCCTAAAAAAAATTCTACCTTACATTTTTATCTTTTAATTTTTGTTCATCAACCTCTTTCGTCATTGAATCTAGTATCTTGTCCCCTTTGATAATTGTAAGTTTGTGCCTATGATATTGTGTTTGATTTTTTGTTTATACTTAGAATGTCTAGCATTGCATGCTTCTAATTTTCCCGGTGTGCTCCATTTTTTATTGATCTCCACATTAAAAAAAATAATGTTATCTTTATTTTTATATTATGATTCCGCTTGCAAGAACCATTTGTGATCTCAATTTCATCTCTATATTAGTATTACATGCATTTGCATCATGGTCATCTAGTGTCTAACTTTGAATCTACACTTATCATTGACCTAACCATTAGTGATACACTTAGGGAATTACAGCTTATGCAAACTCAGGTGACCAACATGTTTAAAAGAATTGAACCCCGAGAGAGTTCTCAAATAAGGTACCCAAAGACCAATACATATCACAAGAATAATCATTGTAAACAAGTTCACCTTGAGCACCACCAATATGACTATCATTTAGGTTACTTTAAATACGAATACCTTGATGAACGAGTCATGAGTCCTAACAAAATAGAAGCCTCCACTTTTGAGGGTCGTCATGACCCTTTGATATTTGATATGTGAATTCATGACATGGATCAATTCTTTGAGTGGCACAACTTGTCTGATAATAAAAGAGTTAGTTTTGCTAAGATGATACTTATTGGTGAAGTCCAACTTTATTGGAGAGATGTTGATGATTTGTTTAGAGATAAAAGGTAAGCCTCTTATAACTGATTGGACCAAAATGAAACAAAACTACAAGAGAAGTACATATTTCAATCTTGTAGAAATAAACTCTAAGACCAATGGAACAATCTAAGACAAAGGAACAAGTCTATCAATGAGTATATAACATAGTTTAACGATTACATGATGAGATGTGCCATAAAAAAATGAGGTCATGACCTTGCGTAGATTTTGTAAAGGTTTGAATGATGATTTTAGAAAAGAGATCTAGCTCATAGGTGATTTCACTCTTGACCAAGCATATACTGTAATACAAGATTATGAGTTGCTTATAATAAGTCAATTGATAAAATGTTAAGACCCTCATAATACCCCTTTTAGATCTCAATTTAGGAATGATGGTTATTTGTTAGGCAACCCATCATATAGACATAATCGCAGTAGTGCTCAAATTTATAAAGAAGACAAGGAAAAAGAGTCGTTAATGAAATGTCTAGAATAAGTTCAGAGGTTCAGTGTGCTAACTGTCAAGGTTTCGGTCATATCTTTTTCAATTGCACCTCTAAACCCTTAGTCATCCAAGAACATAAGGATATAGGTGAAAAGAAAAACTATTGTGTGCAAGTGTATGAACCTAATCTTGAGGACTTTAGTGACCTAGATGAAGAAGATGTGTAAGAAGAGGGACTTAACATTA
This sequence comes from Populus x sibirica, assembly GCA_019202695.1. NCBI lineage: Eukaryota > Viridiplantae > Streptophyta > Magnoliopsida > Malpighiales > Salicaceae > Populus > Populus x sibirica. Next base: position 1,560,500 of record JAGMVL010000500.1, read on the forward strand.
TAAATCCAAATGAGTATGAAGATGAGGTTAATAAAGAATATAGTAATTCTATTTTAATGGTAGAGTCATAAGTTTTAGAAAAAAATTTAGTGAAATTGAATATAATCTTAGAAGAGTCTCATGATATTAGTCCTCTTAAACTACCTGATTCCCCACTCACCATGCTTGACGTCCAGCATGTCAAAAGTTTAGAGTTGCATGCTCCTCACCCCCCTCATGCTTGACATCCAGCATATCATAAGTTTAGAGCAACATGTTGAGCTCTACAATCCCTTACCCCTGACACGTGATGAGGAAGATAAAGATAATCTTAATTTACTAGGTTATGTTCAAGCTATATCTACTAAAATTTCAAATAGTGTTTGTTTCACTCCACATTCTCAGTCATATAGTGTTCATAGTTACAAATCTAGAAAGCCTGTAGATCTTCTTTCGATGTCTCCTCATGTCTGATTCAGCGAAGTTTTTTGCATATAGAGTTCATAATTTGCATGTTAAGATCATAAAACATATTCAAGCAAGTAATCAACAATACAAATTTAGAGTTGATTTACACAAGTATCATGATGCACTTAATGTTAAATATTATTTCATAATACAGATTAGACCTAAACGATATCCTTTGAAAACTAGTCATAAATTTCAAGTGAATAGTGCTAGACTATTCAAAGTGTTGCAAATGATTGAATTAAATAATGATGTCATTAAATTGACACTAAACTTTGATATTAGCTCTATTTTTAACATGGAGGACTTCATTATATATAAAACACAATAGCCTATTCCCAATGCCCTTTTAATATCACTACCCTTTTATCCTTATCGTTGGTACAAAAGGAACATATTAATGCTACTTTGAATGCACAAGTTGTTTTTACCAAAGATTGTAAATTTCAGTGAATCACAGTATATGAGCTAGATAACCAGATTCAGACTATACCTAGATTATTAGAGAGAATCATGATCTTTGAAAGTATTATTGGAGCCGTCTTGAACTAGACTTGACGGAATCGAGTTTCTCCAATCCCAAGATTAGTGGGGACATCGGACCCAAGATATTGATTATGCACTTGTATGATCATAGATGATGGAGGGTAGCCCAAACCATTGAGAGATTGGACTTTAACTTATGTTTTTATGGTTTAATTTATTTGAATTTTTAGTTGAAGTTTCTTAATTAAGCTTTATTTGTTGAGCTTGATTTAGCTATTGTTAGGTATTTTATTTATTAGGCTATGAGCTCAATTGTTTATTCTAATTAGGATTTTAGTATTTATATCTTATTTTTCTAAATGTTAGACAATTTTGATGAATTGGATAAAAATTATAAAGTTGCAAACTTTTCCAACCCTCATTCTTCTCTTCTTTGGCCTTTTCTTCTTTTTCTTTGGCTTTTTCTTCTTAGCTTATTACTTCATCTTCAAATCTCTTTTATCCCGTATCATTTGCACATTTAAAATTTTCAATTCAAGTCTAAACTGAGATGTTAGTTAGGAAAAACCTAGTGTAGCTGGCAAATGCTGACATTCAAGGTGTACAGAGTTACAGCAGGTGAGAAGCACCAGTTATGTTGGACAACCATCAACATTGGGGAATAAAAAAAGAGTTGTTCTTCTATTTGAAAATATAAACTTTTAAAAACACATAAAATGACCGAAAATATTTTGAAAGAATAAAAAACCAAAAAGAAAGAAACAATGTTACCTTTGATTCCAATGACAAAGATGCCATAATTATGAGAAAATGTCTCCCTAGTCTTAGAAATTTAATGCTTGCAATTGGATTATGGCCTACGTGTGGGATATGAATTTTTGAGCTACACAATTTTCTATCACCTATTTTAAGATGTCACAACTTGAGAGAGGTTAAAGAACTCATGGTCAAGTGAGAGAATGTTGGTGGTTTAAACCAATCACAGATAGAATATGGCGAGCTAAACAACCTACCCAACAGCAATCAATCTGCTACAGGGCTAAGTTTTCATCCAGCAAGGCAGCCATAACTAATGCATCAAGATCGAACAGCTCTCATTCCGTATCTTCTGTATGATTAGATTTACAATTTGATACAAATTATGAAGAACCATTGCTGAAACTGATATAGATTACCAATTCTGAGACTTTGGGAGGGAGACCTAAGGCTGAAATGTAAACGTGTAGTTTTTGACTGAAGGAGAGAGGAACTCATACCAAGGACCCATATAAATTGAAGAGATATCTTGGATTCAGATGGAAATTTGACAAAGATATATGGACCCAAAGCTGAGTTCATGAAAATCATGGAAAACTAATCTACATTACTTATTGGTCTGAACACCATGTGCAATTCATTTTTCTTTTGACCATCTGCACATTTACACATTAGTTGTCCATTCCCCTAATGAATTGGCCACATTACCATTCCCCCAGATGCATTTTAAGATTGAATTTGAAGTTTTGATTGGAAAGAAGAAGAAGAAGAAGAAGAAGAAGAAGAAGATTAGAATTCAAAAGGGAATTTTAAGAGTTAAGGCACTATTCCCTGTATCATATATCTCTTTTAGTCTATTTTTGACAGCATACTGCTGCTTATTTTAACATGCATGGATAAGTAGGTGTTTGCTTCATGTAGCTATATGTACAGTTAAACTGCATAAATGGCTACAAGAATACGAAACTTTTTCAACACTCTAAAATTAATAGACACAACACGGATTATTAACTTTCCCACATTACATATATAACCAAATTCAGTAGAAACCCAACCTACTACCCTCCCTCCTCTATTCTTTTAGCTCATATTAGCACCCATTTCCTCCTAAGTGACAGGAGGTCCAAGCAGTACCACTTGGAGCTCCTTTAAAGCCAGGATTCAAAACTACTTTTTATATGCTTTTCCTAAAACACCAAATCCAAAACTTAAAGAAAAAGGTCTTTTTAACCAAAAGAAAAGACACAAGCTTACTAAGGTTAAGACATTGCCAACAAAATTAACTTGCCCTAAATTTAAACATTCCCATTTTATATGATAACAATAAATAATAAATTCCCTTTTTATGACACCGGTAATGCATCTCTGTCTTCATTGAAACAAAGAAACCAAAATGACCGAAAAAGAAAACTAAGCTACAAAAGTGAGGCACCATACCTCCGCCACTTTTTCTCTTCATCGTCATCCTTATCAGAAGCAGAATCTACAATTTCCTTACCATGGATCTTGTTTCCCAACTTATCAATTATAGCTGCTCACATTCAATTCAACATAATCAATAACCGAAATTTACACCACCAAAATAAAATCCATCAAGACAATTCAAAATCCCTTTTTAAGAAAAATCACAATGAAAATAACCTGAAGAATCAACAAGCTGTTCGCCATCTACCAACAAAATAGGTACCTTCTTATAATCAGACCATTTGATCTCTTTCTTACTAATAGGGTTCACTTCCACCACCTTGTATGGTATATCATAGTAATCCAAATATGCTGAAAATTTTACCAAACAAAAAAAATCAACTATTTTAAGAACTGTAAAGCTAAAAAGCTCTATATTCATAAAATTATTTCTAACTTGAACATAAAAAGGAGACCTTTAACTTTATTGCAGAAAGGACAGGCCTCATACTGATAAAGAACAACTTCCTTGGGCACGAGCTCGGCCGGTGGTGGCTCCTTGGCGAGGACTTCTTGAGAGAGAGAAGCGGCGGCAGCGGCAGAGACCAACGCTCCCGCGACAACGAGAGATGTGGAGAAAGGATTGAAGATCCGGCGAGTGTTGGAACTGCCAGTGCTGGTGGTGGTGCTAAAGAGTGCAGCATGGAGGAAGCGGTGGTTGATGGTAGCAGCTGAGGTGGTGGAGAGGCCACTGCAATCGTGGAGGGTGGAGGAGAGGGTCCGAGAGAGGACGGAAGACGCGAGAGTCGACGCTCTTCTCATGATTGTGAACAGAAAGAAGGAGAGATCTGCGAAGAAGAGAGGAGGTTTATGTGGGGTTTTTTATTTTTATTTTTATTTTTATTTTTATTTAAGAAAATGTGGGTTTTATGGGAGATGATCGATTTATTCATTTTATTAGATGTGAGAATTAAATTTTGACTTTATTATTATTATTATTATTTTATAACGTCAGAAGATTATGTTATTGTTTGTTATTATGGCTTTTAAAGTAATTTTTATTTAAAAATATATTAAAAATATATTTTTTTAATTTTTTAAAATTTATTTTTAATATAAATACATCAAAATAATATAAGAATATTTAAAAAATAATTTAAAATAAAAAATATTTTTTCACAGCAGCATTTTTCAACTTTAAAAACAAAACAAACCCTAAAACACAGTAGTGTTCTCATAAATAACTAGCTATTGATTAGTGTTAACTAGAACTAAGTAAAAAAACCGAAAAAACGATTAAACCAAGGAAATTAGAAAAAAAAATAATTGAAAAAATCAAACCGTGAAAAAAAATTGATTAAAATTTTAAAAAAACAAATCAGTTCGGTTGCGGTTTTATAAACCTAAAACCGAAAAAACCAAACCGAACCCAAACTGAAAAAACCGAAAAAAAAACCGAGCAAATCAAAAAAACCGAGCCAAATCGAGCCAAAACCGAGCCAAATAGAAAAAACCAAGCCAAACTAGTTTGAACCGGTTTTGTCCTAAAAAACCAAACCGAAACCGGTTGGTTTGAACCGGTTTCTGTTTGGTTTTGGTTTTTTTTTAAAAACAATTCGGTTTTATTACTTTTGTTCAACAACCGAACCGAAAATAATCACCCTAGTGTTAACCACCCTAAAATTTATTATTTTGTTCAACAAAATTTTCTTTTCTTTTAAATCCCACATTATCTATTTTTAAAACAAGAAAAACAAACTAAACTGAAAAAAAAATTAAAAACATGGAACGACAAAAATGATTAATTTACAAATAAAACTGAAAACACAAGTACTAGTTAATTAATTTTTGAACTAGAAAGATTATTTATTTTATTTTATAAAATTAGAGGGACTAATTTAAAATTAATTGTGCACTTAGGACTAAAAAGTATATTGTTGCCTCTAAAAAATAAATATTATTCACTTCATAACAATTAAATAATTACAAATATTAAATAGATTCACTTAATCTACTATAATACATTATCTAAACTTTTAGTAATATAATTAATTATTTCATAATTATGATAGTTATTAACAATTAAGTATAGCTTCAATAAAAAAAAAATATTAACTTAAAAAGGAAATAAAGTAATTTTTAAATTATATAAAAAAATATTCTTAAGAGATTACGAACTAGTAAATATTCAATTCAAAAAAAAAAGAAAAAAAGAGAGATGACAATCAAAATTAAAACAGGGAGAGGCTTTGTACAAAATCCGAGCCGTGTGTGCCACAAGCCTCCAGTGCTTGCTTGCTGCCATTTGCCTAAAACCCTGCAAAACCCCCAACCTCCATCTTTCTACCTTCCACCAATGTCATCAGCGTCAAGATTCTTACTCTTTGGCACTTCGCTCTTTCCCCGTACAACTCATTATAGCCATCCCCACAAAACTCTCTCTCCATTTTTCTCCTTTAAACCCCTCCCTTCCCTTCAATTCCACCTCTACTGCTCTTCCTCCACTGCAGCCACCGTTGCTGCAGCCACTACAGATAACACAGAAACCTTGAACTCCCTTCTACAAGAAAGGAAACAAAAACAACATCCGTGGCCTGAGTGGGTCATTTTTGTTGATAAATTGAAGGCCAGGGGTTACTTTATGCAAACTTCTGCAAAAGAAGAGGATGACGATACTACTAGTGAGATTGCTTACACTGACATGAATCAATTAAAGAATGCTTGTCTTAGCTTTGCTCGTGACAGATATGATATTTTCAAGTAAGCCACTTTTATTCCCCTTTCAGTTGGATTGAAATTTGATTAGTGGTTTAAAAATGAAGGGAAGATTAAAAGATTGAGAATTTGGATTTTCAGATATTTGAGAATTAAGAAATGTTTATTGGGTCTTGAATTTGTTTTGTTTTCACTTTTGCAGATCATTGTCTATACCTGATATTCAAACAGTTGTGGAGAGTGGATGTCCTAATCTGCTTCGAAAAGTTGTTAATTCAGCTAAAAGAATGAGAGCTTACGTGCAAAAGGATGAAGGGGATGTATGTTTCTTTCCTTTCTTAATTTCGTTCATGATTTGTTAGTGATTAAAAAGATGCATTTCAATAGAAATTTTCAAGTGCCTTCTGGCATTGTGTTTTATGAACTGTTAAGACTCTTGCTTGCAGGCTTGTGGTACTTGTACTCATCGGGGTTTTTGTGATAGAGCGTATGTGACACTAAAAGGTAATGACGCAGAAGGTCGTACCGTGGACATAGTGCGGGTCTTAATGTTCCATGCACTAGATCCATTTGTTATTTCAGGAGGACAGAAATCTCCTGGTAGTGAGCTCATTGAAACGTCTGCAAGGAAGCTGCTTTCTGAGTTGACTGAATTAAGTGAGACACCCCAAGATCCAGCACTACCAAAGCATATTCCCAAAGCCTCCCATAAGAAGGAGCGAGATGTTGATTTCATGGATGGCCGACTGTGTGGTAATGTCGAAATGAAGAAAGAAGATTGGATGTGTACCAAGTAAGTGACAATTAGAAAATAATTAAATATATCTCTACAATTCTTTCCTTTATAACTTGATAAACTCTGCATATTCTTGAATGATGTGATCAGAGGGGAACTTTTTCTTAATGCAAAAGGGATCAAAGTTCGGATCATTGGATAACCAATCCAACTTTATGATCCTTAATATCTTAAGTAGATGCATGGCCTCATTGGGAATTGTTTTTGTTGGCGTGCATGTTAGAATTGTATTTCTTTATTTTAATGTTTGTGGGATTTTCATTAATACCACCGAAGATTTCAGGAGGACTTCTTTTTGGAATTTGGGACAAGGCTCCTTTGTTCTCAGTTATTCTATGGAACCCCAACCCCGCCATGTTATTTTGGTTTATAACAATTCCTTGATAATATAATTATATTACATCCATTTTGGATTGCCCCACAGTTCAAGCATTGCATCCTTGCTTGCAATGCTAATTTATTGTTGATTATTGTGCGTCTTACAACTGCATCATGAAGGTATGTGCCCAAAGAGAAAATATGATGGAATCATTTCATTATTCGAGGATATTGCTTAGGCTTAGACTTCAACTTTTTAGTTGTTGAGAGCTTGAGGTCGAAAGATCAAAAGGAGTTAGTTAAGGGGTATTGAGAAGGAACAAGATTCATCTCTTCTGTGCCATTCCCTTGCATCTATTGTGTCCTATGAGAGGCCAGTTCTTTTTCAGTATTTTACCACTAATCACCCCAAGTCACTTACAATTAAATGATGTCCATGGCTTTGTCTCCAGTAACAATTCAGTCATCTAATAAGACTTAGCCTGAAACAGAAGGTCCATTGTCTCTGGTACCTTGATGATGTAGATTATAGGAATGTTACATTTGTGCTCAAATGCGTGCATGCTAGAGCTTTCTTCGTCTTTGCACAGGGGAATGCTCATGCATGTGGATGTTCAGTATGAATCTGAAGCCAGAACTTATTATATAAGTGTCAAAATGAGATGAACATCACCAATGCTCCTATTCTTTTTTTTTTTTTTTCTTTTCTTGGGAAGGTGGTCGCTGTTGGGAAAGTGCAGCTCTGTATTAATCCCACATTTTTCTCTTGCTTTTAATTATGTGTTTATATGCTTGTGCAGACACCAGATACAGTGTGACACCCGGTTAGAAAAATTTGCATTTTGTTTATTGAAATCCTTGGTATGTTCTTGCAGATGCAACTTTATGAACTTCTCAAAAAATAAAAGATGCCAAAAATGTGGTGAACAAAGTGCGAAGAAGGATGGTGATAACAATATTGAAGCTAAGAAAGGAGATTGGATATGCTCTGAGTAAGCTCCCTATCATCTTATTTTCTTTACACTGTGATTGACCTTTTTAAGTTTTTTGCTCTATCGACAGTATTAGGGGAAAAGAACAAATGTTTGAACTTCGAACCATGATTGATTTTACAATTTTAGCTGTTATATTTGTGCTGTATTTTGTTGGTCCAGTTTCATTATGCCTTTGGAGTTCCTTTGCTAGATTCAGAAACCATTTATTTATCCAGTTTTTGCATGATTTTTGTCTCTATTAAAAGCCAGTTTTCACCTAAATATTAGGGCAGAATGCAATTTGCTATTTTTTCGGGTAGAAAACTGTTCTCACACTTGTTGAAAGATTGGTCTAGAGCATTTAGTTCAAGGGGCATTTGATTTTCTTATAAATGTTCTTGTGACTTTTAGGATCTTTTGATGCATTTTCTGACTGTTCTTTTCTTTTTTATAGTTTCTAGTAAAAACTTTGATTTGTCAATTCTCAGGAACCTATAATGTTGTTCAATACAGACGAGGGTAAATCTCACAGTATAATGAGATCACAGGGCCCTCTTCTCTAAGTTCAACAACTGTAATGGCGATTCCATGTGTGAGTTGTAAAGACATAAGAGCCATCGTGTTAATCAAATGGAGTAATTTGTAAATCTACCGGTCTGATTCTAGAAACTAGAGGGAGTTCTTTGTAATTATATTATACTGCAGGGGTGGCCCATGGTAAACAATATTTGAGGAACAAATTCCTAGCCTTTCTATTTATATCTGTTCCAAAAACCCAAGGAAATCCTTTTGATGCTTTTTCTTTTTTGAATTGTAGAGCAATAACCTACAAACTCCAGTTTCTGTAGTTGAGTCGATGTTCTAATTTTCATATTGGTCTAACATAATCTTCTCTATGTTGTCATAAACCTGTTGCATATCTTATTACATCCTTTGTCTCATTCAATCCATTAACTGTCACATTCCATTTCTGTTGCAGCTGTGAATTCGTGAATTTTTCTAGAAATATAAAATGCCTAAAGTGCAAAGCAGAGGGCCCAAAGAGGCCCGGTGTAGATGATGTGAAAATGAAGAAGGGAGATTGGAATTGCAACAGGTAAACCTTATTTTTTTGTCCTAGTAACAAGCGCAATGTAGATATATACAATTGACATTGTGGTGGGAGCATTTGAGGAGAAAATAATGTGTTCTTCACCCTAATGAGATTTTTATTTGATTAAATTTTGAAAGCATGAAAGCTTGGTGCTTTTGAAGAGGGGGTTGTGGATGTTATGACAGAGCAGTTCTTTGTACCTTTTATGTTAAACACAAGATGCGTGTCTGCCTTTTTATATTGGGGGCATATTGTTGCCCTAGTGAATCATTTTTGTTACCGTATTGTGAGGCTTCTTGCGTTATGACATCCAACATAATTTCATTGATAGTTCTTGTCATCAATAATTCTATCTAGGATTTTTTTTGGGACGTGTTTAAAGGAAATTTATCTTATGAAGAATGCACAAGTACATTAAAAAAATGTAATAAATGCTATTCTCCCTACGAACCACTACCATTAAATCCCTTGTTTAGTAAGTATTATGTCAGTAAAAAACACATGGAAATATAAAAGAAACAAAGAGAAAGCCTATGAAAGATGTGTTCCAGCTTTCATATCATCTTTATTTGTCTATCTTGAAAGCTATCAACTTTTTATGGAATTTTAATTCGATATTGTTTTTTTTTTCATCTTATTGTCTGCTTTTGAAATTATTCTGCCCATATCACTTGGTTTCTGTTTGCAGCTGCGGGTTCATGAATTTTGCTAGCAATAAGACATGCTTACGTTGCCGAGATCCACGCCCTGAAAGAAAGACTGGAGAGTGGAACTGCCCATCGTGAGTCTCCCTGGCTCCTGATTGATTTGTCTTTCAGGAAAAGATCCATCTTACTCTTTGCTTTCTGTTTCTGCAGGTGTGACTTCCTGAATTTCAGTAAGAATAAAGTCTGCCTAAAGTGCAATTGTGTTCGCCCCAAAATAATGGCCGGAGAGTGGCACTGCCCATCGTGAGTCTTCCTCACTCTCATCATTAAGTCTCTTTCATGAAAAAAGATATGTTTAACTCTTTTGCTTTCCGTTTATGTAGGTGTGACTTTTTGAATTTCAGTAGGAATAAAGACTGCATCAAGTGTAAATGTAAGGCGCCCCAAGGAAGCAACAACCGAATATGAAGAACAGATATGGAAAAGCCCTTATTAAGTTATTAGTAGATAGAGGATGCATGATGCAGGAGGATCTGAATAGTAAAGTATGGATATGTTGCATTCACATCATGTGGAAAGCCTGACATATATATTTATGGATCAGATGGACTTATGCAAGCCCAAAAAAAGGTTTGGTTGTGTCAAACGACTTGTATAACAGAAACAAATATAATTTTTTATCTAACCATTGTATCGTGCTCAAAATTTTTTAGAAGATTTTGCAAGCCAAGTTTTTATCAACCGAGGTCAAGAAGGCTTTCAAATTAGATCAAAAACTTTTTTTTCTCAATTTTGGTTTTTTATTATTAATTTCAGATTTTCAGCCTTTATTTTTTTATATTTGATTAGGATTATTTTTCCTTTCCAGTTAAAGTTAAGGTCTGATATAGGTTTATTTAAACTATTATAATCTTTTTTTTTTTCAAGTCAAGGATTGACATGATAATTTTTAATTAAAATAAATAGTTGCTTTTGTTGTTACATTGTTTGAATAGTCATAACAAAGAGGACACAGAGCATGATGTAGTAATATGGAAGGGGAATGTTTTTTGATAAAGAAGTTTCATTTTAGAAACAAAACGATCACAAACTAAAGATCGAGAACTTATAAAGGCAAGTTATAGAATTAACTTGTCATTTGAAGGAGCAAGATAGGATCAAAAGACGAGTAATCATGAATTTATAACTAGTGTTAAGAACTTGTTTTATGGGTATAAATAGAGGAGGTAGCCTTTTGATTGAGATGAGTACCATAAAGACTTGTGTTTTGATGAAACTTCTTGGGTTTGCAAGCACTTTATAGGCTGAGGAATTCAATTATTGGTTACATGAAATGAAGATGATTTTTTAATATAAAAAGGTTCTAAAACAAATAAAAATGAAGTCAATCACTATTAGATTTAACAAGTAAGCTTTTGCATGGTAGGAATAATTAAAGAGAACTCATGAGTGAAAGGATAAACCTATGATTTGTGATTAGGAAAAGATAAAAAAAAAATGAATGGTCACTTTTTCTTTTTAAGTACATGCAAACATTGCATTATAATTTCACATGTTAAAAGAATGGGCAAGGTTCGTTGACAAGTAAATCAAGGAGTTACATCAACTATTGATCAGAAAGGACATATTACAGATAAAATAGTAGTTGGTGACGTGATACTTAAATAGGTTATGACGATTTATATAAGATGTGCTTCGTTTGCAATTGTTATGAACAATTTCGAAAGCTTATCATAGGGCTTTAATTGTGGAGAAATAGTTAAAGGAGCCAATAAAGGCACTCAAGTATACCAGAGTACTAGGGGTGTGTACACCAATTACTAACAAACAATTAGTTAACCTAAATCTATTACTGAGCAAACCATATGTCACAATTTGGTGTTATAGATGTGGTGAGCGAGGTTATTGTGCTAATAAGTGTCATAAGCCAAAGAATCACACGAGTAAGAGTATTTTAATAAATGATGAGTTCGAAGAAGAGAATGAAGCCACTAGATAGAATGTTTATAATGATAAAGGTGGTAATGGGATTCTATATAAAGATGACAATGCTACCTCAATCATCCAAAAGAGTTCGCTAACTCCCAATGATGATTTAGGTGAAGATTGGCTATATACTAATATCTTTCATACAATTTGTACGATTAAAAAAAAAGTTGTGCAACCTAATCATTGATAGTGAGAGTTGTGAGAATGTAATATCAACATAGACAATGTAGAAATTGTAACTTAAAATAGACAACCATGTTTATTTTCATTTCTCATATGCACGAAGTGTTTTAATAATGTTTGGTGTGATATAGTGTCTACTGATATATATTTTATATTGTTAGAGACAAGTCTTATCAATATGATAAAAGTGTAGTGTGTGAAAAAAGGTGGTGCAACATGTACACCCTTAGCATCAAAGAGAAACATATATTGGTGCTTGAGAGATAGGGGTATTTTACGTGGTTCAAATAGATAAAGAAAAGAATTTGTTATTCATGTCTCAATTTTTGGAGAAGGTTAGTACTGAAGGAGTGGTTTTCACGTTGATGTCTTTAAATAGTCTTATTGATGAGAAAAGTGATGTTTTTACGCCTATATCCATGTCATCTCTAACTTGGCTACAGGTTGGACTGACAACAAAGAAAGAGTCAAGCTCTTCTTAAATGAAAAAAATCAAACTGACTTACCCAAAATCACCATTGGATGTTGGTCGATCTATTAGAAGTTACAGGCACTAGTCTAGCCCACTGATGGGGGGTTATTGTAGTCTTTGTGATGGAATCGACGCCGCCAGCTTCATCATCAAGACCATTGTAAACCCCGTAAAAAAAAACATAGGATCAAAGTAATGAGGTCTCGATGAGTAACGAAGATTTGGTATGAAAGAAATGAATAAATAATAGGAATGATAATAAATGTGTCATTTAAGAGAAAAATGGTCTCCATAAATAAATTTAAAAATATTGTTGAAGTTTGAATGAGGGTTATGATTCTTAGTTTAAAACTCGGAACATTATCAAAACTAGTGATAAATTTCAATGGATAGAAGAACAAGAAAAATGAGAAGATATGTAAACCCGGTCAAAAAACTTATTTTGACAAATTAGTGATAAATGGGTAATATTGAATTTATCAAGTATAAATTAAAGTGAAATTTCATGATGATCTAAGTAAATAAATTAATGCATGAAATTCAGATTTTGGCGTAAAAGACACTGATTGTCTAGTTTTACAGTATCGATAATATATCTCAATTCGATTGTTGGATTGGGCTGAAATTTTATAAGAAATCTCCAGACTTATTGATTTATCTTAGGTTAAAATTTCATGTCAATCAGAGTTTGGGAAGGCTTTACGGGAGTACTAAAAATCAAGTAAATTAAAGAAGATGACACATGAGCCATTAATAAGGGCATTTTGGTAATTTTATCAAAACAAATATTCTCCTCTCCTCCTTTAAAGACAGCCCACGTCCTATACAAAAAGAAAACAGGAGGGAGACCATTTGTTCTCCCATTTTCTTCATCTTCTCTCCATTTCTTCAAGCTAAATCAAAATGAAGTGTTCTTGGGAGGATTATATCCAAGAAAACAAATTAAGTGACTAAACTTAGAGAGTTATAGAGCTTGAGAAAAACAAAGAGAAGAAGCTGGAAAATGGAAGAGAAAGACATGAGTTTTTGTAGATTTTTGCAAGAATTCACTAAAACAAGTTAAAATAGTAAAGGTAAGGAACATACCTTAAAGTAATTTCATTTTTCTCTAAGAACAAGAGGAGAAGAAAACCTCCAAGCTTAAATTTCTAGGGTTAGGGGCATAATTATTCTTGTGAATTTTAAAGTTAATTGAATGATAATGGCTTGATTAGCAGAAAATAAAAGGAATAAATTGATTTGTAACTATAGGTTTTGGGGTGGCAACAAGGCAGAAAATTCATTAGCCATATCTTGGCTTTTCAACATTGGATATGTTATTATGGTCAACATCACCTATATTTTTACCAGAGAGATTTTCAATAACAGACTCCGTTTGAGATCTATCACTAGAGAAACATTTCTGGAAAATCACCCTTCAAGACAGTCTCGTTTATCGGTTGTTATCTCATCTTTCCACCGTTGGATTGGTCTGGATCTTGAATATGTTGTTCATCCAGATGTTTTATAAGTTCTAAATGGTTAAGATCAGAAACAAACACTCCGACCAGAAATTGTATTTCCTGAACAATAAGTCTTTAATTTTCAGGTTAATTTGGTATTGTTCTGATATAAGGAGATTTAACCGTTGGATGTATATTAATTTTGGATGTTATTCTAATGATGATGATGTATAATTTCGTCATTTGGATTTATTGAAATAGAATAATATTTTAAGTTTGGTTTGAGATATATTGAAAATTAATCTGATGTTTAGCATAAAAAGTTTGTTTTGGGCCTAAGAATAATTGTAATGGGTTTAATGATGAGTTAAGTGTTTGAGAATTGTTTGTGTTGTGTTTGAGTCATGTTTGATGTGTTGATAAGTGATGAGTATAGTTAAATTCTACATAAAAAAAATGATTGATTAATGCTTTGGTTGTGTTGGTATATGAAACATGATATGGAAAAATAGTTTAGAATAAATTGAAACTAACTTTGGAAAATTAACTCCTATTGTTACTGGCCATGTTAGTTAAATAGGTGCTGAAATGTTTGGTAAATTACGTGTTTTAATGAAGAAATTAATAGAAAATCATGGTAAAGGATGTTGTAAATTGAATTATGATATAAGAAATCATTTGGAGTGTGCTTTGGAAAAATTTGGCAAATGTAGTCATTGTTGAAATTTAAGCTAAATTATATTGTTTGGCGATAGATTAAATGTCTTGGAAAATTAGAAAATCGCTGACAAGAATTCATATCTCTGGACACTAGAAAAAAATCGATAACAAAAAGTCATGTCTTTTGAACATTGAAAATCATTGATAAAGAATTGAGTTAATTAGACTTTTAATATTAGTGTAAATAAATTCTAATGTAAATGAATTTAAATGACAAGCATGAAAATAAAATACATCCATGGAAATTGTTTGTGGAAGTATTTGATTTTATGAATTTATTTACGGAAGTATTTGATTTTGTGAATTTATGAATATTATGAATAAATCGGGAAGATTTGAATATTGATTCAGGATGTTATATTGAAATGTAGGAAAAGCTTTCGAAGGGGGATCCAACTTCTCAGGAGCTTGTATAGCAGGAGCAGGTATAGCAAGAGCTTAAGGAGAGGCACAACAACAACTAGGGAGGGAGCGCGAACCGAGCTTCTACAGCAGGTAGGTGCTTTATACCTACACTTTTTACGTAACGTTAATTTTACTAACTTGTTAAATTCTTGGTCTTTGCATCTATAGGTGAAACCACAAAAAGAAATGATAAAGTGAAATAAACAAGAAATTAAAATGGATTTGAGTACTTGATTGATTTAAGAATATGAATTACATTAATGGACTTCGTTGATGATTGTTCCTCAAACTTGATTAACTAGTCCCGAATGTTGAGGCTATTGATGTTAGTAAGGTTTACTAACATTGTCATGATCATCCCTGAAAATAAGAAATATTGAACTTGATTAACTATTCGGGTGAGAATAGTTAATGATATCGACTAGTGACATTGATGTTAACAATCACTTAAAACTTGATTAGTTATTCATGAAGTGAAAGCTAATGATGTCAAGAATCTTGACATCGGTATTTCTAGAAATATTCCAAGGTATTATGAAAAGAAAAATCTGATTGGCTATTTCGAGTTGGAAATAGTCAATGACATCAATCAGTGGCATTGATGTTGGCATTTACAACGAACTTGATTAGTCGATCCTGATATGAGCGACTAATGACACTAATGAAGATTCAATAGTGTTGGCATTTCCTTCTAAGTTTTGGGGGAGAAGTGTTATAACAATATTCCCGATAAGGAATGATTAAAAGTATTAATGAAATAGGGATTGACATCTTGAAAGGATTATTCATTCAGCCTTAAAAAGGCGATATTGATTGGAAATTATGGAATAAAATGGGTGGATGAACTAGTTACTCGATAATGGGCTGGTGGCATCAGTTTTTCTAGTGACAGGAATATGTAATTTGAGTTACACTGACTTGTATGATATTAATATTGTCGAGATAACTGATTTGTCAGACTATAAATAGAATGTTGGATGAAACCTAACTGTTAAACAAAAGTGATAAATTGTGTTTATGTTGTGGATTATTGAAGAAATAAAAAAAAATTGATGAAGATCTAATCCTTGTGAAGGATGGAGGCAAAGATCGTATCGCTTGGGATGTAAGAATAAAAGTTTATTGACCATGATAGGTGTTGTACAATTGAGGAGTTCAATGTATTTTGAATTATTTGATGAATTGTAATTGATATAATTTGAGAATTGTGTACTGTGCACATAGAGGATGTCAGAAATTATGACTCGCAACGTAAATATGTTGTATTGAGGTTTTGTGTTGTTGTTGACATGATAAGAATTTGATGGTAATTATAATAGTGTAATAAAATGCTAATAATAATGATGAAACGACGTATGACAACGACTACCAATTGTTCTACTTAGTGTATATGATCATAGAGGGCTTGGTTCAAACATTGAAGACACACAAAAATAATTGTTATAATATTTAGAATTTAAAGAAAATGAATTACTAGGGTTAAAATTTTCATGCGCTAGATATGCGATATTCAACAACAAATAAGTTGGTTACTATTTAGAATGATGTGAGAAAGTAAATGAAGATTTATATAATTAGTCAGCCATATGAGTGATGGATAATGAAATTTAGCCTTAATTATAGTGGTCAAATGAGATTAGATTGATTAATTGATGTATGTATGATATTCATATTATTTGAAGATGGATTGGATATAAATATTGTGAAAATGATGGTAGGTTCCATAATAAGGGGAGATTTTACTGAAAATCTAAAAAAACATAATTTTAGGTGTAAAAAAGTTCAAAAAAAGAAAGGAGGAAGACATGTACTTGAGGAGAGGACACATAGACAAATAAAAAAAAAGAGTAAAATAAATTTTGTCTTCTCACAAAAAGAAAGATGAGAAATTAAACTTGAGTTACTGTGTGAATCCATAATAAAAATAGATATGGTTCATAATATTTTTACTATTTCTTTTAGTTTTTTTAATGGAACTTTGACCTATGGTGTCGATTCAAATTTTTTTTAATATAAAAAAATATTTAAATATCGCTAATATTTTTTTAATAAAAAAATTAAATTTTATAAAGGTTGATTCGATGTGATCAGATTGACTTTGCAGGTTTAAAAAACAACCTGAACGACCCGTAAAAATATAGTTTAACTCAAGATTTTTTTTTAAATGACATCTTGTTTTACATTAAGATAACAACATATCAGATTGACTTGGATTGACTTGGATCAACTCGGGTTAACATGTCAAATCCGTGACTTAGGTTATGAGACTATGATAACCTCATAAAAAACAATTCAAAACGAATTATAAAACCTAATTTCCAATCAACTCAATGTTGAATGATGAAATTGAAAGAAAAAACAATTAAGGAAGGACAAAAAAATGACCTGAGTTAACCTGTGAAACTCGCGACTCGGGTTATAAGATCAAGATAGCCTAATAGAAAGAAAATCAGAACAAATTATAAAGTTCAATTCTCAATCTGTTCAATGTTGAAGGACAAGACTAAAAAAAAAAGTTAATTAAAAAAAGAACATAAAAAATAACAGTGGTCGTCATAAGACCGAGTAACCTTATAGAAAGAAAGAAAGAAAAAACTATTTGATTTAACCCGAATTAACTTGTCAAATCCACAATGCTGACCATGAGACTGAGATAACCCCATAAAAAACAAATAAAAACAAATTATTAACTTAATTCTTTTTCAATCATGTCGATCCCAATGTTGAACAATGAAATTTGTAAAAAATTTAATAAAAACAATGGCACAAAAAATGAGTAAAGTCAATATAGATTAACCTGTTAAGCACTATTCTCATGTCATAAGATTAAGATAACCTCATAAAAATTTAAATAAAATAAATCATGAAGCCTATTCTTAATCAAACACGATATTAAATGATGAAATTAGGGGGAAAAGTCAACTAAAAAAATCAATTCAACTGGATTAATCGGTCAAGCCTGCAACCCGAATCATGAGATGATGGCAGCCTAATAAAAAGCAAATCTAATGTTGAAGGATAAAGACTGAGATAACCTCTTAGAATGGAAAAAAAAAGAAGAAGACTCGATTAAATCAAAATACCAAAACCTATAACGTTGATCATGAGACCAGTATATCTTTATAGAAAACAAATCAAAACAGATTATGAAGTTTAATCTCCAATCGATCCAATATTTAATGATAAAATTGGGGAAAATCTCAAATAAAAAACACAAAAAACAACTCAAGTCAACTCGGGTTAACCTGTTAAACATTATTATCGGGCCAGGGGGACTGAATTAACCTAATATAAAGCAAATAAAACAAATCTTGAAGTCTAATTCTCAGTTAACCTAATATTAATAGATGAAATAAAAAAAATTAAGAAAAAAGCTCTAACCAACCGGGTTAACCTGTCAAACTCATGATCCATATCATGAAAGTAAAATAACATAAGAAAACAAATATAATATCAAAGGATAAAATTAAAAAAATATTAATTAAAAAATCATAAAAAAAATATGTTTTTTAGAGCCCACCAAGGAAAATATTATTCATTACTACAATATAATAATAATAATAATAATAATAATAATAATAATAATAATAATAAGTATTTTAGTGTATTACTTTTCCGTTTTAGTGTATTGTTAATAATAATAACAAAAACAAATTAAATTTGTTCGTGGATTGTAACCTTAATCATGAGACTAATATATCTTTATAGAAAACAAATCAAAACAGATTATGAAGTTTAATCCCCAATCGATCCAATATTGAATGATAAAATTGGGGGAAATCTCAAATAAAAAAACACAAAAAACAACTCAAGTCAAGTCGGGTTAACCTGTTAAACACTATTATCGGGTCATGAGATTGAATTAACCTAATATAAAACAAATAAAACAAATTATGAAGTCTAATTCTCTGTTAACCTAATATTAAAGGATGAAATTAAAAAAAAATTAAGAAAAAAAACTCTAACCAACCAGGTTGACCTGTCAAATTCATGATTCATATCATGAAAGTGAGATAACATAATAAAAAACAAATATAATATAAAAGGATAAAATTAAAAAAACATTAATTAAAAAATCATAAAAAAGATAAATATGTTTTTTAGAGCCCACCAAGGAAAATATTATTCATTACTACAATAATAATAATATGTTTTTTAGTGTATTACTTTTCCTTTCTATTTTTGTTAATAATAATAACAAAAACAAATCAAATTTGTTCGTGGATTGCTATATATGCCTTTTGACATCTTCATAAAACTAGGAATAAAGTAGATTATTGTATAACAATGTGTTTAAAATTGTAATATCAGCTGTGGTTTAAAGTATTTTTAATTTAAAAATATATTAAAATAATATATTTTTTATTTTTTAAAATTATTTTTAGTATTAGCATATTAAAACAATCTAAAAACATATAAAAAATAACTTTTAACAAAAAAAAATTAAAATTTAAAAAAACATAATTTGCACAAGTTTGTAAACAAACTCTTTATATATTGTAATTTGAGTAATGCTTGCTAGCACGAGTGTTTCCAGTAAAATCATCCTTTTTTTTCGTAAGAAAAAAAGAATTCTTAAAATATATAAGCAACAATATTTACAAACTTTATCCAAATGTTTTTTTTTAAAAAAAAAAAGAGAAAAAACTTTATTCGAAAATCTACCTTTTATTTTAGAACAAAAAAAGGGCAAAAAGGTAGTAAGAACGTGCTTCAAATTAAAAAAAAAAAAGTGCGCCTCCTTCCCTTCACAAAAACCCTAAATAAGTAGAGGGAGCACCTGATGATAGTCACAAGTGAGAGAGAGAGAGAGAGAGAGAGAGATGACTACTAGTTTCTGTAAATAAAGGATGCCGTTTCTGCTAAAAGTCAATCTAATCGGCGTCGTTCTCGAGTTCGGGTACCGTATTTTAAAAAAAAAACTCTCCTGTTTCAGCTTTTATTTTTTGTTGGTTTAAAAAAATCCTGTTTTTTGAGTGGCGATGATGATAAAAAGGCCGGACTTACGGCTGCTACCAGAAAACTAATTTATTTTTCATGGTCGGTAGTAGATTGATGAATTTCTCTTATAAAGGTGTCTGTTCTGAGCCACTCTCTTATATATGCATACGCGTGTGTATCTAATTTTTACAAATTTTTATATTTTTAGGAATTTTTTGCACGTTATTTCTGCACAGTGAAAATAGTTGATGAATCGTATCCGAAACCTGGAATTCGGCTGAATATTTTCTTGGAAAGTGTTAAATCTGCCTAGTGTTAGGTCACCTGGAGATATAATTAAGCTTTCTCGTGCCGTGGTATACATATGACCTTATGTAGTATAATAATACTCCAACGTTGTTTTGTTCATCTGTATGAGAATTACATATGGTATCTTTTATCGCAAGTTGTTTTTCTTTCTCGAGAACATTTGATTAAATTGGCATGCGGGGAAGGAGATGAGGATTTTTACTTGTTTCTTTGTATTTCTCTTATTTCATGGTGATTTGTGATATTCTGAACCTTCAATGATTCAACAACCAGCTTAAGATGCTTATCTATGACATTCGAGATGTGGGTTCTTTGTGATTTCGTTTCTTTCGAGGCTGACATTGTTGATTAAACCATCCTCTCTAATAGCTAAGTGAACCTGCAAAGATCTGACTTTGGGATTTCAAGTGCTGTGATATATTATATGTTTGGTCTGGTGAAGAATATTTCCTGGAATTTGTTTCCGGGGAATCGAAACTGTGCTCCTTTTAGTTTTTGATAGATACCCCATGTTGGAGTAGAGCGAAGGCCTATCATTTGACTTCAATTTAAATGAAAAACTTGTCTCTTTTTTTTTTGTTGTTCTAGACATTGGTTGTCTTTAGGTTAAACATGGTGTTGTTCATGCTTGTAGCACCTCTAATGAACCTAATGATGTTTAACTTCAAGTATGCTACAATCTAGGAAATTTTTTATGCAGATTAAAACTCACAATGATGGTGTCTATGCTCTTTTCAATAAAAAGTTCTCTTCTTTTCTTTATATGAAGGAAAAAATGGTGATGACTTCGTAACTTATCAATGTTCTTCAATATTTCTGGCCTGAGAGAGTTTATACCAGGCTTCTGGATTAATCAGTTCAACAGCTAAACAGCTACTGGCTTATGTGCTGGCATTGTTTAATGCATTGTGCATGTATTCTCATCAATGTAGATCAGGATTCCCAAATTTAGGATTCTAACACTGTACTGACTAGGTTTTGGAGTGCTGGGTAGAGCTACTCCGACTCTGAGCCAGTAAAGTGTTTTTATTTATTTATTTTTTTTTTTGGCATAAACAACTCACCAAAATTAGCACTTATTTTTTCATCCTCATGAAAATGTTGCATTTTTAATATCACTTGTTTTTCTTCTGCCTTCGATGTTTGATCGATGTGTGTTTATATTGCTCGCTGCCAACCGCTTCAATGACTTAGCTTGTAACAACTTCAAAGATATCTTTTGAGATACTGGTGAAAACTTTCACTGTTATAAATAAAGAAATGAAGTTTTTTTAAAAAAATAATAATGATTAGGATGGGTATAATTGATGCGTTGAAATTATGTTATAGTTACCAGGTCAAAATTCATTTATTTATTTATTTTTGTTTAAAATTAATTTTTTAAATATTTTTGAATTGTTTTGATGTGTTGATATTAAAAATAAATTTTAATAAATAAATAAAATATTATTTTAATGCAATTTTGAATAAAAAGTATTTTGAAAATTAAATGATTTAAAAATCCTATAGGCTCTAGTGTAAGAAATATTTCAAAATGAATTCCATTCTAGTTTTATTTATTGGTCATAAATAATGTGGGCAAAGAGATGGGTGCTGTTATGGAAAAAAGGATAAAATTGGTTGAATAGAATTTACTATCTTAAAGTTATCAATAGCTAATTTACACAAGAAACTACTCTTTTTCTCTCTTTTTAATTCTCAACAAAAAAAAAACATGATAATTAAAATGAGTGTAAATTTAAGTGGTAGAATTATAAATAAATTAATTTAAAGTAAAAAATAATTTTAAATTTTTTATGAAAAGGTGGGTTAGCCGCAATAACAAATACACCATATCATAAGAGTTGTCATGTAAAAATAATATATTCTCTCAAAATATGTTCTTTATAGGTTAGTTGCTAGAATGTTATGATTCACCATTCAAATCTTGAGCTCGTACATTGGCATACAAAATGGTGTTTTTTTTAAATGAATCACAAATGTACATTATCCTACCATTCATTGAATTTAACGAGTCACTTAATTAAAAATTGAAGCATAATTGATGAGAATAAGAATGCTAATTACTAAGTCGAGGTCATGGATGACAAAAATGTAAAAATAGTTTTATTTGATAAATATTTCTACTTAAAACTAAAACGAATTATAAATTATATTCTTATAAACATAAAAGAAAGAAAGAGTATCAAACACAATAATATTAACATTGGGGAAGATAGCTTCTTATCACTTGTTATTGGAATTAGCAGTATTATTGAGTTTCTAGAAAGATCAAGTACCAAATGAACAAATGTTGGATTCTGAAACTTTGGGGTCTAGGAACTAAAAAATCAAATGAATGGATGCATGTTTAGTTTTGTAAAGGATCGGTTTTTCTTTATTTCACAAGTATTAAGTATATTATTTATCTTTTAAATTTCATTTTTATTTATCATGAGATCTTGATGGCCGAAGCACAAGTTCAAAGTTAAAAAAATAATAAATAAAAAGAAAAATAAAATTGAGTTAAAGACTGAACCACAAGATGAACAAATAATAATAAAAAGGAGAAAAATGATCAGTGGCCAAATCAAGGTATGAAAGAGAAAAAAATGGATAAAAAAGAAAGAAATATTAAGCCACTAAAATATTGCAATAGCTTTAATAAGACCGCATACCATACAATATAAAAATCTTAACGATAAATCTAACAATATCAAGAAAGGTCGTCATTAAAGCTAGAATAGAGTCATACACACTGCCACAAGGTAATAGATCTTTTATCACACACTAACGTGTGTGATGCATACGTCAACTATCTTTCCCTTCCTTTTCTCTACTCCAGTCCCTAATTCTTTAATAAATTTTCAATTTAGTCCCCAGATTTGCTTGACCAAATAACTTATAAGAGAGAAAGGAAAAGGAAAAGAAAAAAATTTATCATACACATTCTCTAACAACCCAAATATTTGGTACACATTTGCTTTGTTAAAGCAGCACCGCGCAACCACCCATTAGTATTACGCGACACATGCCTAATTCTTCATTACAAAAATTATGGAAGTTATGGGTTCTTGGCCTTGTCAGTACGACATTGTCATGCAACCATTTGGTGTTATGAGGTGCACTCCTAGTTCTACGTTGCTTGAATTATTAATGAGAACGCCTACAAGTCTCACCAACAACGCAATAAGACACAACAATCAATGACTTTGTTTACAGGTTACCTACACAATAAGGCTAATTATTCTCCATGATTACTCCCAAGTGATATGCCTGCAACTTTACGCTCCACGAGGTAATTCCATGTGACTGAGGTGTATAAATACCTTAGATCATCAAGTAATCATGAACAACTAAACACAAAAAATGATAATCACAACATCCACTCTTCTACGCAACTTGTTCTCATCCTCTTTGTTGTACATTATTTTCCTCTTGCGAATTACTAATTTAAATATCGGAGAGTCCCTTATTTTAATATGAGACTTTTTGTGTAAGTGTTCAGGGGCCAACCTAGTTTAACTTAATATAAATTCTTACAAAGCTCATTGCATTAGTTGTGGAAAGGCTCAATTCAATTTGATTTTTTGTTTACTTTATTAGTGGTGTCATTTATGAGAACTTAAACAAAAACTAGTTCATTCTCGTTTTACACATCAAAAGTTCTTTCTATGGATAAAAACTTAGAACACCAAGCCATGTGAGAGTAATTATAATCCCCACCATATGTACAACAACTCCTTCACGTCTCTAATAAATCTTCTTTGAAATAAGTTTGCTTACTAAAGTTGTTCTAGCCACTCAATAACAATTTTGAATGCTACCACTACCTCAATGGATAACACAACAACTAGCTCAACTACATTCACTATTAAATGCACATAAACAACTCTAGTTTCTTAAAGAAACATGATAGAATGACATTCAAGAAAGTAAGCATGAGAACACTAACACTCTAACCCTCTAAAAAACCACTCTCACTATGAAAAACGTTCTCAAACTGAATATTTTGAATCTCACTAACCTTATAAAAAAAGAAAATGATGTTAGATAAGATCCATACTGAACAAGCTTCTAAGAATGAATATCATCACCACCAAGTAGAACACGCATATAAAGAGAACATATATAAAATGTATGAATTATCTTGGAACTTGTAGAAAAAACATTGATGATATAGGTAATCCTTTTGATAACACTTCTTAGATTTGCTCAGGCATGGTACCATAACATTGATCTTAGCTTTATCCTTGACTTAGGCGATCTCTACGCCAAACTCATCTATTGCTTCAACACAAGCATACCAACTAAAAAAATATAAATAATCTATTTGTCATAATACAATAAGAAGATGAGAGCATTAGAATATATCTTCAAATGTGGAATGAGAAAATGCTTAGTGTAAAAGGTCTACTCCAACCTATTACCACTAAAGTCTTGGTTAGTAAGGTCTACAACTATTTTATATGAAATGTGTATATTCTTTCTGACCAAACTCTTTTTAAAGTGAAATAGGTAATGAAAAACTATATTCGAGTGGAAAAGGAAAGTGTGACAAGACAATGACACTCTTGGTTCTAGCAATAAACCCTTTAACTCCGCAAACCCTAAAATAAATTAAAAGATAAATAAATAATAACTCAACTAATTAAAACAAGACTAAAGTCGAATTTCATAATTTGCTAACAAAATCAAAGCTCAACTTCAAACAAATATCTATCCCTCATCTTGATGAATTATAAGGTTTACCATATATCATTAGAAATATATGGATGTCTACTTTCCAATGCAACTAGAATCGCATCAAAATTTATTTTGTATCTCCATCTATGGTCAAAATAATAGCTAAATGTCAAACCTGGCGATTTGAATCTTCTTATTCCAATCTTTTACGTAATGTTTGGAAGCTCCCATACAAGCCTTTCTTGGACATGAATCAAATTAATCAAGGTTTATTCTTTATTATTTAATATCCTCTCAAAGTCCACCCTAGCCCATGTATCTTAAAGAAATCCATTAATTGCCTCCTTGAATCTCTTTGCTCCAAGTCTTATAACTGAACACAATGAAACCTCTAATGAGTCTCTTGGTGTTGAAGTTATGATCGCATCAACTCTCAACCAACTTTTCCTTTCTTTTTTCTACTTTAATCTATTATTCTTCAATAACTTTCCAATTTGATCCTAAATTTTCTTGATTAAATAACTTGCAAAAGGGGAGGGAAAATAGAGAAAAAAAATAATGTTTTATAAGTGATCTAACTGCACATATACCTAGTACACACTCACTTTATCAATACGACATCATACAACCACCCATTAATGCTACACAAAACACACCTAATTCTCTTTTACAAAAGTTATGGAAGGTATAGGAGTACTTCTTGTCAATACAGCGCCACCACAAAACTCTTGATGTTACACAATGCACACCTAGTTCTTTATTACATGAATTATCAGTATATATGCCTACAAGTCTCATAAATTGCATAACAAGACGCAACAACTAATAACTTATTTTACAAATTGCCTATGTGACAAATGTAATTATTATATATGATTACTCTGACATGGTATGCTTGCAACTTCATACTTTACGAGGTAATTTCATATGATCAGTGTGTATTATGTCAGGTCACTACAAACAACTGAACACAACATACGACATTCATAATATTCACTCTCTTAAACACCTCATTTTTGTTCTTGTCCTCTTTGTTGTACATTAATTTCTTTCTACAATTTGATAATTTAAATATCAGAAGGTCACCTATCTTAATATGAGACTTGTTTCGTTAGAGTTTGAAGATTACTCCAATCCAACTTAATGAAAACTTCTACAAAACCGATCACACTGGTTATGGAAAGACCCAATTTAATTTGAGGTTTTTCCTCAACTACATCAAATCTCAAGGTTCACGATCTCTAAAATAGGTTTTCCAATTTGAAATTAAAATCTAGTTTTAACAACCATGATTAATTCAACTAGCAATAATGCCAAGCTATAAAAATCCAGATTTCCACTTATTTTCCTTCATCACAAGTAGGTAAGATACGTGGCTCGTGTTACATCATTGATCGGGTCGAGATTTTTGTCATATAAAAAGGATGTGCATGCGTTGCTAGTGTGTTTGAAAAACAGTAAGAAAAATCACAACTCGAGTCTTAAACCTGAATGGGTCAAATATGCTAGTTTCATTTAATTATATGATAAAAAAATTACAAAACTCGATTCCTGGACAACCAAATGCTAAAGGACATAATTGAATTTTTTTAAAAAAAGGGCAAGAAAAAGTAAATAGGTCTTGACATGTGTCATGAGGCTAAGATAACTCCAAAAAAATGAATAAAACAAATTACGATGCCCAATTCTCAAACCAACAAAATATTAAAGGATGAAACCAAAAAATATTCAATCTTAAAAAAATGACCCAAAAAAAGACTCCGGTCAACCCGGGCTAATCTATCAAACCTACGATCTAAGTCATAAGACTATGATAACCCTATTGAAAGGAAAGCAATGAAAATCATGAAGTCTAATTTTAAAGAAACTCAATGTTAAAGGATGAAATTGAAAAGGAACATAAGTATAAAAAAAGATCTAAAAAAAGGATGATGTCAACCCGGATTAATCTTTCAAATTCGTGACCCAGGTCATGATCACTTCATAAAAAAAATCATGAAACTCAATTCTTAACCAATCCAATGACGAAGGATGAAATTAAAAAAAACTTGATTTTAAAAGAGGACCCAATGCAAAAAATAAAAATCAAAAGAATGAGGATCAAATTTGAAATAAGAATATAATGACAAGACACCTCTCAATTTTAGTTAGATTAATGTGAATCCTAAGAAGAAGAGAGAGAGAAAAGAAGGAGAATGAAAAGTGTCGCTAAAACATCACCACTGCTCCCCACCAACATGTGATGCCTTGCTTGGAATCCCTCGCCACGTCGTTCTTAACGCCACTAAGGAAGCCGATGTTCGACCGCTGAAGAAAAATGCACGTGCCACTAGCACATGATTACTTCCTCCACATTGGAACGTGTGATGCAAGCACTAGCCAAGATGCCTTACTTGTTGACTTTATCCCACCATATTCATTTTAGTTTTAATTTTGATCCTTTAAGGATTAATTAATTTATATCAACATAATTTTATTTTATTTTTCCAAATCAAGTACTAATCGAGCGCCCAAAGTTTATCTTGATATTGTGAAATCCTAATATCTAGGAAACCAAAACAAATTGCAAAGTCAAGTCTCAAATAAAAACAATGCGAAATGATCAAATAAAAAAAAAAAGTGGAGTAACCCAAAAAAAAGACATGACCTCTTCCCTTTCTCATGCAAATTAATCCTTAATGTTAGCAAAAAAAAAAAAAAGGAATGAACATTTTTTAAGCTTCAATTTCAGTACTCAAAGCTCTAAATCTTTTAAATCAATAAAATTGAATTGTATTTTGTCAAACAAAACATTAACTTAGCGATGAAACATTTTCTCAACGTTGTGAGATCCTCATACAAGGGCATAAGAAATAAATTACCAAGACCAATCCTAAATCAACACAATGTTAAATGACCAAATAAAAAAATTAATGGACCAAAATGAAAAAAAAAAACTAAGGGGCAAAAAAAAGGCAACCATTATGCGATTCTAAAATGATTCATCCCGGAAGCTATAATGAATTTTTTTTTTCTTATAATGTACACTCAAATTCTTTTTGCGATATCCTAAAAATGAAAAGAAGAGGAGGAAAAACATATTATTTTTTTATATAAAAAAAATCTCCATCTTTTTTTTTCTTTCTATTGAATCTTTTTTGCTTTTTTTTTTAAATAGAACTTTTATCCTTTAACATTTCATTAGTTTTATAATTTATTTCAATTTGTTTTTTTATTTTTTTATAAGATTATCATAATTTCAAAAAAATAACTAAGTATTTAGCCGACGCTCCATTTTGCCGGCGCTTATTTGTATAATCATATTATTAAGTAAAAAATAATTAAAAAAACAAAGTTGTTAAATCTAATGAAGTCCATAATTTGAGTTACAAGTTTAATGCGTTAAGTTACAAAACTAAAGTAAATCCAATATATAATTGTCTTAATATTAAAATAAAAATATCATATTGAAATTTTTTTAAAATCAAACCATGTTTTTCACCAGTCGTTTAGATTATTTTTAAACCCATTAAATCAACTAAATCACATTAAAACAATTTCCATAGAAAAAAAAAATAAAGTTTAACTCGCTTAGTATAGTACTAAAATGATACCTAATCTCATCCTAGACATTTCTTTTCACGTTCAAGAAATTTTTAATCCAACCCAGAGCGGGGCGCAAGCACGGAAACTAGTATAGTACTAAAATAATACCTAATCTCATCATCTTGGTTTCAAAGAAAGATATAGCAGCAGCAATTCTCTCTTTAATTTACCTGTTTTTGATTGATATCGGACAATCGGTCAAGAATTGTCCACGAATAGATAAAACTGTCAGAGGTGCTTAAAGCCATGGAGACAAGCTGCTCAGCTCTTGGTGGATAAATTCGTTTGTATTATAACCTTAAGATGGTTCTATAAACATCAGGATACGCAAACTGATAAAAAAAGTTTATGGGAGGATGCAAAAAAGTAAAGGAAACTTGTACGCACAGTCAACGGAAGCTAACTGATGCAATAACAAAGGAAAATAATCACAACGCATCCAGAGATTGGTGAAAATTGTCAGATAGATATTCATTTTGCAGTCAAGAGAGGAAGACACAGTGATCAACTTCGGCTATTCGTTGCACAAAATTACCCCTAAATCATTGCTCATCACAAGCAGAATTCTTGAATGAAAGAACGAACCTGCTGTATAAACGAATGTGACAAGTAGCACAATATATCTGTCCGCCACCCTGAAACAGGCATCAGATGATCCTATGTTAAATACATGGTCTTTTCACATGTGAGACAAAAGCATGTCTTATGGCTGCCTTTTCCTTCTCTGTAATGTACAATGTACCAGAAACAGTGCAGCTGTTTTGAAAAAGATCTAAACACCTGTACATGCCATTGCAATGTGAATTTTGTCTCTCCCAGATGACAGCACAATTGCAACATGAACTTTACCTTTCCACAGATGAGCACTAACAAAGCCTTGTGTTTTTGAAGATCATGGTGAGCTGCCAACTAATTGGGTGCAGGAGGAGCATGCTCATTAGGTTGGTCTGGTATGCCAACCTCACCAGCAGCAACACCAGCATTCCTGCGTTGCCTTTCACGAAAATAGAGAACCGTAAGAAGACAGACAAATAGAGTAAGTATTGTTGCATTCCCTTCTTCAAGGATAACATTCTCCACCCATGCTTCAATTTTTGGATAGAATTCAGGCAACGAATCAATCACTTGTACCTAAAACAGAGACAAAGACAAAGAACCACTGGATCTGTTAGTCGAAGTATTATAAAACAATTCTGAAACTCAACCCTAAATACCAAACTAATTATGTTTGACTACAGGTATCATCTTTTCCCCATGCCCTCCTACAGAAAGCATTATCTGCAAGTTTCACATTCATTGGATATGAGCTGTGAAACATTCAATGTCTTCCCTAGATTTTTTGCCTGATTTTCATATTAGCCCTCCAAAAATTATATTTTAGCTTTAAAATCCTCGCGGTGACCTAACTCCCCCCTCCCCAACCACAGAGAGAGAGAGAAGGGCATAGATTCACAGGATCAACTGCAC
Organism: Populus x sibirica; assembly: GCA_019202695.1. NCBI lineage: Eukaryota > Viridiplantae > Streptophyta > Magnoliopsida > Malpighiales > Salicaceae > Populus > Populus x sibirica. Next base: position 1,590,314 of record JAGMVL010000500.1, read on the forward strand.
TATAAAGGAAGTCACATGAATGCCATTATACATCAAAAGGAACTTGCACCCTAAAACAGATTAAGAAATTGAGGGTCCAAAAAAGTTCCAATTTTAGCATATTTAAAAATTAAAGGTCCACAAAATTCCAATTGTAGCACATTTATTGGTGGAAAAACAAGGAGGAATAATATTTTGTATCATTTCCTATACTAATTGCAAGAAAGAAACTAAACAAGAGAGAAACAATCTTGCACCAAAGTTTAGATAGAACGGAAATTAAAAGATTTCAGTTTCTTATTCTCCTCGTTATATTTTTTTGGTAAACTCACTAAAGATTTATTCTGTTGTCCAGGACACAATAAAAAAAAAAATTATTTTCTCCCTCATCCAATTGCTCAGCAAACCAAAGAGCAAAATTTTTTCCCATTATAAACTGACTGCATTGGTGGGGTGAACTTTGCATGGGATAAAAGACAATTTCTAGCAAGAAGGATCACCAACAGCAGGCAAAAGTTTTCACCAGATGTTGTAGGAATTTGAGAAACTAAGAGGAAGAAAACAAAAGAACATCTATCCTTGTGATAATATGATTATTGCATCAGCATTCTAATTTTCTGCTACAGAAAACCCCCAGAGACCCAGGGGACGGTAAGTTTCTGATCAGCAACAAAAAAACATGCTATTTGAAGCAGTAAACTACATGATTTGAATAATTGAAATAAAATGCATATCGAGTCCTAAATATTCATTCAACTTTTCAGAGAAGTTTTAGCAAGTTAGGACTGAGACTTTCCAGTGGTTATAAACTAGAAACATCAAAACAAGCACTGGGTGACACAATTAACAGGGAAATAGTGGAATATGACCGGCTCATGTATACAAAGGAATTCTGATCAATTGATTTTTTTATCCAATTTATAGAGTTGAATTCTGATAAATTGATATAAGCTGATGTCTAACTTGCACCGTCATCTAATTTTCACATCTATGCTTATTGAAGACAGCATGAAAAGCAGATAAATAAACTGACCATGAAACTGTCTGCGTAGTTCTTTCTTATCCACAAGCTTGTGAGGGCCAGTGTGACAGGTAACTTTGCTGCAGAATCGATCTCTAGAGCTTGGTCATAGTATCGCTTGGCAAGATGAAGGTCAAATGGAAGTCCTTTACCATGCTCATGCATGTAACCAAGATTGAACATAGCTTGTGCATTAGATTGAGATTTGGCATGCATGTAAGCCTCTGCTGCTCGTTCATAATCCCTCACAGTGCCCTAAAAAAAGGAGAAAAGAGTTTGGGAAATTTATAGGATGAAAAAACAATTCAGAAACTGAACAAAAAAGCACCAAAAGGCATCAAAATTGTGAAAGACATCACATACCCGACCATAGTAATATGCATCACCAATCAGCAAAGCAGCATGTTCATTACCCTGCTCTGAAGCTTCCCACCACAAAGAATGAGCCTGCTGGTGTCTTTCTGAATCTGTACAAAATCCAGATTCTCCCACGCACATGCTATGCTCTGCATATTTGTCAAGAATCCATGCAGCATTACTTTGTGCAATCTCATAGCCCAGCTCGGCCATCCTTGAATACAACAAGGATGCTTTTCCTACATTGCCTTTTAGGTATGATTCCAATGCCCATCTGGACAAGGAGTTCCATGGGCCTCGTTCTGCTACTAGTTTGTATAATCCAGTAGCCTGAACAAAGTCAAGCTCTCTAGTAAACGAATGGGATACAGATGTTGATACATTTTAAAACTGTTTGCAAACATAAACCAATCACTAGAAGTGCAGGGTCAAAAGGCGTGCACACGCGCGCGCGCGCGCGCACATATATATGTTTCTCAAAGATCCAAAAATATGTAATCTCAAAATCTCACTTTAATTGTAGGGTGGTGGTGGGATAGCATTCATACTCTAGGCATGATTGTCATTATTAGCCTCTAATTAAAAGAAGCAAGAAACATAAAATAATTTAAAGAACAGAAAACAATGAGCTACTGTTACAATTGTATTTGGGATCTTGCCAAGTTACATTAGTTAGAAGATTTAGAGTTCAAACCAAACTCATTCACTTGATAGAAATCCAAATTACTAGGTTCCTGTAGATCCCAAACAAAATACCTTGGCAATAGAGATTACACATTTGATTAAAACTTATTAGACACTCAATATCTTCAGAACATGGGTCCGATACAGATTTATGGATCATCTCTCAGGAATCTAATCAATAACCTGATCTATTAACAAATTACCACCCGGGACTCTCAATAGCTTGGAAAAGAGATATTCTTTTGAATTTATTTAGTATTGTGTCACTAGATTTTCCTAATATAAGTGCTCTGATGAACCTGGAAATTATCAACAAAGACAATGTCCAGGACATGCAAGGATTCTGAAAGCAGTGAGAAAATAAGTGAACAACCACTAAGGCAATCTGATTGATCCTTCACTAATCTGACAAAAGCGGGAAATAACTGAATAATAAGATATGGAGTTATGGGAGCAAGAGGAAAAGGAGAAAGCGCATAAAAAGTTTGAGATGCATATTGTCATAAAGAGCCTGGGTAAGAGCATTGAAAGGTAAAGAAACCAAATTTACCATAGGAAGATTCTTTTTAAGCCCCACACCCTTATGAAACATCTTTGCCAGCTGGTAAAATGCCTTTGGTTGACCTGCATTAGCAGCTACTATAAAATATTGGCATGCTAGCTTTACATCTCTCTTTACCCCAATCCCTTTAAGATGTATTACTCCAAGGTTATAGTGCCCACCAGCATCTTCATTGTCAGCAGCCCTCTCAAAGTATTCTTTTGCCTGTAAGGAAAAAAAAGGATTAGCTTTGACGCATATTCTAAAACTATGCAATAAAAGAACATGACAACATGCAGGCAAATACAAAGAAGATAAATTTTGAGAGATTTGAGATGTGCATACATTGCATTGATACAGAATGTTCGAAGGCCATCACTTAATCATGGTCAGATCCTGTATTTTTTCCTAAAGTCATGACTCCCAAAACTCAAACTTGCACCCTTGTGGTTGCAAAGTTGAGACTTTTACCATTGCATGTAACAATAGACATTATAGGTACAAAAGTTCTCATGTATGAAACAGCTAAAACCACAACAGGAACCTAACCTGAAACTCTTGATGTAATTGGATAACCAGTACAGAGCATCCAATCAACTAAATCTTAACACTAGTATTTAGATAGCAAAGGAAGCCAAGCTACACAAATAACACACTGAGGATTTAAAACAAATTTATGCAATATAATCAGGGATAAATTCACAGCTTGATTAGAAACTACAAACCAGGCCTCCCTAGCAATCTCAATCTGATGAGGCAATGATCATATCGAAACAAATTTATGCACTATAATCAGGGATAAATTCACAGCTTGATTAGAAACTACAAACTAGGCCTCCCTAGCAATCTCAATCTGATGAGGCAATTATCATATCAAAGAGAAAACAGCACATGCCACGTAAGTAGACCAAAACAGGTAAGCAAGCAATCCAGTCTTTAATTCACAAAACAATAACAAGAAACGCCAAATTCAGCCAATATGATGACAACGAAGACAAAATTAACTTACTTTAGTGTAGTTCTTCTTTTCCACTCCATAGCCCTTGACATACAAATACCCCATGCCATTATAAGCCGAATAAAGCTGCTGTTTTGCTGCAAGTGTAAGCCATTCAAGCGCTTTAGTATAATTCCTCTCAACTCCAGCTCCCCGCGCATATATTTCACCAAGAAGTTCCATTGATCTAGGTTCCCCTTTCTCCACAGCCTTTGAAAACCATGCCAATGCTTTAGCATGATCACGCCTCAATCCTCTTAATCCAAAGTAGTAAAAATACCCAATTTTATACATAGCACCTGCATTCCCTTTTTGAGCTTGATATTCCAAAATCTGGAACACGTCATCATCCTCCCCTCGTGATTTCCTCAAGGCCTCCTTATTCTCCTCAGCCCCATTATGTATCCTAACTGGTTCAATCACGGGAGAATACTTTGAAATCAAAAAACTATTTACTGCTACTTCTGCTAATTCCGCATATAATTTAACTGCCTTTTCATACATCTGAAAACCAAAAAATAACATGAAATCATTATCAAAACAACAATTAAACAGTACATCAAATAAAAAAAATATTAAAACAACTCACGTGCTGCCGGTAATAAGTGTAGGCAATAGCCAGTTTAGACTGCAAATTGCCTCCCTTGGCCGCGAAATTATGATACAAAAAAGCCTTAGCTTTATTCCTCTCTTTAATTTGCCCTAACCCATACAAAAACCCTAAAACCGATTGGGCATGCGAATTCCCCTTTACACTGGCCAATTCCTCAATTTCCGCCACTGATTCCTCCATAACTCCAACCTCGCCGTCACTCACCGCCGACAACATCTTCTCCACGGCGGAGTAATACTGCTCCATCTCCTCATCGAGTTTCGATTCGGAGGTGGAGGAATTGACGGCGTCGGGTTCAAAGATCGGGCGCCAGGAGCCAGGTTCGAGTTCGTGTTCAGGTTTGGAGTCGGAGTCGCCGAACTCGTCCCACTCGGGCAGTGACTCAGCGGGGTCCGCATCGGTGGTGGTGGCGGAGGAAGGGATGTCTTTAAGGTCGTCTTGTGAGAGGATGAGAACGAATGGGCCGGCGAGGAGAGAGGGGGGGAGGAGAGAGAAAATTAGGAGAGAGAGAGTGAGATTGTATTTCTGCATTTCGATATTGATGCCGAGAGAAACGAAGGGGTGTTTTTTTTTCTCAAGTTGAAGTATGTATAGGTTTCCTTGGCAGTTGCCACGTCATCTGGTGTTGAATAGCAAACGATTTCGTGCCATGTTAGCATTTCCTCCAAAGGGAAACAGAGTTTTTTTTTTTATCTATTGAAATTTAACTTGATTTCTGAAGATATTATTTTTATTATTGTAATTATCATAATCATGGAGTATTTGATTGAGTTATGAAAAGATAAAACAAATTTTGTATCCACATAATTAACTAATTTACCTAATATTTTTTAATCATTTACTAATTTACATAATAAATAATATTTTATTATATGTATTTTATTTTTTTAAGATAATTACATTACATAGAAAATAAAATAAATAAAGAGGGAAATCAATGTCTCTTTTATTGGTGCTTGAAAATTTGTTCGGTGCTAAATATTAAAAAAAAAAACTATTCTCTTTTATGTTGAAATAGTTTTAAGCCTTTTGGGGAAAAAAAAATTGAAGTTGAAATGGTATTTTCAAGTAAAAAAAAAGTTGAAAATCATATTTTTAGGGTTTCAAAAATTGATGACACAAATAAAAGTAGTATAGAAAAAATAACAAGGACAATAACACATAATACATAATTATACCGAATAAAAACTTCATGAAAAACTTAATTAAAAATTTTATTACTAATTTGTTTTTCCAAGTAGTCTGCTTGTCTAAGAAAAGGTTATAACCCCTTAAATAAACTTAAAAACTTATATAACTAATAAAGTAACCTAAAAATATAAGAAATGTAATAAATTTTTAAACAAACTAGGAAAAAAAAGTCCTATATAAATTTGAAAAAATAATAAAAGAATTTTAAACTAAATAGAAAAATAATTTTAGATCAACTAGGAAAATATAGCAAATTTTAAATAGTAACTTCTGAGAATTATCAAAAAACCTTTATAATATCTAATTGCTGTGAAATTTTAACTCTGTACGAAACAAGTCCTTTAAAATCTCCTTTAAAATTTATAGTCCAATCCAATAGTTAGATAAAAATTTATGCTCAATAACATAAAATTACACATTAAGAAAAAATCTTATGCATCAATCTCTTCAGATTGGAAAGAACTCTTCCTCGAGTTCAAGTTGCTTTTATTTTGATCTTGTGGATATCTAGTCAAAACTCTTCGATCCTTTTTTTTTCTTCTTTTCAAGTATATAATAATTTTAGACATCAACTCTAGTCCCTTTATCTTAACATTTATACAAGAAATAACAATTAAAAAACTATTTCTCTTTCAATGACTTTTACAGTAATAAATTGCAAATCTCAAACATACTTCTTGAATTTGTGTTATATTCATATAAACCTCGAATATATCTATTTTTGTGATAACATCAAACTTGTAATCAAAAGGATCAACATGATTTAAATCAATAAAAAAAAATTATTGAGCATCTTCCATGTTTTTTTTGCACTCAACTTTTAACTCATCAACAAGAACACCATCAATAATATCATCATTATTATTATTACTGTAATTATTTTTATGATCCTTTTTTTTTTCTTTTCAAGTATATAATAATTTTAGACATCAACTCTAGTCCCTTTATCTTAACATTTATACAAGAAATAACAATCAAAAAACTATTTCTCTTTCAATGACTTTTACAGTAATAAATTGCAAATCTCAAACATACTTCTTGAATTTGTGTTATATTCATATAAACCTCGAATATATCTATTTTTGTGATAACATCAAACTTGTAATCAAAAGGATCAACATGATTTAAATCAATAAAAAAAAATTATTGAGCATCTTCCATGTTTTTTTTTGCACTCAACTTTTAACTCATCAACAAGAACACCATCAATAATATCATCATTATTATTATTACTGTAATTATTTTTATGATCCTTTTTTTGTTTTCTTTTCAAGTATATAATAATTTTAGACATCAACTCTAGTCCCTTATCTTAACATTTATACAAGAAATAACAATCAAAAAACTATTTCTCTTTCAATGACTTTTACAGTAATAAATTGCAAATCTCAAACATACTTCATGAATTTGTGTTATATTCATATAAACCTCGAATATAACTATTTTTGTGATAACATCAAACTTGTAATCAAAAGGATCAACATGATTTAAATCAATAAAAAAAAATTATTGAGCATCTTCCATGTTTTTTTTTCACTCAACTTTTAACTCATCAACAAGAACACCATCAATAATATCATCATTATTATTATTATTACTGTAATTATTTTTATATAATCATCAATGGTATGATCATCAAAATAAAAATCATAAGTTGATAGGGAATATCAATCCACATCTATCTCAAAACAAACAAGATCATTAAAATCTTCACAATACGTATCCCGATCAAGAAACTGTATCCTCTACTCATGCATTTGAAATAGGTTCTTAAAACTGGTCATGGATTCATGATCACTCATCTCACGATCCTCCAATATTCTCTTCTTCATCTCTGCTAATCGACAAGATATTTCTTCTAATTGCCTTACATGTTTGTTATCTCTAGTTAACGAGTTAATTTTGTAATTTATCTTTGTATGTCTTCTATCACCAGCACCTAAATATTTCTCTCCCGGGGAGGGGGGGAATCTCTTCACCCTTTATAAACTAAACACTTTATGCTCTATGACTTATTCAAACCATGGTTATTTAATAGCACACAATAAACAAAATAACCTGGAAATGCATCACGCAACAAGCAATAACTCGGGATCATTTGGTTCTAATATCAATTGATACAAACGTAGGCAATAAAAAAAAGACATTAAGCATAAGAACATATAATTTTGCTGAATAAGGATCACACAAAAACCCTAATTCGAAACTTTATTACTAGATATTTTCTCTTCAAGTAGTCTATCTCTCTAGAAAGTTAACAATCCTTTAAATAAACTTTAAAACTTACAAAAACCAATAATGAAACCCATAAATAAAGAAAAAGTAATAAATTCTTAAAAAATCTAGGGAAAAAAAGTCCTAAATAAATTTGAGAAAATAATAAAAGAGTTTTAAATAAATACAAAAAAGATTCTTAAAGCAATTAGGAAAATATAGCAAATATCCAATAGTAACTTCTGTGAATTATCAAAAGACCTTTATAATATATGATTGCAATGGAATCTTAACCCTAAATCAAACAGGGCCTTTAGAATTGCTTAGAAAAATTACAGTTTGATCCAATGATTGGATCGAATATTGTGCTCAATAACATAAAATTATGTATTAGAGAAAAATCTTCAGCATCAACTAGGTTTGACTTTCCAGCTATTGGAGTTAGTTTAAAAGTGAACCAGAAGACAATGCGTTGTCTTTATAGGCAGGCGATGCATCATCTATGTCATAACACAATTCTGGGTTATTCCTAAAAAACTTACATTTTTCTTGAAAAATAAAATAAAGGTTGGTAACGTAGAGACAGCAAGACGGGAAATCAAGATGCAATTTTAAAAGAAATTTGAGATCTAATTATACCCATTATGCCGAAAATAGAGAAATAATGCAAATTCAAGGTCAAATTAAATTATTATTGGATGAATTTGCATAAAATTTAAGTTAAAGGACATAATTAAATTTTTAATAGGCCAATTTGATTTAATCATGGGTCAAATTGAATTTTAATTATGTTTAAGAATTAATTTTGGTCCAATTGAAGGATTTAGTTAAGTGCAAGGACTTCATTATTCTTGAAATGGGTCAAATTAATTTTATTAGGGGCTTAATTAGTGAAAAATTAAGTTTGGGAGCCAAATTTGAGCTTAATTAAGAAGATTGGAAGTTTAAGAGATCAAATTTAATTTTTACCACATTAATTGATTGAAATCATGGGTAAAATTGCAAGAAAATTGAAGTTTTGGGGTCAATTAATGGTCAAATTAAATAAATTTGCAGCTAAGAACCATTTTGTAAGAGGTGTCAAACTATAGGGGCTTAATTGACAAAAACCAGAGGTGAAATTGAAGAAATCTGAGACCGAGAATCATATTGAAAAAGACGCATCAATCTGGGATTCAAATTCAAGTTCTACAATGGCTAAATTGCACTAAATCAAAAGTATAGGTTCAACTAGGGGTGAAATTAAATCAAATTTAAAGGGGGAGGACTGAATTGAACTTTGGCCAAAAACAGAACTTTGGTATTGTTCATTATCTTTTTCATTATTTTGCTAAACAAGCTGTCTGGGTGGCTATTTTGCAAGTGCAGTTAATACCTCATATGTCCACCAAAATTGACAACACATGAACCAAAATGGCCACTTGACATCCTTTTATCCCCGAGTATGGTTCGTTCATGCATATTATCATGAAAACGGCCCCGGCGCCGACCTAAAATAGACAACTCAAGCAGCCTTGAACTGTGAGATTTAACAGTTTATGGTGCCTACTTTAAACCAACGGTTGGGATCATTACCAACCGAATTAAGAGCTGAAATTTTTTCTCCTTGAAGAAAAGATTGCCCTCTTCCAACCCCTATAAATAGAGGTGGATTTCATGGCCTGAGAAGGAAGAAAATCGGGTCCAAATTGGTGAAAAACTAGCCTTCCGCATTAGTTTTTCTTCCCAGCCGACACCTCTCTCTGTTTTTTTCTCTCTCTGTCGTCCCAGCCACCAACCGGAGCCACCACTAGCTTGTCTGCCACCAAGTCCACAACACGTCATCAGCGCGACTGCCAACAGGCCTCCACCATGCCTTGAACAGCCGCCGCTCCTCCCTCTCTTCACTTCTGCAAAATTATTCTTCTTCCTCCACCAACGACTAGCACTGGCCACCATCTCTGCAACAGCTTCAGCCACCGTCCTCACGTCAACCCCTTCCTGTCACGACCATCCAAGCCTCTAATTTGGCACTCCGGCGTTAGGTAGCGCCGCCCCTCCATTGCTGCAACCAAGTTGTTGTATGCAAAATGACAATTCGCTCTACATGCAGCATAATTAATTAGCATGGTAGGTGGGTTGGACCAGCAACCATGTGGGCCTGGGTCGAACCATTTGGGCCCGGCCCGACCCATAAAAAGAAAAGAAAAGGATTTGTTGGGCTGAGATTGGCCCAACCCAACATTCCTATGCTCGACCCAGTCAGCCAGGCCAGCCTATGTATATTTAGTTTGTGTGTGTGTGTGTGTGTGTATTATAATATTTTAAAAAAACAAAATAAATCAAAAATCATTTCATAAAAATTGTGATTTTCTCAAATATTTTTCTACCAATTTTGCATAATATCGGATTGTATATTTATACTATAAAATATAAATCCGGTATTAAAATACCCGATTTTCTCCAAAATATTTCAAAAAAAATTCAAAAGATTTTTTTTTTAAAAAAAGAAAAAACTTAAAAACTTTTAAATTAATTTTCCCTTTAAAAAAAATAAATGTTGAATTTTCATACATACTATCGCACCCGACATCGCGGCGGCTCTAAAAAATATTTCTGGATTATGAAAAAAAACAGATTTCTGGCATCTTGTTCTTTTAAGGAAAAAGGTCTACTTTAAGGAGTCGCCACCTAGTATTATGGTCACTAGGAACCTAATTGGTCAACAGAGATTCTATGGTACGGGATTGGTTACGTAAAAGGGAAGATATTATCACCCCTTAAACGTTCTGCCTGAGGCAGACTGCATTGCTGATTTTGTCTTAAATTGCTAAATATTTATTGATTTATGCTTTGATGGTTTACTTGCAATATTCCTGACTCTGGCGCCAGTGAATATTCAACTACGAATAATTCCAACTCTAGCGTTGGTGAATATTACGTAGCTATAAAATAAATTTGGATCAATATTTTTATTCCTGACTCCGGCGTCAGTGAATAAACAAATAAAATAAATTTATTTTTACACATGCACATATTTTTTTTATTTTTCTAGCTAAATAAAATAAAATATAAATGAATAAAAATAATATAAATTTAAACAGGTATTTTTATTCTTGACTCTGGCGTCAGTGAATAAACCAATAAATTTATGTTATTTTTATTCATGCATATACATTTTTATATTTTATATTTTTTTCTACTTTTTATTTTTTTATTATTTTTCTATTTTTTTATTTTTTTATTTTGGGCTGGGCCCAGCTCAGCCCATGGGGGCTGGGCTGGACCCAGCCAGCCCGGCCCGGCCCAGTCAGGAGGCACACGCAACGCGTGTGTGCACGATGAAGGAGTAATTAAATTCAAGCTGCACAGTGACTTTGTAATGAAAAATGAAAGAGGAGGGAACGAAAAACCTACCTGATCTGCAGGTGTTGCTGGAGGCGAAGGACTGGGAATAACACTGGCTTTGGAAGATTCTCTTCTCTTCCTTTCTGTTTTTTATTTGCTTTCTCTTCTGGCTTCCTCTGTTATGTGCTCCCTAATCCTTCTTCCCCGTGTTTGTTCTTTCTCTCTTTCGTCACTGTCTTCTCTGGTTCTTATGCGTTCCTCTGTTTCTTTGAGAAGAAACAGGGGAATAATAGTCCTGTAATTCGGGCTCGTCCTTCTGGGTTATTCTCTTGTTCTCTCTGTGTGTTTATTTCCTGGGCTTTCCTCTTTCTCTAATGGTTTTTTTTCGGGTTTTCTCCTCTGGTTTTTTCTGCTCATTCGTCCTCTGTCTCCTGGGTTTTTTCTGCCCCCGTTTTCTTTATTGTTCCTCTGTTTTATAGAGTCCGATCGGTGGTAACGGACGGCATGCAGAGGGACAAAAACATTAAAGCGTCCATAACTGAGGTGAACGGCTTATTACTGCTGGAAATGGTCTCTGGTTAAAGAAGAAGAAGATGATGAACAACGTTCTTTCAACCGACGCCGTTTTGGGATATGAGGTGGCCATTTGTGTTTTGACCCATGAAGTTTTGAAAAATTTATAATTAAACCCCTGGTTTAAACAGTAATTTTCCCTGCATTTCGGCGCCTTTTACTGGTTAGTCCTTGGACTTTAATCTGCTGCAATCATATCCCCAATTAACCCCAAACTTTGCTATTTCTTCAATTAAGTCCCTGATTTCATTAATTTAATTAAATCCAAAGTCCAATTAAGTCTAAAACTTATCAATTCTCCAATTAAGCCCCTGATTGGATTAATTAAATTAATTCCAAGCTTAATTAAGTCTCAAAACTTATCAATTGTCCAATTAAACCCTTGATTGGATGAATTAAATTAATTTCAAGCTTAATTAAGTCTAAAAATTTATCAATTCTCCAATTAAACCCTTGATTGGATTAATTAAATTAATTTCAAGCTCAATTAAGTCTCAAAACTTATTAATTCTCTAATTAAACCCTTAATTGGATTAATTAAATTAATTCCAAGCTTAATTAGATTAATTTCAAAGTTTAATTAAACCCCAAAACTTCTAATCATGTTGCCCTTAACCCAAATTTTAATTCATTATTCATTTATCTCATTTTACTTGTTTTTTTTATCATTATTATTTTTTTTATCATCATCATCATTTTTTTTTATCCTTTACAGTAAATAAAATAATAATAATAATTAAAATAAAATGGTCAAAAATTGGGTTATGACATATACGATCAAATACTAAAAATTTTCCAAGCATATTTTCATAAAAAATTTCATCTTTTTCATGTTTTGAAAATCCAAAAAAAAATAGATATCATAACCAGTTTATGATCATCCCTTAGAGTTTGGCCAAAATATCAAAAACCTTATTTTCAAATTTTTTTAGGGTCCAGATGTAGACTTTAATATCTGTAGGGTGTGAAAACTACACGATAGAGTACACCCTTAGGTATTAAAGATACAATGTGTAAATAAATGTGATGTTAAAATTCAAACTTTAGAATGGTTAGGATTTAACCCAATAAGATAGAGATTTTCTTATGAAGAGATATTTACCTTAAATCTTAGAAAAGACCAACGAATAGAAACCTGACTTAGAAAAAAAAACCAAAAAAACAACAATGCAGCTTACCTTAGGTAGGGTGCACTGGGAGTAATGCGTCTTCCCCTTGCACAACCTGTCCCTTACCTAGACTCTTGCAAACCATAGGTTTCTAGTGACCATAATACTAGGTGGCGACTACGAACATTAATCATAATATCATGATTAAACCAGAATCATTTCCCTTCCTAATACACCCACACCTCATCCGGAGGCACGATCAGTAGCCTCCGCCGTCGTCAAATGACGTCGCGGCGCTCGTACCCTATGACAGTCTAATATATATATATATAGGTGAATAATATGTCGTTTGCTTTTAAAAATAAAGGTGCATGGATGTGGGCTTCTATGCCCATACGTCTTGATTGTTTTATCAGCCTAAGCATGGCATTTTTGGATATCCCTATATTGTTTTCTTTATTTTTTAGTGTTTTTACTAAAAAAATAACTTTAAATCAATTTATTATTTAAAATCATATTTAAGCGATTATCCAATTATATCATTGTTTTTTTAAAAGATAATCAATTATGCCATTGTTTTTAAAAAGATTAGGGCTTTTTTATAATGATATCATCAATTGCTAATTATGTATTATCCTAATATGTAAAATTGTAAAAACAATTTGCTCGTTAATATCGAGTGATAATAAAATATCTATTTTTCATTGTTGATATATATATTCCATTTTAGTTCAAACAATTATAGTTTTCATGAATATGTTTTTTGATTGTTATTACTTTTATTCAATAAAATATGTTGCTAATAAGAAAATCATTTTATTATCAAAATAAAAATTACACTAATTAGAAAAACTCAATTTTTATTAAAAAATAGATTTTTTCTTCATAATTTTATTCGTTATTTTTTATGTGAATGCAACTTTTTATTATTGCATGATTAAGTAAAACATAGATTTCAAAAAGTTTCCACAATAATGTGCTAGCAACTATGTTAATTACCTAAACACTCTAAAAGAGCTAGGATTTTTTATGATGTTTTATTGTTATAATGACCAGTAAGCACCTTCATATATATTTTTAATTGTGTTATAACAATTTTGTGTTGTAGCTAAGTTTGTTAGTGCATTGGATAACCTTGAAGTCGCAGGTTCAAGTACTGGATGGTGCAAACATTTTCAGAATTGTGACAGATAATATATTTTTTTTCTTCAAAAAAACAAAGGGTTAATGGCATATCATCCTTCCCTTTAATAAAAGAATTAAAGAAGGGCTAGGCATGCGGACCTAGCCTTCAAGTACGCTCGTATCTGGCTACCACATGGGCATCAACTAGGTATTGGGCTTGGGTCTTTACTATCTTTTTCTTTTTTACTTTTTTTTTCTTTGTTTTTTGTTTTGACACTTAATTTTTTTTTATTAGATTCACTTACTCTTTAGAAACATGGTTTTTAAATACTATTATATATTTTTATTTGACTTTTAATAATTTTGTATTTAATTTGGGAAAATTACATGTAACCTTTTATACTTTGTTGATTTTTCGCTTTGCCTCTGTATTTTGAAAAAGACATTTTAAATCTTAAACTTTAATAACTTTATAATACTTTATATCCTTCTAATTTGGCACCAAAATAAAATTAAGGTAGAACCTTTTCAACCCAAAATCTATTTTGCCCAAAATACCTAGAAAACATTATAGAGAAATTGATAAACTCATTTATAACCTCGAAAAACATAAAAAGCAGTTTCAAAATCCGAAACCAACCCAAAACAAAAAATCTTATCGAGATATATGTTTTTCTAGGCAATTTGAAAGTAAATAATATGTAGTATGAACTCTCCTCATCAAATAGAATAATTTGACACTAATATCGATTGATTTTCTCTAACCACTTTCAAATCAAAAACCTTTGATTAATCTCAAAGAACTCTTGGTATTCCTACTAAAGGAACCTTTGATTTTTCTAGATTTAATTATTGATTTATGGTGCTTAATTAAAGATTGATAATGATGAAAATTAATTCTTCAACTTTTTAACTTCCAAAACTCACTATAAAATTAGGGTGAAAGAAGAGTTTCTAACATAATTTTTTTTTTATATAGATTTTTTCATTCTTTCTCATCTCATTTTTAGTGTTTTCATTCTCTTTTATGTTTTGGTTTTTTTCTCTCGAATCTAGAGCTTAGGTTAATACTTTGTTAAGAAATATTTAAGTTCTTTTAATTTGATTCAAAGACCTTGTTTAGAAGTGCATATAAACTAAAGTGGTGGTGTTGAAATATCGAGAAGCATATTACATACATTTTAATTGCACAAGTAAATAGTAATAAAATATTAAGAATAAATGATTTATTGTTGACAACAACAACAACAACAACAAAACAAAAGTTTCTTTCCTTCAAAGTGTTTCAACAAATAAGTACTTTTATTTGTTTTAAGTTGAACATTGCTATTTTTATTATTAGTATGCATGCTAATTACTTTAATCTTATATATTATAACTTTGAATATATGCTTAATATACATTCTAGTATTCTTTTTATTATATTTAAGGTTGAAAGCATATTTATCTTGAATTTTATTTTGCATGTTTATAGATTTTAAATTATATATACTATACGCTTACCTTGAATAACCTTTTATGTTTTGTATGCTCTTGTTATGATAAACTAAAAACCATTGATTATTAGTCTAATATAATACAACATATTTCGACAACAATATTAGTGCTTTAAAAAATTAGAAGTAATTAAAAATTTAATTTGAATATGTATCAAGAATTTTCATTTTATTTTATGATATGATAGCTAAAATTCAATCAATTCTTATATAAATATTTAATTATATTACATAAATGTGTGAATATGTTTGTAAACAAACTTCTGTTGGGTATTTATTGACAAAATAAATAGTGATTTAACTTATATCACCATTTTCAAAAATTGAGAATAATTCAGAATTTAAATTGAATAAGCATTGAGAAGTTTCATTTTATTATTTAAATAAATTTAATAAATAAATAATTATATTGAATATTTCATTATTTAAATTCATCAAACTATTCAATAAATGATAACGGTCAATTCTAGTTAATGTTTATTATATATATATATATATATATATATATATATATATATATATATATATATATAAACAGCATGTCAAATTAGAGTCCTTATCAGTAATATTATAAAAAAAAATAATCTGAAAGGCCTACCAACAACAATAATATGAAAAACAAGGCAAAATAAACTTAATCGTATTCGAGCATTCACCTTCAATTTAAATAATATTATAAAAAATAAATACCATTAAAAAACTAAATAAAAAAACATGCCATCATTCATCCTCTTCCTTCAATCCTTAAAATATGAAATAAAAGGTTGTTTTGTGTGTAAAATTCAAATTTATTTATTTATTCAACAACAATAATTTTTTAAAAATACTAAATAAGTTCATGATTTTTTTTTACAGCGAACATAATTTATTTGTCTGTTTGTACTATTCAAACTAAGGATGTAAAGTAATTCATTGATAATTTTGTTTTTAATTCAAAAAATCTTGATATTTTTCTATCTAAAATCCTGATATTTATAAGTTTAATAGACTTCAACTAATTTAGTCGAATTGAGTTAGCTTACTAAGAGGTAAATTTTTTTTAATGATGGTGTACTTCATTCACAAGACTCGAACTAAAAATTTTGTTTTAAAAAAAAACGCCGAACCATTTAAACCAACAATTATTAGTTTTTTTTTAAAATTTAATATTATTAAAATTTCAAACCTTATTAATTTTTTTAGAAATATCTATATGAAAATATTAACAAGACTAATAAATACAGCATAGAAATAACAAGGTCAGGTCATATCTTGTCTCAAGTGGGGCCGAATAAGACATGGTATTTTAATTTGAAAAAATAAATAAAATGTGTTGATGTTATTTCAGCAAAATGTGTGTCGTCTGTAAGGGTATTGGCTATCAGCACGGAAATTGCATTTACATGCTCTTCTCTCAGGATTGAGGAAGCACAAAAACATACACAGACGGGATATGAGATACCAATCATGTCAATTTGTTTTTAGAAATTAGGATCCCATACTTATGAATAAGCATTAAAATATTTATTATTTTTTTAAAAAAAAATAATAAAATAATAAAAGGGTACAATAAACGAATTTTAAGAAATAGAAAATCACTATTTAGTTGGAATAAGTCATTTTGATTTTCTCTAATAACATACATCGCCTATTAATTAAAAGAATTTTTTAAAAATAAAAGTTGATGTATCAATAGAATACTTGATTGATATAAAAAAAAATTGGTGTGCTTAAATGAAAAAAAGAAAAGTCTGTATACTCTATTGAGAAAAGTTGTAAAGTTGGTATACTATTTGTATAATTATTCTTTATTTATTTATTTATTTATTAAATTAGGATATTTTTGAGAAATATCCAGTGTACCAAATCTAAATTTTGTATCATATACAACCGTAAAGAATTTTAAAATATTATAGCTAAACATAGTTATTAAACTCAACTTGAGTTTGATTCAGCTAAGAAATCAGATCTTAGATCACATAAGTTAACTTAAATTAATATGAAAAATAATTTAATTTTTTTTTGAGATTTTAATATTTTACGTGAAAAAATTTAAAAACTTTTATATATATATAAGCTATATAGAACTATTCCATATAAAAAAGTTAAAGAAACATTTGATGTATATATAGTGTATATATATAACTATCCCATAAAAAATTAAAAAATAATCATTGTAAATAAAAAGTTATCTCATATGAAAAAATTAAAATTTTTTTTATATTAATGAAGAATATATATATATATATAAAACATTCCATGAAGATATAGAACATAAAAATGTTAGATCAAGTATTTATAAATTAATTATATATTTTTTTGGGTTTATAAAAAAAACATAAAAAAAGTTGACATGCCTTCTAGATTTGACCAGGACAATTTCAAATCTAAATATTTACAATCTGAAACCTGCCCAATAACTCGAGGAGTCCAGGTCACACGTTTACTTGTTTAGAGGTGATTATTTTTGATTCGGTTCGGTTTTTATCAAAAAAAGTAACCGAACCGAATTTTTTTTTTTGAAAAAAAAACAAAACCGAACTGAAACCGGATCAAACCGACCGGTTTCGGTTCGGCTCGGTTTTTTAGGGCAAAAACAGGTTCAAACCGGTTTGGCTCGGTTTTTTCGGTTTTGGCTCGGTTTTTTCCGATTTTGGCTCGGTTTTTTCTGGTTTGGCTCGGTTTTGGCTCGGTTTGGCTCGGTTTTTTCTGGTTTTTTGTCGGTTTCGGTTCGGTTTTTTGCTTATAAAACCGAAACCGAACCGAACCAGCTGGTTTTTTCAAAAATTTAATTGATTTAATTGGTTTTTTTTCGGTTATTTTTTTTCAATTTTCTTAGTTTAATCGATTTTTCAGTTTTTTTGCTCACCCGTATACCTGTTAGGGCACGTAGCTAAGGATGCATGCTTTGCGAAATATTAATGTGTTTCTTGAACAAAGTACACATCTTGGTTTGGTATTGTAACAATGTACTGTACTTTAAATATTATACTGTGTTGGTATTTTACGTTCTATAAATTGAAAGAGATAATTATAAAATTAGTGTTTGGTAATTAATAGTTCTTCTTTTAAATTAGATTGGTAAATTAAAAAAAACAAAACAATTTTCTCTTATGTTGCCTTATAAAGTAAATTTCTCTTTACAAGGATTTTAACAAATTCATAGAAGATGATAAGCCGTATTGTATATTTATTTTTGCTGTATTTGTTTTTAGAAATGGCTTCACCGCTAAAAATTAAAAAAAAACAACAATAAAAATATAAATTTATTATTTTTACTTTTATATTTTGTTTTTTTTACTGGGAAGTAAATATAAAAATGAAAACAAAAACAAACACATCCTTAAATATCCGATGTTAAATGTTGACAACTCCTCACCTCATGAAGGTATATATATGTATTACACTTTTTCTACTTCCCCACCTTAACACCACATAACCCAAAAAAAAAAAAAAAAAGAGCAGCAAAGAAAACGCTACCACCCAAATGGCGGCAGCAGCCTCTTCTCTGACAACACCAAAACTCACCTCCCCATCTCTCCAATCCCTCTACAGAAAACTCCCCCTTTCCTTCCCTCTCTCCCCCTCCTCTTCCTTCCTCCCTCTCCCCAAAACCCCAACCACCACCACCACTTTCCTCTCCTCCCGCCGCCCTCTCTCTCACCACCAGCGCCGCCATCTCACTACTCGTGCGGAGGCCGAAAACGGCGCTGAACCTTCCCGCCACTATGACTTCGACCTCTTCACTATCGGTGCTGGCAGTGGAGGCGTCCGAGCTTCTCGCTTCGCAGCCAATTTCGGCGCTTCTGTTGCCGTGTGTGAGCTTCCGTTCTCCACTATCTCTTCGGAGACAACCGGAGGCGTAGGCGGCACGTAAGTAGGGACACGTGGTTGAGAACTTGATTTGCCAGCTTTAATTGAACAGAAGAAAATAAGAATTCAGTCGAATTATGTTATATTTTTTAATTTTTAATATATTTAATGTAGGTGTGTGCTTCGTGGATGTGTACCGAAGAAACTGCTTGTTTATGCATCGAAATATGCTCATGAATTTGATGAGAGTCGGGGTTTTGGATGGAAGTATGACAGCGAACCACTTCATGATTGGAATACTTTGATGGCTCACAAAAATGCCGAGTTGCAGCGCCTGACCGGTATTTATAAGCACATTCTCAATAACGCTGGTGTCACTTTAATTGAAGGCCGCGGGAAGGTAAATTAATGCTTTGAATCCGCACATGTTTGTGTAGTTGTGCTTTACATGCTGTTTGGAAATAAGATTTGAGTAGAAATGAAATCATTTCGACACCATTTATCCAACTCTAGTGTTTGGAAAGCTTTAAGCAACATAAACGAACACTACAACCAATTAAAATTACAGATTTTTGTGGATTTGCTTCATAATTGACCCACTTAAATTAATTCCACTAACACCCCCTTCACATATGCTTGAATAGGTTTTTAGGGACGAGGGCAAGTTGGGTAAATGATGTATTTTCACTAATTCAAGTCCAATGAATTTGACAATTTTAAAACTTAATCCAAACCAAAGAATTCAATTAGCAAATCAAATAAATTCAACCTACACAAATAGTTGAAATCAATTTTAGTGTAGAATTGGTTCCAAACAGGCTATTAATGTTTTTTCAATTGTTGAGTTAATGTTTGTAGATTGTTGACCCACACACAGTTGATGTTGATGGAAAGCTCTATTCTGCACGGCACATACTTATTTCTGTTGGAGGACGCCCGTTCATTCCTGACATTCCTGGGAGTGAATACGCGATTGATTCTGATGCTGCACTTGATTTGCCATCTAAGCCAGAGAAAATCGCCATAGTTGGTGGAGGGTATATTGCGTTAGAATTTGCTGGAATTTTCAATGGCTTGAAGAGCAATGTTCATGTATTTATAAGGCAGAAAAAAGTATTAAGGGGATTTGATGAAGAGGTGATGAATTGTTAGTAATTCTAGTTGCTTACTGGATACATGCTTGCATTTGCCTCACAATTAATCGGTCTTTGTATGTTCCTGTAGATCAGAGATTTTGTTGCAGAGCAGATGTCTCTAAGAGGAATCGAGTTCCATACAGAGGAGTCACCTCAGGCTATTATTAAGTCAGCTGATGGTTCATTGTCACTGAAGACCAACAAAGGAACAGTTGAAGGCTTCTCACATGTCATGTTTGCCACTGGACGTCGGCCTAATACAAAGGTTTGAAATTTCATTTCTGTGGTTGCTTCCCTCTAGCCAATTTTAGTTGTCTCAAGGCTACTAGTTAAAACTTGGCATTGATGCGACTCCAACTATACATCCACTCTGACAGAAAAATTCAAACCTCAAACCTCAAACCACTCCATCTGTGAAGAATTCTTAGGGTGTCTTTGATCGTGAAAAATATAACTCTCCTTTGAGTAAAGGCACTTGATGATTCATCCTCAAACAACTTTATTTCTGTGCTTGACATCAAAGGGATGGATTGATGTAATGCCCACTTGTTATGATTGCAGAACTTGGGACTGGAGAGTTTGGGGGTAAAAATGACCAACAATGGAGCAATAGAGGTAGTACACTGAATGTTTCAGACCATTTTTTGCTCGATTTCATTTCATTTTTCCTTCAATAATTTCTCATTTTCTCCAGGTTGATGAATACTCGTGCACCTCAGTTCCTTCCATTTGGGCAGTGGGAGATGTTACAGATAGGATAAATTTGACTCCTGTTGCTTTGATGGAAGGTGGGGCATTGGCAAAAACTCTCTTTCAGAATGAGCCAACAAAACCTGATTATAGGTACCACCAGTAGTGCAATTGCTGGTTTTCTACTTCTGGGTACAATCTAATTTCATAAATGATCAGTTCTATAAGCTTATACTCACTGGTGCTTGTGATAAGTTTTTGGCTGGATTAAATGTTAAACTTCCAAGTTATTAACATTGGAAACAATTGCTTATGCTTGAAAAATGCATGCATTCACCAATTGATGGTTTTGCAATTCTGAATAGAATATTATTTGAGAAATGATCATCTTTATAAGTTTATTTTCACTGGTACTTGTGGTAACATTTTGAGTGGACTAAAAGTTAAACCTTCCAAGCTATTAACATGGCAACAATTGCTTATACTTGAGAAATCTATGCATGCACATTCTGTGTATGTCACAGGTGGAAAAATTTGGCTGACTTCCTCGCCCAGGCAGGTTTAGGATATAGGGAATAAAGGGTTACTTAGATACTTTATAGCTATGAGGACAAGCTAATGACTTTTTTTTTTTTTTAAATAGAGCTGTTCCATCTGCTGTGTTTTCTCAGCCTCCAATTGGACAAGTTGGTCTTACAGAAGAACAGGTGATGGTTGTTTTATTGGGTAGAAGTGTAAAAAAGGAGTCTTGTGGTTTCAGCTATTTGCACCTCAATGACAGGTGCTATGGTTTTTGCACTCAAGTTTCAAGTGGTTAGTTTGTTAGCATTTATCAAGAGCCTTTATTCCGTTAGTTTTGTATGGGTGGCACAAAGAGGTTCAACGAAACAAAGGTTTAGATGTTTAACAGGCTTGCCACCTCTTCACCCAACTAATGATATTAAGCCTCTTGCTGCTGCTAGTGGTATTTTTGTGATTGAGAGTCATCTTGAGTGCAAAACTGTGGACTTCTGTAATTGAAGTGCAAATGGCTGAAATACATGGTACTTCCTTTCTTAATAATTTTTCCTACTTTACTTGTAATAGCTAAGATTGATTTCTTGAAAGAATTATTGCAGGCTACAAAAGAGTACGGTGATATTGATGTCTTCACAGCAAATTTCAGGCCTTTGAAGGCTACTCTCTCAGGGCTTCCAGATCGGGTCTTCATGAAACTAATAGTCTGTGCTAAGACAAACAAAGTTCTTGGGTTGAACATGTGTGGAGAAGATTCACCTGAAATCGTGCAGGTGTTTTTCTTGGCTCTAACTAGCGGTTCTGTTTTTTAGTGAAGTTGATTTACAAGTTCCATAACTCCTATGGTTCTCGAATCTTTAAACTTGCAGGGATTTGCAGTTGCAATCAAAGCTGGCTTGACCAAGGCAGACTTTGATTCCACAGTGGGTATTCACCCAACAGCAGCTGAGGAATTTGTTACATTGAGGACTCCTACTAGAAAGATTCGAGAGCGTCCTCCAGCTGAGGTTTGTTGAGAGCAAAGACCTTTTATATCAGTAATATGCTTTCAATCTTGGTAACAATTTTTGAAACAGCTTAATAAATTAACAATGCTGTGTCCAGAACACATTTTACAGTTCTTGGTCAAATTTTTGTAGCTGCACACTTTCTGTAAAACCAGTTTCGGTTTAAACTGGTATAAACCAGTTATGTTTGTAACATCTCTGGCATAAACCGGTAATCGAGTTCTTTCATGAGAGATGAGCCTATATTCACTAGTATCTAATTATTCTATGCCTCTTATGATCTACCCTTCAGTTTAACTTTGATTTATGTGATTTTTAATATCTTGTTTTTGTATTTAATTGTTGTTAATTGGCCGTGTACACCATCAGGGGAAGGCAGATCACGATGTTAAAGCAGCAGCAGGGGTTTAGCGTGGGTTTACTTTGTCATGATAACCCTTTCAAGGTTTGAATGCTTTCTCATGACTTCTGTAGACAAAGTATAGTTTGCGGTTATTTTACTACTTGTTTTCTTCTTGAAGAAAATATAGAATCGAACTATTTCGTTGGATTCTACTCAGTCATGAAACTCTCATTTACTGCATTTGGTTGTTTCAACAAGGACCACATGTCACTTGGATTATTTTGTTATGAGCAGGCATTTTTTGGAGTCTAATGTAGGATTACTCGGTAGTTAGTAGATGCAAGTGAAGACGAGACTGGTATGTGGTGCTTTGGGAGTCATCTCTTAAATCTGGTCTTTGGTAAAATTTTAATAAAAATTAGTCAGTAGCCAGTAGGATATTCTTGTGTGTCATCACAAGGTAAAAGTTCTCGAGCTTTTCCCACAACATAAATTTACATATTATTCCCTTCAGCATTACTGAATATCTCAACCAACTGGGCAGGTCTGGCAAAATATCTGCCTGTAGAGTAGCCAAGGAATGTTCGGATGTTGATATCTGATTACAGACATCATTTGAAGCGTAAATGGTGGAAGTTCATGTTGGGGTCATTGGTGAACATAAGCAAACGAATAAAAAGCTTTCAAAAGGAATAATAATCACAAGGCAGTGTAGTTTTTGCTCTTACAAATGTGGAAATGAGTGGGGAATTGCAATCATATACATGTTAGGAATATCTGTTTCCCTGTTTTATGTTTTTTTTTTCCCTTTCGTTTTGTTTGTATACTGAAACAGTATTTGTTTATTTGAGATAATTTAAGGATGTATAATTTCATCTCGCCGCCGTCTCTCTTCACTCTCGTACCTTGTGGGGGAAAAGAAAGTAGAAAGTACTAACATGGGAGCAGATCAATGGGATTGCAGCCAGACAAAGCTGAACTTGCTAATCAATTACACCAACAAAGGCAAAACAAGGAGGGATATCGAGTAAGCACAGTGATTAACCTAATAAATGCTTGGCTGGCTGATTCTTCAACCAAATTGTGGCCTCAAACTTGAAACATAAGTTGCATCTTACTGATTAATTGGATGGAAAAAGTTATCGAAATAATCTTTGGGCTGTTATATCGATCTCGTGCATGGAGGAGCTAAGTAATTATCATCGGGACAATGTTTGCCAAAGATAACGCAAACTGTTTAGGTAGCGTTTGGAGAAATGGAGATAATAAGTAAAAAAACAAACATGTTTGGATGAAGTAGAGAATTAGAGAAGTGAAAATAAATCTCTTCAGAGATATAAAAATAAATGTATTTATTATTTTTGGAGTAAATTTCTACTTCACATGTTTTTTGGATAATATTTATTATTTTTTTATTTTTAAAATATCTTTTTAAAACAATCTAATTTCAAAATTATTTAACTAATATACATAAATTAAAATATAAATATAAAAATAATTACTATAATAGTAATAAGTTTTTCATGTAGTGTCCATGTTAGAAGGATCAAAATGACATTGCTTTGACCAAAAAGTTTTTTTTTAAAAAAAAGTTTGATTTTTTTATCCAGGTTATATCCCTGGTCGTGGATGAACCTGGGTTTTTGACTAGGTTTGGTTGAGTCAATCATTTTCTATTTTTTAAACCTGGATCGACTTAGGCTGAGTCGACCTACTAGATTAATCTATGTTTTATAATTAGGGTTATTAGACTATTGTTAATTTCAATACTCAATACAAACTAAAGTAATTTAAAAAAAAATATGTAAGTTTCACAGTAATATATATTAAAGGTAAAATAGACTTTTTAATATTTTATTATGTCTTGTCAATAATTAACCAAACATGATACATATTTTACTTTGACTTGTACATCACTGTCAAATATAATTTTGTTTTTGTTTCCTATTCTATAGTCTCCTTTGTCTTAAATGCGGTTGTCTATTTTGTATTGGGACAGTAACCAAACGTTACCTTGAGATCCATATAACTTCTACAACATGGAGAACTAACTAGCCATTTTTTTTTTTGATGATTTAAGAAATTCTATAATAAATTAAAGTAAAAAATAAAATTTAAAATTTAAAAATTGCTTCCTTCTATTATAGGGCAAAAATCTTTCTTAAAATAAATAAATAAAAAATCTCAGCTTTTTAGGCTAGTCTTAAATGACTAGCCTTCTGCTTAGACAACTAGGATTTTAAGCGTGACACCCAATACTAACTCGGTTTGTTCAATTCTGTCAAAACATACCTTAAATGCATTTTTCTTGGGTTCCTATAAGCTGTGCACACAAACGTTTTATGTACACACAAGTCTTTCTATGTAGAGTAATCATCATTTTGTGTGCCAATGACACAGCGTATTAATAATATTTTCGCCAATAACAAACATGTCACAACAACCATGACATGATACAATAATCAATGATCACCATGACTAGCCAATGATAACACATCAATTTCTCCATCAATAACACACTCCTTTTTTTTATGAAGAAATTCTAAGACTTGAGTATATAAATACACCCACTTATAGGGTAAAAATAAAGGCATAAACCATAAAACTAGCCATAAAAGGCAATCATGCCATTATAAGCTATAAAACTTTTCTCTTCGTGCATGCATTTCTTTTGCATTTTTTTTCATACATACTATGCTTCTCTTATACTTGCTGTGTTAAATATTAAAGGGTATTTGTTCCAAAATGGGACTTGTTTTGTGGAAAAGCTTGTGCTCTTACAGTCAAGCTCATTCACACCAACTTAGGATACAACAATGAAAAATCCAATTATTGTATAAAGCTTTTTTATGACTTCATCAACTACATCATCCATGAGAGGTTGAACAAAGCTAGTTCATTCCTTTTCACCCTTAATCAAAAGTATTTTTCTTGGCCGATGAAACTTCAGGACATGAGAAAGTAAATGATCTCTCTACTATAAGAACTCTAGCCCCTCTAGCTCTCTAACAACTCTCTTAACAAGTGCAAGTACTCAACAATGTTATTCTAGTCATACAAGAACAACTCTGTACTATGCCATTCTATCAACAAAAAATTCAACATGCAACTCTATTATGTGCACTAGATGCATAAAGGAAACTTCAGTTTCATAAAAGAATATGATAAAATAACGTGCAAAGTATGCACAATACTCTTACTCTTCGAAGAAGCCACTTTCACTATGAAGAGACCTCTCTACATATCCTAACTATAGGCGGGGGGTTATCTCATTCAATCCTCACTTGAACCTTATTTGTATACTTCCCGATTAAAAAGATCCAAACGCAAGACAAGATTAGAGACTGCATGACCTCCTAAGAATAAACACTATTCCTATTAGGTAAATACCATTTTGTCAAAAAGTATTACACACTCAACTCTTCAAGGATTGTGTCACCATGAATGCCAACTTGGATAACAACGATGGCCTTACAAATCCTAGAAAGCACATGCAAAATGTCAGAAGCGTAATTGAGTTTATGACATAAAAGAGTGCTACTATATGCAAAATTTTTCCTATAACTTTTCGAGGATCTCCTAAGGTGTGATATCACAGCTTTGAACTTAGTTCCATTCTTGGTCTTCACGATCTCTACATAAAGCTCATCTCTTATTTTAGCACTAACATTCTAATTAAAAAGAGCATGACTAAACTCTTTACCATTACCAAATAAGAAGACAAAATCATCAAAACATTACTATAAGGACTTAACGAGAAAACATTTAACATGGAGAATATACTCAAAACTATTGCCACTGAGACCTTGATTAGTGGAGTATATAACTATTTTTTATGGGAACACCTATACACTCTTCATGACATAACTCTTATTAACATAAAACGAGTAATGAAGAACCATATTCAAGCAGAGCAAGCCAACATGACTAAGCAGGGTTAACCTTTTTTTTAAGAGAACATAATCTCCACAACGCATCATTCTCTCACTAGAGCATACAAAAGGAACATCAATGAGAACATTAACCACCTAACATTCGTCAAGCTTAGGACCGCACCTTTCATCACTGCACACACTGAAATTTCTAGCACCATCAAGGAAAAAAAACTATGTGCAATGCCCACTTCCTATGAAAAATGGTTCAAACATAAAGAACATAATAAGTTTTGTCTATTTTACCATGTTGGCACGACACTAAAAAATGCCACACCTTAAAAAATAATATAAAAAGATTGATCGCTAGAGGATATCTCTAATAATTTATCAAGAAAGAGAGACAACCAGAACAATAAGAGAAACAAGTCTTCATATTCCATAATGATCTACTTGAGATCAGATAATCTTTAGACGATTTCTAGAATTGTATCTCCATCCTTTGAATCTTTTAATAAAGTAATGTTTCTCTATGATAAAATATCTGTCTCTATTAAATTCTCCAGTTTCCCATGACCACTTATCTTAAAAAAAGATCAATTATCCTTCTCTAGATTTTCAGACCACGTATCTCTAAACGGATCAATGATCCATCTCTTGTTTTTATAACTACTCATAAATCCTTGAGCATATACACCCATTATTTTACTTAATTTTATATTTATTTTTCTTAAAACTATCTCTCTTGACAAGCAATAAAATTACACTGTTCTTTCTCTTTAAAAATCATTGACAAAAATTTACATGAAGAAATCTTATATAAAAAAAATTTAATAAAAGCCGCATGCAGACATAATCATGGTAACATTCTCATACAAAACATAAAAGGTAATATTTACATAATAAGTTTTTTCTCCTTCACTTTTTCCAATCAAAATCTTCTAAACATGTTTTTGTAAAAGACTTTGAGGGAAAATGATAGGGTATTAGTTTTTCTAAAAAAATAATTTTCTAGCCATTTGGGCCAAGTTAAAATAGTTGGAATTCTAGCCCAGAAAACTGAAATCTTTAGCTTGACACTTGATATTGACTTTCTCTATCCAATCTTGTCTGATACACCCTTCTATGCATTTCTTTAGTTCTCATGAATCAAACATAGAAAATTTTAATGCACATAATTTTTTCTATGCAAAGTAGACATCTTTTTCTACACTAATAACATTGTTCATCACCAACATTTCCATCAATAACACATATGACACAACAACTATGGCATGACACAATAACTAACGATCGTCATGGCTAGCCACTGGTAACATACCAATTTCTCCACTAATGATACATTTTCCTTCTCCAGGAAGAAATTTCAAGACGTGGGTTTATAAACACTCCCATTCACAGGGCAAAAATAAGGATCTTAGGCTAGAGCTCCACATAACCATTGAAAGTTAGACCTTGTAACATGCTCTCACATTCTAGGTTATAAAAGCCACCAAGGCCAACCATGCCATTAAAGGCCTAGATCATAAAAGCTAACCATAAAAGCTAGATAGAAAAGGTAGCCAAAGCCACCTATGCCATTCTAGGCATAGGCAATAAAAACCAGCCATGCCATTCGAGGTCATAAAAGCTAGCCAAAGCCAACCATGCTATAAGCCATATACTCTTTGTAACACCCCACCCCACTAGCAAGATATTATTTGTTTTGGCCCACGGGCCTCACAGATTTTTTCTTGGCAGTCACACATGGCCCCAAAATGCGTCTTACTAGTTAAGGTGAGTATGCTCATATAAAGCCTTCCCCCAAGTTCTCACCCGCCGATGTAGGATATTACAATCCACCCCCTTAAGGAGCTTGATGACCCCGTCGGCACCATCGGAGAGCCAGTGAGTCGGGCTCTGATACCAGATGTAACACCCCACCCTTGTAATATCCCACATCGGCGGGTGAGGACTTGAGGGAAGGTCTTATATGAGCATGCTCACCTTGACTAGTAAGACACATTTTGGGGCAATGCATGGATGCCAAGAACAAATCTGTGAGGCCCGTGGGCCAAAGCGGACAATATTTGCTAGTGGGGTGGGGTGTGGTGTTACATTTGGTATCAGAGCTCGGCTCACTGGCTTTCCGATGATACCGATGGGGTCGTCGGGCTCCTTAAGGGGGGTGGATTGTAATATCTCACATCGACGGGTGAGGACTTAGGGGAAGGCCTTATATGAGCATGCTCATCTTGACTAGTAAGACACGTTTCGGGGCCATGCATGGCTACCAAGAACAAATCTGTGAGGCCCGTGGGCCAAAACGGACAATATCTTACTAGTGGGGTGGGGTGTTACACTCTCTCTTCATACATATATCTCTCTTACATTTCTTTTCATACACACTACACTTTTCTTACACTTGTTGACTTAAGCATTTGAGGGTCTTCTATTCCAACATAGGACTTATTTTGCAGAAAAGCTTATGGACTAATGGTAAGCCCAAGCATACCAACAAAAAATCTAATTTATATCTAATTTTTTTTTATGACTTCATCACATACAATTACAATAATTATTAGTAAAAAAACTAAAATCATATTACCATTACTTATATTTTTCTACGTAGTATTATTTTTTAGCCCATAATGGGTACTTAATTTGCTATTAACAACTTATTATTAATAACAAACAATCTGTATATGCATGCAGACAAATTGTTTAGTTTTTAGATTAACTCTAAATACAATCATCTCAGGGATGATGGAGAGAAAAGAACACCTTAATGGAACTTCTCTCATTTAAAGGAACTTGTTGATGTCAAGATTGACATTTTTTGTGGTTGGAATGAGGCAACTCTCTCTCTCTCTCTCTCTCTCTCCCTCCTTGCTCAAACGAGATTAAAAAATAAGAAAAATAATGTTTTAAACTATAATTAAATATTCAAAAACTAAAGGGATTGAAAATGTAGAAATTGGAAAATTTGAGGACTAAAATAAACTTTGCAAGCAAACGCCATTTCAACTTTGTTCCACTATCTTTCAATCTTGCCATTTCTTAACAAATCAGAAGTAATCTACTATCAATCTGGCCACAAAGAGATCCAATCGAGGTGAAAAAAAGTTAATTACCAAAGCAAAATTTTTTTTACTGCAACAACTCATAGTTATGAGAAGGGTCACAATACCACCTTATAAAATAATTTAGCAGCGCCTATTAGTATTTTTGATAACTATAATATTACATTGATTTGTTTATATATTAGATAGATGGCTTGTGCATTGCCACAAGCCGGGTCAACTTTTTCTAACTTTAAAAAACGATGTTCAAGTGTTGCTAGTGTGTTTTAAAGCAAAAAAAAAAAAACAAATCTTAGGACTTGAGTTATATACCATATTAGGTCCAATAAGATGGTTTAATGTAATTATATGATAAGAAAAGCAACGACAACAAATGTACTGAATCTAAAGAGAAAGTAAGTGATAGTGATGATATGTAAAAAAATAATGTCTGCAAAAAAAAAAAAAGAATTCCAACATAACCCAATGATAAAGGAGGGAATAAAAAAAATTGAAAAATGACAAAAAAAAATCCCCAAGACAATTATAGTTAGCATGGCAAACTTGTTACCTGAGTTGTGAGGCCGACCCATCCTTATAAAAAGCAAATAAAAAAAGTAAAGAAGCTCAATCTTTAATAAAACTGATGTTGAATAATAAAATAAAAAAAGAAATTGGTGTTAAAAAAAGATAAAAAACTATGTCAACTCAGATTAACATTTCATGTCTATGACCCGGGTCATGAGATTGGTTTCACCGCTTAAAAAAAATTACAAGCCTAATTCTTAACAATCTAATGTTGAAGGATGGAATTCAAAAAAGAAAATTTCAAAACAGATAAAAAAAGATTGATGTCAATTTGGGTTAACATCCTGGATCATGAGATCGGGATCACTACACAAAAAAAAAATCACGAAGCACAATCCTCAACCAATCTAATTTTGAAGGATGAAATTGAATTTTTTTTTTAAAAAAGGAATCAAAGAAAAAAAATTAAAAAAATAAGGACTAAATCTAACATAAAAATAAAATGAAATAAAATAATGAGGGATGAAATTAAAAAACAAATTTAATCAAGAAAAGGATATACAAAAAAGAATGACGATAAAATTTGAAATAAAAATCTAATAAAACCTAATGATAAGGGATGAAATTGAAAATAAATAAATAAATAAAAAGAATTCAAAACAAATAAAGAGTAATCAAAAGAACGAGGATTACAACTAAAATAAAAATAAAATGGGAAGACAACTTTTAATTTTGGTTGGGCCAACACGATTATCGAGGAGAGGAGAGAGAAACGATAAGGGAAATCCAACTGTATCTGAACCACCACAAAACATCTCATATTCACTACCCTATTAGATGCACCGCCACTTGACGCGTCTAATGGCACGATGCTTTGCCATGTGCGGTTGTCATGAGTCGTCGCACATGCCACCTTAAGATTACAGATGACTCCTATATCTTTGGTGCATGCCGCACTTGAGCTAATGATTGTTTTTTAATAATATTTAACATTGTTAAAAATAATGAATCACCCCTAAGTCTAGTTGTTAATAACAAAAAAACCATGATGAAATGATAAAAAAGCCCATAGACTTAAGCCTAAGAAAATTTTAGTTTAAGGTAATTTAGTAATTTCAATTTCAAAATTAAAATGAAATTATGAAAAGCCCCTAATTGCAAGTTAAATGAATTTTTTTAAGGGTTATTCAATAATTTTACCATGGAATAGAAATGTGAGATGATTGATATGCCCTTGATTAAATTGGTATTGACAAATGAATCTCATAGAAAAGATTGTATTACCTTTGAAGCCAAGTTCAGAATTTTGTTTAAGAAAAGAAAAATGATCATTTCATTATGCGAATCTATAATGAAATATGAGTATTTGCATGGTGAACAACTTAGCTCTTTTAGCTTTTGTTTTAATATGTATGCCTATTAACAAAAACTCTGATGCGTTTTTCATTTCTTTTTTCTATAATGTGCGCTCATACGCGCGCGCGCACACATATGCGATGAAAAGTTTCCAAGAAGCTTTTGGTTCTCACACACAATCAGCTCACTTTCATTAACTTGAATCCTATACATATATTAAAAAAAATTAAAAGGGCTCAATCTTTCACTGTAAACCAACATAGAAATCGCTGTGAATTAGAATCATGAAATGACCATTTTGCTATTCTTAAACAAAATAACAAACTTGTTGTTAGAGGTAATATGACCTTTTTAACATGATTTATTGATCATTATCAGATTGATTGGGACAAATCACTCTTTTCATATTTTTTCAACATAGTAAAATTACTTAGTCACATTTAAAAGCAAAAAATATTAAAATGATATCCAGGGGCTTTTTTGTCTTTTTCTTTTTTATACCACAATAAAATGACTGAATTACTCTTAAAATAAAAAAAACTATTAGGCTGATGTCCATGAGCTTTTTTGTATTTTCAACCTGGTTTTTGGTTATAATTGGTTTGATAGAGAGGTAATAATAAATATAAAATATTATTTTAAAAAAATAGCTAGCGCGTGCAACACACGCCCCAACATGAGGGAGATGCTTGTGCGTTTTGGTTGACATAAGACGTCTTCTAGCAGTTGAATAGTGGCTTCCGATGTGGTGTTTGAACTTTTTGGTGGAATTTGTATTCCTGGGTGGCGTGTGTGGCCAACAGACCTTCAGTTTGACACCGAAAACCTTTTCATTTTTTACCTCTTCTTTTCTTTCTCCTACTTTATTTCTAGGCCTAAC
This sequence comes from Populus x sibirica, assembly GCA_019202695.1. Lineage (NCBI taxonomy): Eukaryota > Viridiplantae > Streptophyta > Magnoliopsida > Malpighiales > Salicaceae > Populus > Populus x sibirica. Next base: position 1,622,702 of record JAGMVL010000500.1, read on the forward strand.
TTTCCAAATTTTCAAAGTAACACACATTTCAATTTGTTTTTCCTTTAGTTTGGGTTTGTTTTGGCCCAAAATTAATGTTTTAGAATTGTTTTACAAAATCATTTTTTTATAAGGATTGCTCATTTATCCTAGCTACACAAGGTAATGAGGGCTGAAGTATTTAATGGCAAATTGCTTTTGAGCTGAATTATTTCTTTGTGTTAATCTAAATTATCTTACGATTTTATTTGTTGTTTTATTTTATTATATAATATATTCAGTTTAGGACTTGTTATTTAGTTTGAGTTTTTTTTCCTAATCAATGTTTTAGAAATGTTTTAATCATTAAGCTTGTGTTACCTGATTATTAGCTTACCCCATTGATTTGCAACCCAATAAGGGTCCATTAAGATTATTTAAGAGGACTATATATTGTTTTTTAGTGTAAAATTCAAGATTTATGATATTTTGAATAAACTTGTGTTTTATGTGATGCAACACTTTTCTCTTTACCAGGACAACTAATAAATTTAACTTATTAAGACATAACTAACCTTATGACATCTTTCTTATTCTTCTCATTTGTGGTTCACTAATCATTGGGTGAAGGTTTATTCTAATAATGTTGGTATCTTGGTTCAGGTAATCATGATGGTACACTCTTCTATTAAATTTGATTTTGGCTTTTTACGATTGTATCAATCTTGCTTGTGAGTTTCTAGATTTTTATATCAAAAGGGTTTGCATTAATTGCTATCAGAGCAAGGCTTCAAAAATCAAATTATAACTTTCTAAAATTTTGTTTTTTTATTCCACGTATAAATTTCTCTTTGATTTTAATTTTTTTACTCCTTTTCTTGTGGCATCTGCTATTACAAAAAAAAAAGATGTTATTGTTTTTTTTTGTCCCTACATATTAGTAATACCATATTAAAAAAATAATAAGAAGAAAAACGTTAAAAAACTAAAGATCGAGTTCTATTGCAAAAACACTTATACGAAGAAAATTGAACAAAACCACATTACACATTAGAATCGCTTCAAAATTGATATCGTGGGGCTTTTGGGCACAATAACATAAAATATTAAATTTGGAGTCATTTGGACTTTCTTTGCTTTGCATTTCAAATTCGAATGATTGTGTAAATAGGTTTGATTAATTGCATCAACTTATTAAACATGTTTTGTTGTAATTAAAATTGATCTAAATAGCATACTAAAATTATATTTAATATATTTAGGTGTTAATAAAGTCATTTTCATTAATTTTTATTTGACTTATTTCGCATCTTAAAAAATATCTATATTTCATTCTTATTTATTTGTTACTCGCAAAATCAAAATCACTTTTGAAGCATGATTATGCAACCAAGATCGATCCCACACGTTAATAATTTGTTCTCTATTATTCACAAATATTTTATAAAATAAAAACATAATTTCCAATGTCTATGGAACCATAAACTACTTAATATTGAAAGAAGTAAACGGATCAATAAGCAGCTCATACAGAGACTCAAATTGCTAGCAGCCTGTAGGTTACTTTTAATGTAAAAGAATCAAATTACCAAAATAATATAAACGTACTTATTGCAACGACAACAACCCACCTCTCATTCAAAGCCCATCGAATATTGAAAGAGATGAAACATGCCAACGAAGAGAAATATGAATAAATACCGCAAAAATTAATAAAAATGCTCAAACATAAATATTAAATACATAATATAAATTCAGAAAATAATTCACATAAACTATATATATATATATAGTTGTTCTTATTTGGAGGATACAATTATATATGTATATATAAAATAATTATAATGATGCTAATAAAATTTGATTTAATTTAGTAATTATATATACACTAATTAAATGCTATTTAGATATAGAAAAAAATAAATAAAAATAATAGTACATCTTGACTATGTTCATAAATTATAAGAACTATAAATCAACTTTTAATAAGTGATCCTAAAATATCTTCAAACAATGAACTTCAATTCATCTACAAATAAAAAATCATCATGATATTTATAAGCATAAAAATTCATTGATAATTGAAAAGAAAAACACCATACAATTCAGAACTTATTTGTTTTGATGATTTGAATACTTTGTCAATTAATTATCTTTCATAATATAAATTATAATTTTAAATATAATACTTAAATAAAGATATTCTAACATGTAGTTATAATTAATTTATCATATTCTTAATTCTATCATTATAATTATGCTTATGAACATACAAACAATCAAGAACATGCGAAACAAGAGCATGGAAAAGCTTTCATGTTTATCAAATAAATTGAACAACCCAATCATATATTCACATATATACAGATAATGATAAATATTTTGGAATTTCATGAATGTTATGCCATACTCATCATGAAGTTCTCCTCAGCCAATAATGTTTATGGTTATATAATTCTTCAAAGTTTCCTTTTAATAAATAGCACATATGTGCATATCTATATTTCAAAAACTCTTCCTTTCTAATTCTTTTCTTTTTATTTTCATTTTATTTTATTATAATGGAAAGTGGGAGAATAAAATAAAATCCCTCAATTACAATTTAGGGTTCATAAAAAATTGAAAAAGAAAACAATAATCTTTAAGTGAAAAAACATGAGTTCTTAAACCTAATGTTCTAATAAAATATGTAAGCAATTCTTTAATTGTAAACACGCATTATGTTTATGTTTATGGTCCTAGAATTTTACATTCAAATAATTATTTAAAGAAAAAAAATACTTTAATCCATAATAAGTCTTTAGAGTTTGAAACTTGAATGTAATTTAATAAAGAAAATTATATTTCTCTTTAATTCTTGATTGTTTTATGTAAGTTTTTGATAAAATAAAATGTTAAGTTATAGGGTACGTAAAGCAATGACTACTTTTTTTAATAGACTCTATGTAAATCACACATTTATTAAATAAAAAAACTACTTCTCATATTAATCAATAAGATTTTAGCGTTAATATTTATTAAATCATCTAAGAACACGTTATTTCATTCATGTTGGCCACGTATGGAATGCTCCAAATGCCAACAAATATAGACTAGAATATTACATTAATTATATCTATACCTGTCAACCCATTCTATACTAGCTAGAATTGCAGAACTCCGATGCGTTTTCCATTTCTTTTTTATGAAGTATATATATCATACGAGCACTGTTCGTTGTCTGTCTCATATATATGAGAAACAGCTTCTTGATGAAAGGTTTCTTGGATTTTGGTTCTTTCACAGGATAAGCTCACTTTCATTGACTTGAATCCTATACATGTATACTGTTTTGGGTCACCAAACTTCTGCCATATTTCTGGGAAAAAAAGGTTTTTTTTTTTGGAAGATTTTGGAACGGCAAGTTCCTCCATTTATGAAAGCCCATATTCATGGTTAGTGCCATACTTCGGAAAGGATGGTCTCTTGACTCAAAATCTCTTTTTATACAAGCTCTAAAACTCTTCTGGAGCCTATAAATACTCCTGCACTAGCTAGTCACCAGTACTCTTCATTCCAAACATGGCTCTCCGACCAAGCACTAAAGCAGCTATGGTATCGATACTATCCATTTTTGTCTTCTGTTTTCCTTCTACTGTTCTCTCTGAATCCTTCAGGCAAATCTTCTTGCCACCCACAGGCTTCGGCCCTGAATCCCTTGCCTTTGAATCTCCCGGCGGAGCCTTCTATACTGGTGTTAATGACGGCCGTGTTCTTAGATACCAACCACCTACTGGCTGGACATCTTTTGCCTTTACCTCACCAACCCGGTAAAGTCCTATGTCATAAACCAGAATTCTTCTCTCCTTTTTTTCTTTAGTGTTATAGAAACTAATCCTTCCCTTATATTAGTTTTAAAAATCTCGGAATAACTTGCTGATGATCAAATATATTGCTGCCTATTTTCTCAGGACGATAGCACTTTGCGATGGCACCACCGATCCCGATAAAGGACCTATCTGCGGAAGGCCTTTGGGTTTGGCGTATAGTCCTTTCACAAAATTGCTCTACATAGCCGATGCATATTATGGACTCTTTGTTGCTGACTCAAATGGGAGACTTGCTAAACAAATTGCCACCAGTGCTGAAGGACAACGTTTTGTCGCTTGCAATGCTTTGGATATAGACCCTATCAAAGGAAACATCTATTTTACAGATGCTAGTGCTGTCTATGATCTAAGGTCATCAGTTAATTTACACTAGTAGTGTCCATTTTCTTTTTGTTTGGAACGAAACGAGTTATAAAAGATCAAACATTAAATGAATTTTTGCGTCTCATTTCGCAGGAATTCCTCGAAAGCTCTTCTTGCCAATGACTCAACAGGAAGGTTAATGAAATATGACGTGAGGACAAATCAAGTCACCGTGTTATTGAGAAATCTTTCGGTGGCAGTGGGGGTTGCAGTCAGTAAAGATGGCGGGTTTGTCCTCGTCTCGGAGTTTGTTGGCAATAGGATTCGACGATATTGGCTCACAGGACGGGATGCCGGGACTTCAGATATATTCCTAAGCAACCTTAACATTGTGAGGCCAAACAACATCAAGAGAACTAGTTTGGGCGATTTTCGGATAGCAGCTGCAACTGTTAGACAAGATTCACAAACACTGGTGCCCATAAAAGTCAGGGTCGACGAGCTTGGTAGAATCTCGGAGACTCTGTCTCTTGAGGCACAGTATGGAAGTACTCCCATCAGCGAAGTTCAACAGTCTGGTCTCTCGTTATATGTTAGCTCAAGGGGTGTGAATTTCGTTGGTGTTTATACTCCTTAACAAGGTCCTCAAATAATACGAAGCATGCATACTAAGTGATGCATCTAAATAAAATATTTGACGTAAAAGTCTTTCTATGTACTTTCTTTTGCAGTTATAATAAAAGGGAATCGATAAATTTATCGGAGCTGAATGTTGATGCCTTTTCCGGGCTTACTATCTGCTGCCTTTTGATGCGATCATGGATGTATTGCTGAACCAAATAAGAACTGCATCTCTGGCAATAATTTACTGAACCCAAAATCACAAGAATTGCAGACTATGGACAGAGAACAATCCAATGTCTCACAGTTTGGCATAATTTATGGACGAATGTCATTTCAAGTGCAAAAATTATTATCCTGTGAAAATTATCTTAATAACCAAACCATTTACACGAGATTTTGTGTTGGATATTATCCTGTGAAAATTATTATCAGAAGTTTCTAGCTCCTACGCCAAAATGGAAAAGAAAAGATAAAATCATATTACAATTTTTCGATACACTCTTGCTGAATGTAAACTTAAGTTATGTTGAAAGAAAATTAGTGTAGGAGTTTAACATGGATAGCAATGCTAAAGAACAAGAAGAAATTTGAGAAAAAGATATGTTTTTCTTTTAAGTGTTTTTCTTTTCTATACACTTACTTTCTATCTTTTACACTTATGTTTATACTTCGCATTACAAGTTTATTTATAGATGTAAAGTCCTAGACAAACAAGAAATTAAAATAAACAAAGAAAAATTTATTCTGAATAGAAAAAATAATTACGCCGACTTAACTGGTCGACCGGTTCCTTTGTTTTTCAGAAAAACTATAAATCTAGTTTATTTTCAACACCCTCTTTAAACTTGATTTCATATAACTCTCATCATATCTCTCATCTTGACAAAACATTATGTTTGAGTGGTTTTAGGAAAATATCTGCGACTTGGTCTTGGATCTTCACATATTTGACTTCAACTTTTTTGTTTGTAATGCAATCTCGTAGGTAATGGAATTTTATGTTAATAAGCTTACTTTTGTCATGAAATACTTGATTCTTTATTAATACAATGACTAATGAGTTGTTCATATAAATTTTTATAGGCTTTTCTTGTGGCATTTGCAATTCTTTCAATAATCTTCTTAACCATATAGAATGACAAACATATGTTGTAGCAGTTACTTACTCAGCTTCATAAGTTGATAATGTGTTTGATTTTTATTCATTCATCATGAACTAGTAATATGATGGCTTCTTACTCCTCTTCTACTACTAGATTGACATTCTTTTCAGTTCTTTTGGTTGGATTCCAACAATCTCTAGCATAATGACCTATTCTTTGACAATTATAACACTTAATTTTTGTTGTCAAACCTGGGTCTCGGATTGTTACTGTCTGTGGAACCGGTTAGTTTCAATCGATCGATCGATTGACCTGTTAGGGCTGCCTTCGCCTCCTCTTCCAAATCTACCTTTTCTTCCTCTTCCTCTTCCTCTGCCTTGTCCGAGTCCTCTATCTCATTGGGTATATCCAAAGCCATCTTGCTTCTTTTTTCTAGAGAATTTTGAGAAGAGTGCTTATGCACCTATGTCTTATTGAATTTCATTGTCTCTTTTTTTTTATAGGCTTGTAGTTTTCCAATGAGACCTTGAATTGTCAAAAAATTCATATTTTGTGATTCCTTTATCGCGACCACTACATAGTGGAATTTCTTTTTGCAGCGAGTATATGATCTTTTATACCACATATGTTTCTTATATCTTCTCCCCATATCGTTTCATCTGATTGTATATGGCCAACACTCTAACAAAGTAATCTAAAATACTTTCTGATTCAAGCATATGTAATTTTTTAAAGTTACCTCGTAACTTTTATATGTGTATCTTTCTTACATTATCAACTCATTGGTTTGATTGTTGCAAAACTTCACGTGCTTACTTGTTGGTAGTTGCATTAACCACTATCTCAAAAGTGGTATCATTAAAACATTAATGGATGATTGTGAGTGTTTGTTAACCTTTTCTTCGTGTCTTTTGTAAGGCCTCTTTTTGGGTTGAAGTCAACATTACTCTTTCCATAGGCTCTTCAAAGCCTTTTCAATCGTTTCCCACGCATCTTAGGAATCTAGCCTAACTTTCACACATGAATACACCAAATTAAAAAAAGAAGTGATCACAATAACTTGAAAAAAAAATTTCAAAAGGGAAAAAACGATGTAGTTTAATTCTTAGCCAATTAAATATGAAATGATGAAATTGAGTAAAAAAAAAGAGTAAAAAACTGGTTTGGGTCAACCCACTTAACATGACAAACCTATAACTTAGATAATAAGGGGCAAGCCAATCTGAGTTAATCCGTAACCCAAGTCATGAGATCAAGATAACCCGATAAAAAAGAAAACGAAGAAAACCACAAACTCCATTAAAAAAAACCAATATCGAATGATGAAATCATAAAATAAAATAAGTAAAAAAACAATATCAACTCGTGTTAATTATTCAAACCTATGATCTTGGTCATTAGACTAGAAGCATCATATTTGAAAAATCCACGAAACCAAATCCCTAACCAATTAAATGTTAAAGGATGAAATTAAGAAAATAAAAATGCAATTATACAAAAAGATCCAAAACCAAAAATAACAATTCAAAAAATAAAAGTCAAAATTGAAATAAAAAATAAATTAGATGACAACTATAAGTTTTTGACTCAAGGGTGAATTTGAAAATAAAAATCAATTTAACAAAAAGATAAAAAAAAACAATCAAAAGAATAAGAAACAAATTAAAAATATATATATATATCATAAATTAAGATTGAAGAATGAATTAGAAGACAAATAAAAAATCTACAGAAGAACGAAGAAAAAAAATTAAAAATTAAAAAATTAAAACTAAAATTAAAATATTAATAACTAAAAGAATAACTTTGAAGTTTTGAATGATAACATGAATTTTAAAAGGTAAAAAAATAATGAAAAAAATAATGAAGAAAGAGTTCTGATCGCAATAAATCATCCTGTTATTACTATTAGAGAATAATATAAATCATATCCTGAGACCTCACCTAACAGCTTAAGTTATTGGGATGAGATGATTCTTTAACATGGTATCAGAGCCTTGATGACTAAGCGGTCACGAGTTCGAATCTCATCTCACCATCCCCATTTATTTGATAAAAATTAAGCACAAGGTAATATGGGCTGTGCAAGTTTCAAGCCTAAAGAACTTTCAGTTGAGGGGGTGTGTTAGAGAATAATATAAATCATATCCTGGGACCTCACCTAACAGCTTAAGTTATTGGGATGAGATGATTTTTTGACAATTACTACCATACAATTCTAAAAAAAAAAATTTCAATAACACGATAAAAAAAAATATTTTTAATTGATAAAAGCAGCCGCTGCCAAAAAAAAAAAAAAAACCATAGGGGTCGAGAAATTTTACCATCAATTAATTTAATTATACCACCAACAACTATTTTTAAAAAAGAATAAAAAATAATTATACTCACGATAATAAATAATAAAATATATCTATAGGCATAGTGTTTTTACCTTTTTGTTATTTTATTACCTGCGGTCATTTGTTAGCAGACCTCCTATATGAGCAACCTATATTATTTGCAGAAAATAGTTTAGTCTTTAGTTCCCAAACTCGAAAGCAGCTCGACTCAATCCAGTTTCGTACCCGTTACTCGGGAACTCAGTAACTCAGTCTCTCTTTGAGTTGGAGCTATGTCAACAAAAATAGCCCTTAAATTTTCTCGATCCAACCGTATATATCGCCCCTCTGTAAATCTTTCTCTCTCTCTCTCTCTCTAAAACACAATTTTATTCAGTATAATTTAAATTTTATTTAGTGATTGATGGTTATCATTGCTTTAATCAATCAATCAATCAATCAATCAATTTCAGGAACCTGTTGAAGGCAAAATCGTGATTAAATCTCCATCCTCAATTTCTCACTATGGAATTCGCCTCTCCGTCAACGGATCTGTTAACTTGCAGGTTCCAGGATAATTTCATCAATTTCTCTCTCTCCCTTTATCTATCTGTTTGATTTGCGAGAAAATTTTTTTAAATCTGATTTGGTGTGGTGTTGTGTTTTGAAAGCAGGTTCGAGGAGGATCAGCTGGAGTTATTGAAACCTTTTATGGTGTTGTCAAGCCAATCACCATCGTGTATGTTACTAGTATTTTTGCTCTATCTTCTTTTAAATTACTGTATAAAGTGTGCTTAATGTTAAATAATAGTTGATGCATTAAAAAAGAGAGAGGGAGAGGGAGAAAAATGGCTGCATTTCTGTTTTTCTCACAAATATGTTTTGCTTTGTGTTAATGTTTGCTGAAATTGAACTCGGTATTGAACGAGTGATCAAATCAGTGGACTTGGTGTGTGATTTTTCATGTATTGTATTTAAGCAATGGATTTTCAAGCAGAGTATTACCCTGATTGCTGCGAATGTTACTTAACATGGAAACAGGAATAAGAGCATTGAGGTTAAACCGTCGGGAAAGATTGGTTCAGGCACAACTGAGGTATTTATAACAAATAACTCGCTCAAATTTAGTTTGATTTTAGCTTTTTGATAGCTGATGAAATATTTAATAGAAGAAATTATAATGTGGGCTGTCTTGTCCCTCGGAATTCGTTTTTTCATGAAATATCATCTCCTTTATGCTGGTGTTATCAATCATTTTATATACCCTTTTTCACCTGTGATAGGTTTTTTTTTTTTTTTTTTATTATTATTATTATTCCGTTAATTTTAGTGTTTGCTTGGTCTGGCAGGTACCGTTTACCATGGTTTTGAAACAAAATGGGGAAAAAAGTTTGGAAAGATTTTATGAGACCTTTCATGGAACGGATGTTAGCATTCAGGTGAATATATTTTTTGTCCTATAAAAGAAGAAATGTGTAACTGAAATTATTCTTGTTATCTTCTTTTTAATTTTTCATGGTTCTAAGGCTTTCCCATAATTACTTTCACACTTTTGTAAGACTTGATGATTGATGATTTCTGTGATAGTATTTGTTTACTGTAGATATAGCAAGAGGGTACCTTTATAAATCACTATCTGCAACCATGGAAGTTATAGTTGAAAGTGATGAAGGTGTGGTGTGATTTTCTTATGATATATGTATTATTGTTAGGGAATTAAATAAGCCGCTGTCTTGCTGATGCTGTTGCATTTTCAGCTGATCTGCTTGAGAGACCAGTTTCTCCTGAAATGGCTATCTTTTACATTACTCAGGACACTCAGAGACATCCTTTACTTCCTGAAATAAAGTCAGGTGCGCTTCTTAGTCATCTTAGCTAAGACTCTTTCTCCAACCTTAATTTGAATTTTGGAGAAATAGTTTCCTCTTTTGGCATTTACATGCTTGTATTTGTGATGCAGGCACTTTAGTATCTTATTATGCAGCTTCTTATGTTCAAGTGAAACTCAACTGATTATAGATGTCATTCAATAGGTGGTTTTCGGGTGACAGGAAGAATGTCTACTCTGTGTTCTTTGTTGGATCCCATCAGTGGAGAGTTAACAGTTGAAACATCAGCAGTTCCCATTTCCTCCATTGACATACACTTGCTCCGTGTAGAGTCAATTCTAATGGGAGAGAAAATTGTGACTGAAACTTCTTTGATTCAGACCACACAGGCATGATATGTTCCCTATCTTGCCAAAGTACTTTGACTTTTACAATGTTTCGATCTTAAACTTCTGTTTTTTCTCTGGTGTTTGTTAGATAGCGGATGGAGATGTCTGTCGTAATCTGACTTTGCCTATCTATGTTATCCTTCCCCGCCTTTTGACATGTCCAAGTGTCTTTGCTGGGTGAGTTGCAAACTTCTCCTGACTCTTGTTTTTATCTTGTATTTTTGGATCTGCATGAAGATGGAAGACACTAGTACTTATCTTTAAAAGGGGATTGTAGTGATGTTAAAAAAAATTACATAATGGCTCTATGAGTTAGAGGCATAAGCACTTCATTGACATTTTAATTTACGAAAGGACATGAATTCCATCTTGGCTGGTAAAATCTGCCTATTGGTTCTGACTTCACGTGCTCTATTTGTACTTTTAAATTTTCCCCAAGCATCCTCTTTCATCTTATTTTAAAGGGTTTGATTCTGCCAATGGAAAGGAAATTTTAGTAATTCATATAGGGGGAGAATTGTTTGATACAAGGTGGGAAAGCTATGCAAACCCACTGAGATTTTTTTTTTCAAATTGAAACAAAAAGTCTCTTTAAACTCGAATCCAGCGTCTGCTAAAAATATTACAATTGTATCTTTTTTTGCAAGCTATTCTTGTGAACTCGTTCCCCTCCCTAGCAGTATCACTGCTTTATGCTTGGGTTTGCTCACACATCTGTTTGTTCTTAAATGCCAGCGTTTTATGCCTTGTGGTTATTTTCATTGTCTCTTTTTTTTTTTTAATTCTCTTTGCAGTCCATTTTCAATTGAGTTCAAAGTGTCCATTGTCATCAGCTTTCAGTCAGAACTGTCCAAATTGCATAAAAAATCTGATTCAAGAACTCCAAGACTGTGGGTAAGCATTTCTCTGAATTTCATTGTAGAGGAAACCTATTTGTTTGCATCTAAACTATCTTTCAAATTTCAGCTGGCAATGGAAACTTTACCGCTTGAACTTGTTCGAACAAGATGAGGTGATCTGAAAGACAATATTTGAATAACTTAGTGTATAAAATGTCAGAATACAATAGTATTTTTTAGTATATATTTAATCGGCTATCATAGCTGTTGCTTACCCGTATGTGATTGGTGCCCTCAACACAGGCATGCATGGGCCAAAGATCTGTAAGATATTATGATGCATTTTCAATCCTCCGAATTGAAATCGTCTTCATGTTAGCAGATTAATAATTTTAATGATTCAGAAGGTTTAACATGCCTATGTTAAACACTCAAGTTGTTTTATACATCGCGAAACCGTGCAGCCACCCTGCAATGAGGACTCTGTTTGGCATGGATTCCCTGAAATTAACATATATATAGGAGTCCATATATATATATATATATATATATATATGGACTCCTCAAACAAATAAATTTTGATTCAAGTTCTGTTGGTTTCAGCCAGGTTTTTATCCAAGAGATGGCAACTTGGTGGACAAATCCTTTCTGGATAGACAGGATTAACAACAATGGATGGTAAATTAGGTGAAACTAGTTAGACCAGTACTTTATTCAAGATTATATTAGCTTGTGTTCTAAATCAAATTCAAGATTAACAAATCCTCGAATATTAATCTACTTCAAATTAGTTTCGTAATTCAAATGGTAGACTAATTCAAGGGAAATGAGGATGATAATCTGAGGATGTCGAAATTTAGACTCTGTTCAAGAATTTGATATAGCTAAAGATAATTGCTGGGAATTAGATTAAGAGTAGAAAAGATGCTAGATTTTGCCAGATCTTAGTAATAGATACAAGTAAGCTTAAATTGCAATCGTAGAATTCGATGAATAATGATGGTTTAATCTGAATTAAAGAGCACCATGTAAGGTTGATTGGCTGTCATAGTTGAATGGGATTAGGGTAATCGCGGGCAATTATAGGCCCTTTTGCAACCTTCTTACCATTGACATAAAACTCGTGTTGTTTGATGCTTTGACCAAGATTAATTGCCTCTTGATTTCTAATTGCTTTAAATCTCATTTCATCAATGCAATCTAATTATCTACCAACTCTTTCATCTTTTGGCGTCCCATAACTCCATGAATGGTCACCATCTAGCACATTTTCGGCTCCTTTTTTCCCTTTTTGTTTTTTTTTTTTAATATTTAGATAAAAAATTGATTTAATTAAAAAACTCATTAAACACACTGAAAGAAATAGAATTTGACGTGCAAGCATCGCTTGTTCCCTCGTTGCTTAACAAGGAGAGAATGAGAATCATCGAGTCTTAGGCTACAGAACCGATAAAAACTCTCCTCCTTGACCCTTTTTTATCCACAGCATGAGCATTTCTAAAGAGTCATATAGCAGCTAAGAGAACCACTACTGCGTTCACTGTCTAAGACTAGCTTATAGTCATCCTATTGCGTTCAATCCAACCTCATTAGCCTCAAAACATCAAGAACATCATGTACAAGATTAATGCAATTAAGAGGAGAATATGTTTTGGACTGTGAAATTCAAACATGGGGATGGCAGCAAAAATCCCCGGAGATATAACAAATGCTGCATGAAACGAAAAACAAAAATTAACAAGCGTAACATATTACACTTTATCAAGCCAACGTAGATTGTAAATTTTCCGTGCAACCTTGCTGTACTGTCAAAGTTTCTTCATTATCAGAAAATTCTTCTTCTTATAAATGTGTAATGCTCTCGATGTTCATGGACTTCGGGGGCAAATTGAAAGCATTCACCATTTGTGTTAAGAAAGAAAGCAAGTAGAATATTGGTGCAGTTGGTTAATGAGATGAGAAAAGTCATGTCAGTGGCATCCTCTCCCGCAAGAAAAGTTTTGCCAAAATTCAGAATTTGAAGATTTTGGAGGTTTCCTAGATTATTTGCACAGATCCTGAGGCATTGGCTACGGAAATTATATCTTTATCGCTGTCCTAAACACCTCCTGAACTATATGATGAGACCAAAGATAGGTTTCTCTGTATCTTAACGCCTTCCTTAACACGGAAGCCTGTCAGATTAATTTGAAGCTCACTGCTAACCATAAATTTTGCAGCAGAGAAAACGTAAAAGGCAAGCAAGACTGCAAGTTTTTGTTTTTTGGTATACTGGTATGCTTTTTTCTTCATTGTAAAGAACTGGTCACATTATAAGATATTTACAGGCACAAAAGTCTTGATTGCTAGAGCTTTGTATCAAGGAAATTTTCTCCAAATATATTTAAAGATCCCTTAACTTTAGGGACCTCATTTTTGTAGATATAATTTCTGCATTTAAGTTAATTGGTTCAAATCATAGGTAAAATCGCAAGAAAATCAAAGTTTTAGAGTCAATTAAGGGTTAAATTGAAGAAATTTGTACCCAAGAATCTTTTTGAAAGAGGCGCCGAACTCTGGGGACTAAATTGATCAAAATCAGGGGTGAAATTGAAGAGATTTAAAAGTTTAATGCTCAATTAAGGGTCAAGTTCCATAAATCCGAAACCAAGGACCAAAATAAAAAAGGTGTTGTAATTTGAGGCTTATGCTGAAGTTCAGCAAGGGAAAAATTGCATAAAATTAAAAGTTCCAGGCCATTCAGGAGTGCAATTAAAAGAAATAAAAAGTCAGAGGACTAAATTAAACTTTGACCAAATTCTTAAATTAAAACCCTAAAGCCAAAAAACAATGTTGTTTTGAAAACAGTAAAAAAAAGAAAAAGATCAGGCGAGCAATGTTATCGGTCTTGACAATGAATCTTGGTCCCAACAGATATACTCTCTATATGCCAAGGCAGTGTGCACTATTGCCGTCATTTTCTTTTCTTGGATCGAGTATTTCTATTCAACATCATTCAACTTTTGACTCTCAAAAGCAATCAAATATCCCTCTTGTACCAACATTACTGTAACAACCCGACCCAACTTGCCATATATTATCCGCTTTGGTCCTTACCGCCCTCACGGTTTTGTTCCTGGTGACGCGAGCCCACATCGAGCCTGACGCTCCAAAACGCGTATGACAAGTTAGCAACCAGCACTCTTAATAAGGTCAGCTACCAATCCCTTACCTGCCGATATGAGATATGACAGTTCAAAGATGGTCTGGTTGTTACAACTACCCCAATGACCCTATCCGAAGTATCAACATGCATTCCGAATGGCTTCTTAAAATCTAGCAGCCCCAAGACTAGAGCTGATGCTACAGTTGTCTTTAGCTTTTTAAAGGCCTATTGGCAATTAACTCACCATTCCCATCTCTAATTCTTCTTTAGAAGATCTGAGAGATAAGTTGTTTTCTTAGAATGTATTTGGCAGTGTGGTAGCGGTTACTTTTCAAATAACTTTTTGTGCCGAAATACATGCCAATGATGTTTTTTCATTTTTTAAAAATCATTTTTGATATCAGCACGTCAAAACGATCCAAAATGTACAAACCATATTAAATTTTAGCAAAAAAAAAAACAAATTTTTTTTGAATTTTTTGGGAACGCGGTTTGCACCGCGTTCCCAAACACATTCTTACTATAACCCTCAATGAATCGTCTATAATAGTTTGCAAGCCCCAAAATAGATCTCAATTCCATGATTGTCTTCACATGTCCCTCCCTAATTAAATAGCCTACGACCATAATCTCAGTTTTTGCAAACTTATATTTTTCTCTCTTTACATTCAATTCATATTCCCTCAATATACTTAGAACTTTAAAATGATGAATTACATGATCTTTAATTCCTCTACTATAGACTACAAATGTCATATAAGTAGACTACAACAAAGTTGTTCAAAAAATCATATAAAACATCATTCATGAGATTACAAAATGTTGTTGGAGCATTTGTTAGGTTGAATGGCATAATTCAAAACTCATATGAGTCATACCTCATAACACAAGTAATCTTATGCTCGTCATTCTCAGTAATCCACACTTGCCAATATCCCAATTGCAAGTCCAACTTTGTAAAAATAGAGGCTCCATACAATCTGTCCATCAAATCCTGAATTAAAGGAATTGAATATTTATTTTTATGGTTACCATGCTAAGTGCTCGGTAGTTCACACACATACAAAGACTCCCATTTGTCTTCTTTTGAAAGAGGACTAGAGCACCATATAGAGCTTGGGAAGGTCGAATAAACTCATTTCTCAGATAGTGTGCCTTCAAGCCTTATCTCTTTCCCTTTTAAGCTCTCTTCTCTTAGATAGCACGCCTCCAAGCCCTATCCTGTCATCCTTTAAGACTTCCGTGGCCAAAACGTTTTGCCAGGTAAGTCGTATTTTTCACTTGAACAAGTCGCCCATTACAATGAGACCACTTTGAAAAATATTTATATTTTTCACCTGGGTAAGTCGTTCATTACAATAAGACCATTTAGAAAAACCTTCACATTTTTATCTGGGCAAGTCACTCATGAAAATTTGACCATTTCAAAAATCTTTGAATTTTACCAATTGACAGGTTGCCTGATACAACTATACCACTTCAAAAAAATCTTTTAGTTTTCATAAAGATCATATTTTTATTTACAAATCCTATCTCTTTTCTTTCGAATACGCTTTTCAACCCTTGTATTCCAGACAATACAATTTTCAGCCATATCTCTTATCTTTCGAGTGTGTTTTCTAGCTATCGTCTCTTAGATAATGCATTTTTAACCTTATCTCTTTTTTTGCATAAATTTCAAATAATAAATATTAATATGAATTAAATTTAGAGGCTCACTACTTTTTTCAATAGAATAGATCGAAAGACTTAACTAAATAAACAAGGAAAATAGCTTTAATGATTTTTTTTGGTACAATAGTTATAAGATTAAGCTTAATAGCCCATCACTTAAATATCTCTTGTCCACAAACATCCCACTCCTAATTAGAATAAATTTATGAGACTTAAAAACCATCATAAACTTGACTAGTTTAAACATTTTATTATCTCAATAACATGATAAACATAACAAATATATATTACATTAAAAAATAATATAATTAAATTAAATCACAAAATGCATCACACGTTGATGAAGAAGAATTTAATTTAATAAAGGTGTGTAATAATTAAATAAACAACCCACCATCTCATTTTCTATATTTATATATTATTATTGTATAAAAGCTCCAAAATGTTTGGGTTTAGCGAGGGCATTTTATCTTTTACCTTTGATCTATTTTTAAAATGTGTACAAGTATTATAAAGTGTGCAGTCAAATGGTAAAGTCAAATGGTAAAACACATGGTTGACTCCTAAAGATGCATTTTCTTAATTTTGGGAAATAAATTAACAGCAAACACTTAATTCCACAAATCATGGAAATTAACTATAGTTAAATAGTAAATCAACTTCTAGTAAACAAATAAATACATTTTAGTTTCTATGCATTTTGGTGTGCTGTTTCGAGATTATACTATTTATATATATTTTTTAAAATATTAAGTCAACATAATTTCATTTCAGATTCACAAATAAATTAACTTGAAATTATACAATTCAAATTTCAAACATAATTTTAAAATTGAAATATCTCTATTTAGTAATTACTAGACTGTTGGTCTATGCTACACCGCGGGTCAGATCAATTTTTTAACATAAAAAGAAATATCCAGGTGTAGCTAATATTTTTCTAGTATAAAAAAATTAAATTATATGAGAGTTGACCAGATGTGACCTAATTGACTTGACGAGTCTAAAGACAACCTATATGATTGGTAAAAATATAGTTTAACTTAAAATAAATTCAAGATGACATCCTTTTATTAAATATTAAGACTATAATTTATTGGATCAAACAATGTCAACCCATGTTATCCTTCTAAATTCATAACCCGAGTCATGATACCATGATAACTTCAAATAAAATAAATTAAAACAAATTATGAAGCTTAATTCCAAATAAACCTATTGTTGAATGATAAAATTAAAAAACAAAATCAATCTGGAATGACATAATAAAACGATATAAGACTACTCGGGTTAACTTGTAAAAGCAGTGATCCAGGTCATGAGACTAGGATAACTTCACAGAAAACAAAATGAAGTAAATGAAAAAGACTAATTCATAATCAACTAAATGTTAAAGATATTGAATGATGAAACTGGAAAAACATATCAATTAAAAAAATAGATAAAAAACTCAAGTCAACTAGATTAATCCGCCAAACCTATAATATGGGTCATGAGACTAAGATAACCACAAAGGAAAAAACCATAATAAAATATGAAGTTCAATTTCTAATAAACCAAGTACTGAAGAATAAAATTAGAGTAAACAACATAAATTTCAAAAGAAAAACATTATTCACGGAATAAAATACGTGGAATGAAACTAGAATATCACACTTGAAATTTAGCCAAAAAATTCAGAATAGACCAATATTCAGATATAGATGAAATTTGTTCCGGGTTGTTTTATTTTTCTTAGATTGCATGAGATATATTGGTTATTTCAAGTAGAACAGAACATAAATGACAACTTTGGCAGAAACTGATTTAGCTGAGGTAGCTAATATAACCGTTGTCAGACCAAAATCACTCATATGAGCAGTATGGTCTTTATCAAGAAGGAAATTGCTTAGTTTTGTTATTCCTTTTTGAGTTGTTTCAAATTATTTAGTTCAATTAACAACATGAAAATGCTACTTAACTAGCAAAATTAAAATATCTATGCAAAAATATACTAATTCTAATTAGATTTATCATGCATGTAAAAACATGATCAATCAATCATACTCAACTTCATCAATCATGGTCAATCGACCATGGACAATCATTGTCATTCTTAATAATTATAGTAAATCAATCATGATCGATTTGTTTTTTTTTAATATTATTAACATCTTCTATGTCAGATAAATACTAAATTAAACAAATAGTCGATTTATGTTGTTTTCAAGGAATCAAAAGGTTGCCTCCATTGCTCACACCTTCAAAATGGAATGTTAAAGCTAACCATGGGTTGACGACCACTCTTATCATGATCTCACACATTCTCTACCTTCGCCAACTAACAGGTCAATTATGCAATCAGTCTTTGTATGTCTTTTATCACTCGTTATTAAACATCTCTTTCCCAAGAGGGAACATCTTTATCCTCTACTACACGAGCAACATGTTTGCGTTCTTTTTAAGCCATGGTTAATCCAAAGCACAAAATTAAGCATTATGTGTTATGGGGATATCTTGACAAGCTAATTAGGATTGGTAAAGTAAGATAAGAAAAAATAGTTTTGGTAACTAAAAGTCTTAACTAGTCTTTAGTAGTTCTAGGTAAATGGTAGGTTATGTTCAAAGAAAGATGAAAATCACCCGAAAATATCTTACTTAAAGCAACCTACTTCATGCTTATTTTTTATGATAAAAAGGTACCTATTATGAATTTATGCTAAGAATTTGTCTAAATTGGTATATATGTTTTTGTTACTAAAAGAAAAGGATTACTAAGACTTATGACAATGATTTGGGATCTCGATCTAATAAAAAGACCTAATCCTCACTTTTAGAATATGAACATTAAACCAAATTTGTAACAAGGTGTTTATTTACTTTATTACAAAAATAACAAAGTTTCAACTTCACGTGAACAAAGACCTTTTATCAATTTTAACGATCAACAAACATCACACAAGGAAAAACAAAAACCTATATAATTATACCATTTCATGAAATTTAAATAATTTAAAGCTCAAATACTGTAATAAACAAACAAACACATTCACACATAGAAATCAACCATATATTATAAATTACTCGACAAAAGCAAATCAATTCTGGTAAACACAACATCTATATAAAGGAAATCAATAACGAACAAGCAAATACATCCACACAGAAAAAATCAACAATATATTACAAATTATTCAAAACAAGTAAATCAATACGTTAGGATTTGAAATCGAACTTTAAGAGCTGCTAGAGCCAGCTGAAGCTGCTTAAAATTGAATTAGCACACAGTGACACCTGTAGGTCATAGAAGAAAATGGACAAGAGCATGAAAGGCTCTGGTTTATATGCTTCATACTTCAGTGAGGGTGGAATAATGTTATTGGATCAAGTGCGCCTTCTTTTCATTCTCCTTCCTAGATCAATAATGAAATCCACTGCCACCTAAAAAGGAAGATCAAGGAAGGGAAAACATATATTGTATCATTTTCTTTCTATTAGATGGAAAATGAAGAGTTGCAACACGAGAGGCTTGGTTGTTAAGGAGAGAAGGCTACTGTGTTAAATGGAATCTGTGATGGTGTTAGTATTGACTGGGCAATGATGTTATTGTTATTGAACAGTTGGCCATGATTTTGGTAAGGAGGAGAAGAGGGTGAATGACAACACTAGTTGCATGTTATGGCTTGTTACTAGGCTATTAATAGTGATGGTCGCAATTTATGGATAAGACAGGTCACGACGCTATTATGGTGAGAAAGAAAAGGGGGTTGATAATTGGTGACTTCCAATATGTTTTATACAAGCAAATTTCTTGGACAGGGAGAAGAAGGAAGATGAGATTAAGGTTTTTTTCTTTTCTTTTTTTAGGTGCGTTTCTTGGGTTAACTCATTTTGGCTAATGTCTATCCTTTATTTTAGTATTGTTAGGCTTCTTATCATATCAAGAAAAATCAAAACATGAAGATTTTTACATTATTTTCTCCTTGGATAAGGATCAATCTCTATATTTTTTTTTTCCAATTTGTTTAAATCTTTATTTATTTTTCTTTTCCTCATTTGTATGATTTTCCATTATAATGTTTGATCCTTCATCATTTTAGCCCCTTTTTCTTTCTTGTTCATCATTTCATACCTTAATCTTTTTTTCTATTTCTTCTTTGGTCTTTTTTTATATAAATATTTATACAAAATAAACACAGCAGTGTAAAAAATAATGAAATGACCTTAAATTGATTAAATCACATAAAAGACATCCTTTTAAATTTTTTTTATAATCTTGAAAATACATTGGAAATGGAGTCAAAATGGGTTATGACACCAAGAATTGTTGATTGTTGAACTCTAATACCAAATGACATAGAAAAAAATAACACAAGAAAGACAATTAGTACAAAGAAAAGCAAAATTTTGTTAGAAAAAGGTCTCAACTACAAGAACATTAATTTGAATTTTTATTACTCAATATTTTCTTTAATCAAAATTGGATATTAAAGCTCTTCTAGCTTGCTTATATGCTAGTGAAAATATCCTAAACAAAGTTAGAAAAATAATAAATAAGTCCTAAACTAAATAGGAAAAGAAATTCTAAATCAACTAGGAAAATATAGCAAATCCTAAACAATAAAATATAAGACTAATTTGAGAGTTTTAAAGACCTCGAATGGCTATAAAAACTAGATTATATAGGGGAAAGATAATCTATTAATAAAATTTTAGTCCGATTCAACAGTCAAATTAAAATTTATATTTGTTACTATAAGGCTCGACCAAAATCCCCTATATTAATTTGACAATACACCTTCGAGCTAATTTGGTTAAACCACATCAAATTCAGATTAATACCATTGGTTAAGGAAGTGAGGAACGTTAAATCAGAAGTATTCTCATTCCCAAGAAGGTTGTTGCTAAAATTTATCGCTTCTAGATTTTGGAAGTTTACCAAATTCTTTGTAGGCTCTTTCAAAAGGTCAATACCTAAATCAAGTTTTGTGCAAGCCCTTTTCACTTATTTAGTTGTCTAATGTGAAAATAAATGTATTGAAGAGATTTTGTAAATCTATTTAGGAACCATTCCAAATAAGTTTTTGAAGACATTCTATAGAGCTTCAATAAAATGCCTAGCTCTCTAAGAATTTCTCCTGGAATTATTTCAATGTAGATTCAAGTCTCTCATATTTGAACAATGACTCGGGTTGCTATATCAAGAAATAGATTTTGTAGATGAAATTTTGTATTCCCTTTAATTTTTTTAATTTAGTATGTGTTCTGTTTTTGCAATTTTTTTTGTTTTGGAGTAATCATATAACTTCAATAAGATATTTGTTTAGCTTCTGGGATATTTGTTCAGTTTCTACAATTTAGTATTTTGTTTTTCGCTGCTTTTGCATTCTGGTTTTGATTGTTGATTTATGGCTATTGAAAGAGATGATTCGCTTTAGTCTGTGAGTGTGAGGTTGGATGGAAAGAGCTATTCGTATTGAAGTTATGTAATGAAAAATTTCCTTAAGGGTAAAAAGATGTGGGAATATATTAGTGAAACTTATGTGATACCTAAGAATACTAAGGATGTGAATGTTGCTTTGATAGATGCATGAGAAGCAAACAATGCAAAGATTATTATTTGGATTAACAATTCTGTTGAACATTCCATAGGAACACAGTTGGCGAAGTATAGGATATCAAAGGAGGTTTGAGATCATCTGCAAAAGTTATTCATACAATCAAATTTTGTAAAGCAGTATCAATTATAGAATGACATACGAGCTCTTCACCAGAAGAATGAGTATTTAGAAGTTTTATTTTGCTATGATAGATCTTTGGGATCAATTGACTCTTATAGAATCGGTAGAATTAAAGGCATATGGTGCCTATATTAATCGTAGAGAGTAGCAATGACTAATACAATTTTTAATAGCACTTCACAATGATTTTTAAGGACTTAGATGTTCAATTCTGCATCATTCCTCACTGCCTTTTGTTGACTCTATAGTCAGTGTATTATTAGCTAAAAAAATACGTCTTTAGTCTTATTCTGAAAAGAAAATTATTTTTACTTCGAACCTTTCTATACTAATAGTATCCTCTAAGCCATTCTCTAATTAGCAGAAAAAACCTTACACATGGGTTGCCTTCAACGAGTGCAGTTTTTATAAGTAAAAAGGTTATTGTAAGGCGTAATGTTCCAAGTTGAGACAATAGAATCTAGCTTAAAAGCCTGACAGTCAGTCACAATCTAATGCTTATAGGCCACCTCAAAGTTATAAACCACCACACCACAATACCGCAGCAGTACTTTCATCAAGCTCTATCGTCGATCCTAGTACTCTGACTGAGTAATTTCAAAAGTTTGTCTCTTTACATTCACAAGTATTGTTCGCTTCCTCTTTCGAAGGTTAGTTGTCTCATAATTCCTTTGGTATGTTACATTTTGAATGGGTCTTGGATTCTGGTGCTTCACATCATGTCTCCAGATTCTTCATATTTTACTTATGTGTCCTCTTTTCCTCTATTCATGTTATGACCGCTGATGACACTTTTGTGCCCTTAGCAAGTGTTGGTTATATTATCACACCTCACTTATCTCTCCCTAATGTTTAATCAGATTGAATCTTGCTTTTATTGGTCAATTATGTGATTCTAATTATTATTTAATCGTTTTTTCCTCTTCTTTTTGTTATGTACAGGATTTGCAATCTCAGAAGTTGAATGAGATAGGTCATAGGGAGAATGAACTATATATTTTAAATGAGTTAAAAGTGTCAGTTGCTGCTGCTACTACTATTAGTGTTGTTTTGTCTTCTTTTCGTTTGGGTTCTTCCCCTTTTAGCTTTTATTTACGGCATTCTCATTTAGGTCATATTTTATCTTCTCGTTTGAGATTTTTAGCATCCATATGAGCTTTAGAAAATTTGCAAACTTGTGATATTTCTGATTGTAGTGGATATAAACTGACAAAATTTTCAGTTTTACCTTTTAATCGAAGTATTTTTATTTTTTCTTTCCTATTTGACTTGATTCATTCTGATGTATGGGGACCTTCTCCTGTTACCACAAAAGAAGGGTCTTGATATTTTGTTTTTTTTTTATTGATGATCATACTCATTATTGTTGGGTTTATTTAATGAAACATCATTTTGAATTCTTTGAGATATATATAGCCTTTCGAGCTCTTGTAAAAACTTAATATTCTGCTATTATCAAATATTTTAGGTGTGATTTTTATGAGAAATACACCTCTAATAAATTTTGTAAGTTGCTTGCCTTAACGGAACCATTCACCAAACTTCATGTACAAATATTTTTGAGCAAAATAGAGTTGATGAAAGAAAACATAAGCACATTGTCGAAACTACTCGTTCTCTCTTATTGTTTACTTTTGTTCCTAGTGAGTTTTGGAGAGAAAATGGCCTTACTATTATAAGTTTGATTACTACAATTATATCTGATCATATTTCAGGCTTTTCTCCTTTTGAAAAGTTGTATGGATATGCCCCTAATTATTCCTCCTTTAAAGTTTTTTATTGTACTTGTTGTGTTCTTCGTCCTCATATAGATTACAGTACGTTGTCCTCTTGATCTACTATTTGTGTCTTTCTTCATTATGGTGAAGGTAAAAAGGGTATCGTTGTTTTTATCTAATAACTCAAAAACTTTATGTCACATCATATTGTCTTTCTCGAGCATATACCTTTCTTTTCTATTCCATCCACTACTTATAGCTTGACTAGATCTGATCTTATTCGTATAAAATTTTTTTCTAAGGATTCTGATAGTTTATCATCTCATGTTCCTAGTACCTTAGATTCTTCTCCCCATGTTCGACCAATTTGTACTCGTCATTCAGCAGGTACTGACACTTTACTCTCTGACACACCTGAAGTTCCATTCTCATCAACAGTCCCTTAAACTTTGTATGAGATTGTGGATCCACCTTAATGTCAATCCATATGCATTTGTAAATCCACAAAGCTACCAAATTTTACTTATTCTTGTTATTCTTCATCATTTACTTTCTTTTTAACTTCAATTCATTGTCTCTTTGAGCCCTCTTTCTATAAAGAGGTGATTCTGATCCTATTTGACAACAAGTTATGGATGAAGAACTTTCTACTTTGCATAAGACAGATACTTGAGATTTGATTTCTCTACCTCCTTGTAAAAGTGTTATTGGTTGTCATTAGGTGTATAAGATCAAGAGTAATTCTGATGGGTGTATTGAGTGGTACAAGGTTAGGTTAATTGTAAAAGGATATTATCAATAGTTTGGCATGGATTATGAGGAGATATTTGCCCTTGTTGCAAAAATTACTATTATTCATACTCTTATTGCCATAACTTTGATTCATTAGTGGCATATCTCTCAACTTGATGTTAAAAATATCTTCTTGAATGGAGATCTTCAAGAAGAAGTTTATATGATGCCTCCTTCTGGTGTTTCACGTGACTCTGGGTATGTTTGTAAGTTTAAGAAAACGTTATATGGACTCAAACAAGCACCTCATTCTTGGTTTGAGAAATTCTTCATTGTCATCTTGTCTCTTGGATTTGTTTCTAGTAGTCATGATTCCACTTTTTTTTACAAAGTGCACTGATGCAGATCGTATCATTCTGTTTTTATATGTTGATGACATGATTATTATTGGTGATGACATTGATGATATTTCAGTTTTGAAGACAAAGTTAACTAGATAATTTGAAATGAAGGATTTGGGTCATCTTCGATATTTCCTGGGTATTAAGGTAGCTCACTCACCCGAAGATAACCTACTTTCTCAGTCAAAATATGTTGCAGATATTCTTGAGCGGACTAGATTTATTGATAACAAGACTGTAGATACTCCTATTGAGGTTAACACAAAGGATTCTTCTTCTGATGGTTTATCTTTGACAGATCCTACTTTATACCATACTATTGTTGGAAGCTTGGTATATCTCACTATTACTCATCCAGATATTGTATATACTGTTTATGTTGTTAATCTATTTGTTGTTTCTCCTACTATCATTCACTAGGCAACTGTTCTTTGTATTTTACAATATCTTCAAGGTACAGTCTTTCAGAGTCTTTTACTTCTTTCCACCTCTTCCTTGGAGCTGCGAGTATACTCTAATGCTGATCATGACAGTGATCCATAGATCACAAGTCTGTTACTGGTTTATGTATCTTTTTAGGTGATTCTCTTATTTCTTAGAAGAGTAAAAAGCAATCTATTATTTCTTAATCTTCAACTGAAGCAGAATATCATGCTGACATCTACTACCAAAGAGATTGTTTGGTTACACTGGTTACTTGTGGATATGAGAGTTTCACTTTCTCATCCTACTTCTATGTTTTGTGATAACCAGAGTTCTATTTAGATTGCTCACAACTCGGTTTTTCATAAATGAACTAAGCACAGTGAGATCAATTATTATCTTACTCATCATCATCTCAAGCATGACACCATTACTTTACCTTTTATTTCTTCTTCTTTGCAGAGTGTAGATTTCTTTACTAAGTTGCATTCCATTTCTTATTTTCGTTTTCTAGTTGGCAAACTCTCGATGCTTGTAGCTGCCGTATCGGGAGTTTGAGGGGAGATGTTAAGGAATAATATTTATTTTGTTTTATTTATTAAGGGTGGAATAATATTTTTAATTTAGCCTATATATAATCTCCTTGTATTTAGGTTAAAACAATTACTTCAAAATAAAATGATGAATGAAAACCTAGCCTCCTTCTCTCTTGTATTTGTATTTCTTTTATGTTAGTTTGAATTGCTTTAACAATAGAAACATGTATAACTAGATAAAACACCAAGGAACGAAACAAATTAAAATTTCTCGAGTTCAGAAAGTGATTTGTTTAGCTGAGAAACACAAAGTTCCTGTAACACTGTTGTGGGATTTTGTGAGAGAAAAAACCTGAGAAAGTCGTGAAGGGTTAAAATGGTTCAGGCTTCAGAGAGTGGAGAATAGGCTATTTGCAACTTGCAGATGGAATTATTTCTGTGGGATATTCTTCAGAAGAAGGTTTGATTTCTACTAATGAATCTTTATTATAATGCACTGGCAGGCTAGGTCCATAACCTTAAAAGAGTCTAGTACATTCATTTTGCTAGAAGAAAATGAGCTGCTGCATTCAACATTCAAGTATTCTGACCAAAAAAATAAAAACAAAAACAAAGTATGCCACTTATCATAAATTACAGCACTTTGAGATCTCTCTAGCTGTTAGAGAGAATCTTGGTAATTTTATGCAGTTCCGAGGGAACATCTCCTATATCCATTCTTTCACTTGGCAAATCAGCAGAACATCGAAGTCCAACTTGCAGGATTGATGCCAAGCACTCCTTTACCTTTCCGATGTTGATGCTTCTGCTGCCTCTTGGACCATTTCTCCTTGTCTGAGCTTCCTCTTGGATATCATTTGAGAGTAGAGGATCAATAATCTCCATTACCTGATCAGGAAGGGCTGCTTTAACAAAACTATGCAAGTTAAATTCCCCTGTAAACATGCTGTCGATGGGCCTTTTTCCTGTGAACATCTCCAGTAAGAGAATTCCATAGCTATACACATCACCATGTGTTGAAGCCTCTCCTCCCATTCCGTATTCTGCAATTTAAGCAAAAACTAAGAAAGTCTTTTACTAAGATTTCCTAGATAGCATAGACATCATGTTCGAAATGATGTTATATACCGTCTTCAAATTGGAATCATAAAGCAACACGTCACATGTATAGCAGAAAATACAAACATATTTATTGGATATGTAGCAAGTTGATTTCTAAATGAATACGAGGAAGAGTAATTGCTTAATATTTTACCTGGTGCTACATAACCAATGGTTCCTCGTATGCAAATTGAGCTGGACTCTGTAGAAAATGACTCCCCAAGAGCAGCTAAAAGAATCTTTGCCAGGCCAAAATCACCCACATGAGCAGTAAGGTCATTATCAAGAAGGATGTTGCTCGGTTTTAGATCACAATGAACTACTGTTGTTTCACATTGGTTGTGAAGATAATCTAATGCTAGGGCCACATCAGTCGCTATGTTTATCCTTTGCAGCAGACTCAAATTTTTGAAATCTTCTGATTCCGTTGAACTTGCATGTAACCAGCTCTCCAAACTCCCATTTGACATAAACTCCATGATCAAAGCTTTGAAGTCATCGCCTTTGAAATCAATGGTTGAGCAAGAATTTACAATTCTAACAAGATTTCGGTGTCTGATATTCCTCAACGCGTTGATTTCAGCCATGAAAGTATTGTTGGCTCCTCTTTGTTGAAGCTTGAATACCTTTACAGCTACTTGATCATCAGATCCAAGTATACCTTTGTAGACGGTACCATATTTTCCGTCCCCAATTATGTTGGTCGAAGAGAACCCACCAGTAGCACGTGCAAGTTCCGAATAGGAAACTCTTTGGTATTTCTTCTCTAATGGTGAGACCAAAGAAGGTCCACTTTTTTTTGTTTTTTTGCTGTGTATAACAGCACAGACAGATGCCAACAACAGGAGAAGGAAAAGTGCAACACTACTTATAAGAATTACTACCTTCCGAGGAAAACCATTCTCTTGTCTCTGTTTTGGGCATTCATGCAATTGCAGTGCCTTGATTCCTCCACATAGCTTGTCATTTCCGGCAACTGAAAATGCACTAGCATTGTTGAAAACTCCTCCAGTTGGCACTTCACCATCAAAACTGTTAACGGAAAGGTTGAGATAACCAAGAAGAGTTAATTCACCAAGAAACTTAGGAATTTGCCCAGACAAATTGTTGCGGGCAAGGTTGAGGACTCGAATACTTCTTAGCTTCTTGAAAGAAGAAGGAATAGTTCCTTCAAAGAAGTTGCCCTCCATGTTGAGGTTTTCCAACATGACACAATTCTCGATAGAACGTGGAATTTCTCCAGATAATTTGTTTTCTGAAATATCCAATTCATTAAGATTTCTTGCATTACCCAGTTGAGATGGTAATGGACCTGTTAAATTATTTAAAGCTAAGAAGAGGCCAAATAGAGAATCAATACCAGCAAGTTTCTCAGGTATCACACCACTAAGATGATTGTATGAAAGTTGCAAACCTTCTAGTTGACTGTAATTTGCCAGAGAAACTGGTATAGTTCCCTCAAGAAAATTGTCTGCTAGATTGAGACGAAGTATTCCAGAAAGGTTTCCGAAGGAGGATGGAATATTTCCAGAGATTTTGTTGGTGTAAATATGAAGCTCTTGCAACTTGGAAAGTTTTCCAATAGAATCAGGTAATCTTCCTGTAAGCATGTTTCTAGGAAATGCAAGATACTCCAGGTTCTTAAGATTTTCAATCTCTACAGGAATGTCTCCAGTTATGTAGTTAGTCTGCAATGTTAACCAATAGAGGCTGGTAGAGAGATTTGCAATAGAGATTGGCAATACGCCTCTAAGGTGATTTTCAAAAAACCACACCTCTCTTAAATTGGTGCAATTGGTTAAGGAGGTAAGAAAGGTTAAATCACTCGTATTCTCATCCCCAAGCGGATTGCCGCCAAAGTTTATTGTTTCAAGATTTTGCAGGTTTCCCAAATTATCTGGAACAGGCCCCGTTAAGGAATTATATGCTAAATCAATATCTATGAGGCTTGAGAAATTGACTATAGATTTTGGAATATGACCAAAGAATTGGTTTGTTCCAAGATAAAGATTTTGCAGATTGGGTAGGGTTAAGCCTATATCATGTGGGAGGCGACCTGTTAATTGGTTCTCCGCAAAGGAAAGCAAATTGATGGATGAGATATTGTAAAGCTGTTCAGGAACCATACCGGACAATTTGTTGGAATACAAATTTAGAAAATCTAAGGTTGAGAGTCGTCCAAGTTCAGCAGGAATGATTCCTTCCAGATTGTTCAATGCTAGACTTGCACGCTCCATACTGGAAAGGTTCCCAAATGAAGGTGGAATTGCGCCTGTGAAATGATTGCTGGCGAGGCCCAACCTGCGGAGCCTAGACAAAGAGCCAAGTGCACTAGGAATTTGCCCTCTAAAATTGTTTCCATATAGATTCAGGAATATGAGGTTTGAACAAATACTCAAGGTGGAAGGAAGTTCACCTTGGAAGGAGTTATTTGCTAGAGAAAGATATCTCAATCGAAACAATTGACCAACTTCTGGTGGAAAAATATGATGGAATCTGTTTCTACTGAGATCAATCACCCTGAGGAATGTAAGATTCCCAATATGGGGAGATAGTGAACCTGCCAGTTCAAGTGAAGACAGATTCAGGGAAGTCACTCTTCGATGTCTGCGACTGCATGTTACTCCTTGCCAACTGCAAAACTGCAGTGAGTTGTTCCATGAGCTGAAACTATTGAAAGGATCCTCTGATATAAGATCCTTAACGGCAAGCAAAGCTTGCTGATCTGTCTGATTTGTGAAGCCAAAAGTGGCAGTTACAGTGGTGGCTTCTATGTAGTTGATGAACAAAAGAATGCCCAAGAACCAAAGAAATGAGTTCAGTAGCCCTGAAAGCATTTTTCTTTTCTGATTTTTTTCGGTGTTTGTGCCTGATGAAGCCAGGATGAGCTTAAGCAAGTCAATAAGAAGCCAAGATCCTCCATTTTGTAGTTAAGGATTGGAATCTTGGAGGACCGCTAGTTCAGTATACAGTGAAGAGACAGTGCTGTCATAACTAAGTGGAAACCAACACGAATCTACGAATGCATACAGGGGCCATTTACTTCACTGCGTGAAGATGCTTGTACTATTAACAGTCATCTTCAGAATGTAGATAAAATGAAAGAAAAAAAGAGTAAAATTGTACTACGGCAAGACAAATCAAGGGGGTTTGCCATTGATTAACATGAATTTTCCTCTTTACATATCAGGGTTCAAATCTCGTAAGAATTAAAATGTTCATGCATTTCCTCTTTAAAGTTTCATGGACTGAATTATAAAATAAAATAAATTTATATATGAAAAGCTAAGTTCTCAAAATACAGGGATAAAAAATGAAAAAGTTAAAAAATGAAGACTAAAATATACTTTTCCACACTCATAAAAACAAAAAAGGTGATATTATTCTGTCTATTTATCATATATCATTAATCTATGTTACAATATAAGAATAAAGATTTGACTTATTAATTGGATGGTGTAGCAAATGAAAATCGGAAAGAATGGTGGTTAAATTGTCAAAGAAAAGAAGAATGAGGGGCCGAAATGAAAACAAATTAAAGAGATATAAAAAGGAAACATGAAGAAAAAGACTCAAACATCTTAAAAGCCTATTTCCATCTCTCTCCACCCCTTTAAGAACCTGTTTTTCCATTCACATGGAAGTCTTTCTTTCTCGCTGACCAGACCCTCTAAGGAATGACAGCTCCAACACCAGCCCACTTCATGATGGTGACCTCCACGACTGTCATAGAAAGGAATAGGTGGAGAAGCTAATGTTTTTCCACCAAAAAACTCCACCCAGAAGTGATGGAGCATTATCCCACGCGTGGATAGTTATGGTGGTGAGGGCGGCCTAACTGGTGCAGGGTGTTTTTTATTCTCTTACCCTTTATGTTCTCTAGATGAAATGAATGACAACATGTGAAGAGAGATTTCAACTTCATATCTTTTGCTCTTGCACATATAAGTTTATTTATAATATTATTCTTTAAGGTATGTTACATGTATTTTTTTTAATAAACATGGATGTTCGAGCCAGCTTGCGTATATCTTGTCTAATCCTACGAATCTTAAAATTAACAATTATATAAGTATCGAGTAATCCTGAGAGGACTTGAACTCGTGATTATTTGAGAGCAAATCTTAAACCTGATCAATTGAGTTATTCTTTAAAGTTTACATGTTTTATACCATTAACTTGATTAAGAATTTCTTATTGTTAAAACTAAAATGTTGTTTGAAAAAAATTAATGATAGTTTACTTCAGCTATATCATACATTTTTTTTATGCAAATTGAGGATATTCAAAAATGTTTAAAATCGCATAGGGAAGATTTATTGAATTTTTTTTTTTTCAAAAAGAAACTATCATAAATATCTTTCTAAACAAAAGGTTTTTACTTTTTTGAAAGTTACACTACAAAATCATGTTTCCCAAGACTAAGATCATGCAAATACAATTGCAATAAAATATTTTTCGGGTACTACAAAATGAAAGGATATAAAATTGTAACCATGTGTTCAAAATAAAAATAATTATATACAAAAAAGCAACAAATCCTAGGGATTTTATATACAAATATATAAAAATTGTAAAGTGGTCAAACATTATTTGATATACATATGTAATTTCACCTTAACAATAAAAAAAAATCAAATTAGATTCTTTAGAGCTTTTAGAATCATAATATGGCTAGACTTAAATATTATATTTTTGGATTTTTATATTTAACAATTTAATATATGTTTAACTCAAATATTATAATGAGATTGTAGCTGCAATTATGGTTGTGATTGGTATTGACTTGTAAGTAAAATATAAGTGTATTTGATTAATGATGTGATTAGTGGATGTAGTTAGTAATAGTACTCACTTATTTTAAAATTTTGTTTTGATTATGTGTTTTATATAGAATGAAATATAATTAATAAATTAATTTATTAAGATATTATCTTATATAAGTGAATTTTAATGATAATTTATTATTGTTGTTACTACTACTAACCTCTTGTGGACATAATATTAATGCACTATTTAAAAATAGAATAATACTCTAATTGTTTTAAAAACTAGAGTCAAAACGAGCAAAACTGGAACTTTATGTCGCAATGCAAAATTTTTACACTTATAAAATTGAAAAACTAGTTTTAAAAATTTTCAAATTTATTTTGAGTTTGAAAAACATATTTTAAAGGTTTTTCATAATTTTTATTTACATGTTTCAAACTCTTTTTCAAATGAAAATCGACATCAATAATACAATTTTTTTTATATACAAACAATTTTTTATTAATTATAAAACATTAAAATTATTTTTTATATATAATTTTCACATTTAGTTATTATAATAAATTTATTGTTTATTATAAATCTAATATAAAAGATTTTCTTGAGTTAAAAAGTATAACTTTTCATGATAATTTTTAATTTAAATAAAATAAAATTATTTTTTTGTAATTAGATTATACTAGATTCAAAATATTAAGATGATCATTATAAATTATTCTTTTGATTTTTTTTAGAAAATAGTTTTAAACTTGACACATTTCTTATTGTTTATGGTGAATACGCCGCCGGGGGGGGGGGGTGAGAATCACTTATATGAATGTGAAAAGAAATCACTTCTATAAAAATTACTATTTGAAATCATGACATGTTTTGGACCAAAACAAATATAATCTTGAGAACTAAAATTTTTAAAAAAGAAACTGTGTGATTTTTATTATTGGGGTTTGCATGAAAGGTTGAATAGTTCAAGATGTAATGTTCACCAGTTAGCCGAGTGAATCTGATAGTTTTTTATTAGAGAAGGTTCAAGACCAAAACCTACCTTACCCGATGTACAGACTTTCTATTGTTACATTATTTCATGTGTCTAGTTTATATTTTATTTTGGCCAAACAATTTTAATTCGCGTAAAAGATTGTAAGGATGGACGAAAAGTTATGTCTGATGAATGGAAAGTTGTGTTTGTTAAAACTCTTAAATCAAGAGTTGTGTTTGTTAGAACTCTAGTTAAAATTAAGTTATGTCTTTTTAAATAGAGTAATGTTTTTTTAAAAGATGTGTTTGTGTGTTTTAGCTATCAAAATTGTATATATATATATATATATATAAAGACAAGAGAGAGAGAGAGAGAGATCGATCAATAAAAACTCTTTTATTTCTAAAACATTTTACAAAAAGGAACGCAAATTTATTCTCATTTGATCTAATGAGAATAAGAAACTAAGTAAGCTATAGAAATAATATTATAATTGCACTGTTAGCACTAGAGAGCATGAAATAAAAAACTTTTAAGGCTAGATGATTAATATTTTTCTTAATCTATATATGTTCAAGTCTATTTTTAGTAAACAAATAATATAAGTTTATTTTTCTTATAAATATTGATTTTTTAGAAACCAAACCATCGAAGCAAAGTAACAACACATTATAATGTTAATCATTGGGGTTTATTTTTATTTTTTTTAGAGGTAGTGATTGTCTTAAAATCATCACATCAACACTTAAGGCAAATGAATTATATATACAACTTATAACTACAAAATTTAACAAAGACCACCTTGTAAGCAATGCGGAAATAATTGCATATAGTACAAATTATTCCTTAAAAAAACACAATGCTTGGAAGTTAATTGATGAAATAAGCCATTGCTTCAGCCTTATTGTTACTACTAGCTCTTTGTTAAAGTTGTTGGGATCTCTTAGATTGATAAGGTTCGGGTTTCATTGTTTTTAGGATTTTAGTGGTTTAAAGTCATACATAAAAATTTCTAGTTTTAAGGGACAAGTAATTCTCTGCTTTGCAATTAGTTATATACCACGATTCTAGGACTGTGAAGTCATAGGTTGTTATTTCCTTTTCTGTTTTGATGAAAGGCTATTTAATAGCCAAGTTGTTTCTTTAACTAAAAAATAGTTCTTTCTACATTTATGAGTTATAGTGCTTTTGTTTTTGTAAAGTTCTTTGTCAATTGTATTTGGTTCTAACATTTAATATTAGAGCACCATCACGGGGCCTGACCAACACCACAGACATCAAGTGTGAAAGACTAACATGATAAGTGAGAGCAACTTTGTGTAGCCTGTTATCCCATGGTTCGATGGACACTATGATCATTGGAGTATACTTATGGAGAATTTTCTATGTTCCAAAGAGTATTTGAGTTTGGTGGAAACTGGGATCTCTATAACAACGAAAGAGACATATCTCATTAAGGAACTGAAAAAGGTGATTAAGGATAAAAAGTTGAAGGACCTGAATGCTAAGAATTATTTGTTCCAAGCCATTGATCGATCTATTTGGAGACAATATTGAAAAAGAACACAGCAAAAGATATTTGGAACTCTTTGAAGCAGAAGTACCAAGGGACAACACGAGTTAAACATGCTCAACTCTAAGCTCTTTATAGGGAGTTTGAAGTGTTGCACATAAAAGCTAAGGAATCAGTAAATGACTACTTTGGAAGAATTCTTACCACGGATGTGGTAATCATCGAGAAAATCTTGAGATCCATGACTCTAAAGTACAACTATGTTGTATGCTCGATCAAGAAATCAATTGATTTGGATACTTTATCCCTAGATGAGCCTCAAAATAGTCTGCTGGTGCATGAAAAATGGATCAACCATCACATTGTGGATGAACAAGCCCTTCAAATCATTTACGAACCTCAACTAAGAGGAATGAGTGATGATAGAGGTTCTTATCGAGGTAGGGGCAAATTTAGGTTAGATAAAACTATCCTAAAGTGTTATAACTTACATGAGTTGGGTCATTTTCAATGGGAATGTCCCAAAAAAATCAAGATATATAAGGGTCAACTTTGTTGAAATCAGTGAAGAAATGTTGTTAATAGCATATATGGATGGCAACGAGGTTGGAAGAGATCACTTGTTGTTTCTTGATTCTGGGTCTAGTAATCATATGTATGGGAAAAGAGAGTTATTCTCACAATTTGATAATAATTTCAGAGAAAAAGTGAAGCTGGGCAATAATACAAGTCTCATTATACAAGGAAAAGGCAATATTTGAATGGAGATAAATGAGATCATGCAGGTGATTATTGATGTTTTCTTTGTGCCAGAGTTGAAGAACAATTTACTAAGCATTGGTCAATTGCAATAGAAGGGTTTTGCAGTGCTCATGCAACATAAAAAGTGCAAAATTTATCATTCTGAAAAGGGCTTAATCATGGAAACTGAGATGGCATGTAACAAAATGTTCGTTGTGCTTGGTTGTTGTCCATAAAAAAAGGAAGGTTGTTTCTCCTTTATACCACAGATCAAACTCAACTTTGGCATTGCCATTATGGTCATCTTAATTGGAATGGTCTCAAGGTGATCCAACAAAAGAATATGGTGGATGGATTGCCTCAGTTAAAAGATCCTTTAAAGATTTGCGAAGACTGCTTGATAGGAAAACAACATCGTGTTCCTTTTCCAAATAAAAGTATAAGGAGGGCATCTAGAGTTCTTTAGCTAGTTCATGCAGACATATATAGGCCAATAAACCCAATCTAAAACAACAAGAAAGTTATCTCATTACCTTTATTGATGACTATAGCAAAAAAAACTTGGGATTATTTCTTGGTTGAAAAATTAGAAGCAATTGTTATCTTTAAATCCCATAAAACTAGAGTTGAGAAAGAAACTGGTGCATTCATAAAGCGTCTTCGAACTGATCGTAGGGAAGAATTTACATCACAAAATTTCACACATTTCTATGATGAGAATGACATTCAAAGGCAATTAACAGCTACATACACACCTCAACAGAACGGGGTCACAGAGAGAAAAAAAAATCACACTATTATGAATATGGTGCGCAACATGCTGTCAAAGAAGCAAATCATAAAGAATTTTTTGCCTGAAGCAGTAAATTGGACAGTGCATATCTTGAAAGAAGCTTGGCACTTATTGTGAGAAGCAAGACACCAAAAAAGACCTGAAATGGATTCAAACCTTTAATAAGTCACTTTAGGATTTTTGGATGCATTTCTCATGTTTATATACCTAATAGTAACAGAGTAAAGCTTGATGCCAAAAGTCTGAAATGCATATTACTTGAGGTAAATGAAGAATCCAAAGCCTACAGATTATTTGATCCTATCTCTTAAAAAATAATTGTGAGTCAAGATGTGATTTTTTAAGAAGACCAAAGGTCGAACTGAGATGCTAATCACAAGGAAACTATCTTGATTGAGTTGGAATGGAAGGAAGATAAAGATGCAGGTACAAATGAAAGCCTTGGGAAGGAAACTAAAGCAAACATCACTCCTGTTAAAGCAAACATCACTCCTGCAAATGAACTTGAAAACATAGGGTCTGTTCAAAGTGACTCACTCGAAGAGGGAGAGTTTTTAATGATGGCAAAGGATGAATTTCTTCAAATGATGACAAAGGATGATTTTGAAGACCACCAAGATATATACAAGATTATGTAAGTGGACAAGACCTCTCTGATAAAGAAAATATCGATATGGCTCATCTAGCCTTATTCTCTGGCTATGATCCTTTGACATATGAGGATGCAGTGAAGAGTAGCAAATGGAGACAAGTCATGAATGCTAAAATCAAAACAATTATGAAGAATTATATATAGGAACTCACTAAGTTGCCATCTGGAGTGAAGACAATTGGAGTAAAATGGGTTTTTAAAACGAAACTCAATGAATATAGGAAAGTGGACAAATACAAGGCTCGACTTGTTGTAAAAGGGTACAATCAATAGTATATAGTGGATTATGCCAAGGTGTTTGCACTAGGAGCTCGTTTGGAAACCATTCACACAGTAATCTCATTTTTTGTTCAGAAAAGCTAGATGATCTATCAACTAGACGTCAAATCTGCATTTTTGCATTCAGAGATAGATGAAGAAGTGTTTGTGGATCAACCACTAGGTTATGAACATAAGGGACAAGAATCTAAGGTATATCAACTGAAGAAGGCTTTGTATGGACTCAAACAAGCTTCCTGAGCTTTGTATAGTTAAATAGAGACCTATTTTGTTTAAGAAGGCTTTGAGAAGTGCCCTTATGAACTAACTCTATTATTAAAAATAGGAGAGCGAGACAACTTTTTTATTGTGTGTCTTTATATTGATGACCTTATATTTATTGGTAATGATGAGATTATGTTTGAACACTTTAAGAAATCCATGATGGTTGAATTTGACATGACTGATCTTAGTAAGATGATGTATTTTCTTGGAATTGAAGTTTTGCAAATGGTAGATGTTATATTCATCAGTCAACGGAAGTATGTTGTAGGAGGTTTTGGAGAAATTTAATATAGAATAGTGCAATCCAGTGCAAAATCCAATGGTACCTAGCTTTAAACTTATTAGGGATGAAAATGGAGGAAGGATCGATGGGACATTTTACAAACAAATCACGGGAAGCCTTATGTACTTGACTGCCACTCGTCCTGATTTGATGTTTGTAGTAAGTTTAATTAACAGGTACATGGAATGACCCATTGAGACTCATTTATAAGCAGCAAAAAGAGTGTTAAGGTATTTGAAGGATACAATCAGCTTTGGATTGTTCAAAAGAAGGGAGGAACTAAGGAACTTGTTAGTGATCAGAATGATAGGAAGAACACCTCTGGTTATGTTTTTATTCTAAATTCAAGTGCAGTGTCTTGGTCTTTCAAGAAACAACTAGTAGTCACTCTCTCAACTACCGAAGCAGAGTTCATTGCTGCTGCATCTAGTGTTTGTCAAGATGTGTGGCTAAGAAGGATCTTGAAGCAGCTTAATCATTGTCAAAACAAACCAATAGTGGTTCATTATGATAACATCTCATATAATAAACTGTCAAAGAATCCAGTCATGCATGGTCGTATCAAACATATTGATGTGTTTTTTCACTTTCTTCAAAATCTCATTAAAGATGAAGTTGTTGAACTGGTACAGTGTTCTACTCGGGAACAAATTACAGACATTTTGACAAAGCCACTAAAGCTCAAGGTGTTTGTGAAGATGCGTGGTTTTTTTGGTGTATATGAATATCCAGAGATAAATTGAATGTTGATATATTCAATTTAAGGAAGGATGTTAAAGTTGTTAGGATCTCCTAGATTGATAAGGTTTGAGTTTCACTGTTTTTAGGATTTTAGTGGTTTGAAATCACGCATAATAATCCCTAGTCCTAAAGGACAAGTAATTCTCTGTTTTGCAATTAATTATGCACCACGATTCTAGGACTGTAAAGTCGTGGGTTGTTATTTCCTTTTTTGTTTTGATGAAAGGCTATTTAATAGCCAAGTTGGTTTTTTAACTAAAAAAGAGTTCTTCTTGCATCTGTGAGTTATAATGTTGATGCGAACCTTAGCGGAATTGAATGAAATTCATGAACCGAAGATCTACCAAATCCAAGTTTGTTAAAAATAGGATGAGCTTATCACAATAGAAGACCTGCTCCAAGGCAACAAGACTATAAACCAACTCAATCACAACGCCTACACATGGAGACAAGCAAAAGGAGTATAAATTCACAACAAAGATTGGTCAATTCTTTAAAGAGTTGAAAGTTCTATCAAGAATCAAAATTGACAACCAAAAGTCGGCAAAAATTAGAATATTATTAGAAAAAAAAAGTGTGCTGAAAATTATTCTCAAGAGTATTTATACCCCAACAAAAAAAAAATCTAGTTTTTCTAATGGGTCACATATAAACCCAATTTAAATAATAATCAATCCAAACTAAAACTAGCTCAAACTAATTAAAATCAATAAAATAAACAAGTCTAAAACCCAAACAAGTGTTTCCTCATAAAATAAAGAAAGTTTAATAGTCCAACTAATTTAATAAGACAAGTTCGGTTAATTCCGTATTTTGTTTGGCAACAGGAAAGCTCAACTTCAAATGGGTGGTTCTCTCTCATCTTAAATAATTAGAAAGCGTGCCATATATCGTTGGAAAGGCATGGAAGTCTAGTTTCCAGCCCAACTTGAATCACCATAAAATTTGACCTGTAACTCCAGTTATGATTAAAAAAAGAGTAGTTAAAGGTCAAACTGACCGAATCTAGTCTTTTTCTCTCAATCCTTGTGTAATGGCCTTGGTTCCACCAACAAGCCCCTCTTGAACATGAATAAGATTAATCACGGCTTGCTCATCATTATTTAATATCCTTTTGAACTCCACCTTAACTCACGTATCTTGAAGAAGTCTTTAAAAAGCCTCTTTGAACCTCTTAGCTCTAAGCCTTATAACTTGACCAACTGGAACCTCCAATGGTTCCTTTAATGCTTGGATCGCATCAAGTGCTTTTGTTTATGTAAAGTTCTTTGTCAATTGTACTTGGTTCTAACACTCTTATCCTGAAGAAACCAATATATTAACATATCATGAATGGCCTATATTATCAAAATCTTACACTGGTATAATTATTTTTTTATAAGAAAAAGTGGTTTTTATAGGAAGTGAATCACTAGAAAGTGGATTATTTTTCAATGTTTGACAGTGTTAAAGAAAATGAGTTAGAAAATATTTTTTGATGTTTTACTATATCATAGAAAATAAGTTGGAAAATAACTTTTTAATTTTTTCAAGTTTATTAAAAGAATTAGAGATCAAAACTATCAAATAAAAAGGTTGAAAGAAGATGAGATTAAAAAAAATTATAATTTCATAAATTATTTTAAATAAGACAAATCAAAATCAAAAATCAAAATCAAATATAATAGATAAAAAAATCAATCAGAAAAAAAGGATAAAAGAAAAATAAATAACAACTAAAAGAATGAGCATCGAAGTTGATATAAAAATTCAATTAAATCAAATTCAAAAGAATGAAATTGAAAAAAAAAAAACACAGATTCAAAACAAAATATATAGCAATCAAAAGTTATATTAACTTTTCTTTTTCCAATAAAAAGCTAATTATTAGTAGTTATATTAATAATATAATTTTTAAGAAATAATTTAATCCTATTTTTCTATCTAAGTTTACCCTTGAAAAATATAAAATCTTAAATAATATAAAACAAATTTCTTAAATCACCCCTTACCTATTTAATTAGTAGCCTTAACCTATAATAACTACTAAAATTAAAAAATACTTCATCGTGCCTATATTTGTTTTATTACAATTCATACCAAGTGTCGCACCCTCGCGAGCGGAGCACGACGATCCTCGATTGATGTCGGGGTATTTTGTTTTTTTGTGTAAAAGGGAGTCGCCACCTAGTATATGATCACTAGGAACCCTAACTAGTCTTTCAGAGATTCTAAGGTAAGGGACTGGTTGCGTAAAGGGAAGGTATTAGCACCCCTAGTACGCCCTACCTAAAATAAGCTGCTTGGTGTTTGGTTTGCTTTATAATTGCTATAGTGTTGATGTTTTCTAATCCCATCAGTTTTTCTAGGTTTGATTCAAACTAAATTTATTAAGATAGAAATCCAAGGAGGTTCCATATGCTTTAAAAGCTCATTTTCCCCTTAGTTTTTCAAGAGTTTGCGACTCGTAAATCGCAAGGAAGAGGAACAAAAATTTAGAAATCTAGGGTGCTTTAAAAGGGAGTCGCCACCTAGTATATGATCACTAGGAACCCTAACTAGTCTTTCAGAGATTCTAAGGTAAGGGACTGGTTGCGTAAAGGGAAGGTATTAGCACCCCTAGTACGCCCTACCTAAAGTAAGTTGCTTGGTGTTTGGTTTGCTTTATAATTGCTATAGTGTTGATGTTTTCTAATCCCATCAGTTTTTCTAGGTTTGATTCAAACTAAATTTATTAAGATAGAAATCCAAGGAGGTTCCATATGCTTTAAAAGCTCATATTCCCCTTAGTTTTTCAAGAGTTTGCGACTCGTAAATCGCAAGGAAGAGGAACAAAAATTTAGAAATCTAGGGTGCTTTAAAAGGGAGTCGCCACCTAGTATATGATCACTAGGAACCCTAACTAGTCTTTCGAGAGATTCTAAGGTAAGGGACTGGTTGCGTAAAGGGAAGGTATTAGCACCCCTAGTACGCCCTACCTAAAGTAAGCTGCTTGGTGTTTGGTTTGCTTTATAATTGCTATAGTGTTGATGTTTTCTAATCCCATCAGTTTTTCTAGGTTTGATTCAAACTAAATTTATTAAGATAGAAATCCAAGGAGGTTCCATATGCTTTAAAAGCTCATTTTCCCCTTAGTTTTTCAAGAGTTTGCGACTCGTAAATCGCAAGGAAGAGGAACAAAAATTTAGAAATCTAGGGTGCTTTAAAAGGGAGTCGCCACCTAGTATATGATCACTAGGAACCCTAACTAGTCTTTCGAGAGATTCTAAGGTAAGGGACTGGTTGCGTAAAGGGAAGGTATTAGCACCCCTAGTACGCCCTACCTAAAGTAAGCTGCTTGGTGTTTGGTTTGCTTTATAATTGCTATAGTGTTGATGTTTTCTAATCCCATCAGTTTTTCTAGGTTTGATTCAAACTAAATTTATTAAGATAGAAATCCAAGGAGGTTCCATATGCTTTAAAAGCTCATTTTCCCCTTAGTTTTTCAAGAGTTTGCGACTCGTAAATCGCAAGGAAGAGGAACAAAAATTTAGAAATCTAGGGTGCTTTAAAAACCTTTTTTTTTGTCTTAGTGTTTTATACTCTCATGGCTCGTAAACCGTGGAGTAAGAAATTAAAATGTCCTCGATTATAATCAAGGCTTCTTTCAAGGATGAGTGCGGATTTATTATTCCTAAAAAATTATTTTTGGATATTTACCACTCCGGGTTTCTTTATCCAAATATTAACAGTGAATAATAACAAATTATTCCCAATAATATTTTGGATATTCGTCTTTTAAGGATTTCTTTATCCAAACATTAGCGGTGAATAATAGATGAATTCCCCCTAAAATAAGATTTTTATATTTTTTGGAATATTGGCCAATACCCTTTGGAGTTTTACAAACATGTTGTAAAATCCAGAAATGCAAGAAAATAAATTTTTTTGTGTTTAAGAAATCCATAAGAAAACACATTTTCAAAACTTCCAATATTGTTTTGTGTAAAAAAAGCGTTCAAAACATGTTAGGGTATTGGCCGTATGCAACACACAAGAAAACATTTTTTTTTACAACAAACACTCAAGTGCTTAACCATAAATGATAAACCATTGCACATTTGTTTTAAAACAAACACTCCAGTGCTATAAATGATAAACCATGCTTGTAAAGGGATGATGCATGCACATGCCAAGACAGTATTCAAGAAGGAAAATGCATTTAAAGAAGACCCGGCTACTGTTCAAGTGAATTATATTTCACTTAAACAATACAAACACAAAGGAAAATGCATGCAAAAAGGTGAAGAGAACAAACCCGGAGGCGAGACGAAGGGAGCTGCAATGTCTGTTGAAGGCTTGCTGGCTAGACGATCAGTGTGGTCGTCTGTTCCAGCTCTTTCCCCCTATTCTTTGTTCGTCTCCTGAGTTTTAACGTCTGCAATCTTCGTCAATCCCTCTCCAACAGGTTCCTGCACTTCCTTCGTCCCTGCTGCAGATCTTATATGCCAAAAAAAATGAAGCCAAGACCAGCAGGTAGTCCCTGCTGGTTTATGGTTTCTCTTCTCTTTACCTTTTTTTTCCTCTTCTTTCTCTTCTACTGTCAATCTTCCCAACCTCACAGTAACACTTTCCTCCAGCAGGCGTAAGAAGAGAAAAGAACGTGAGGGTCCCTAAAGTTCTCGCAGCTAGAGCACTAGGGAAGAAACACCTGCATATCCTGTTTTGCAGGAAATGAAACAAAAGACCAAGAAACAGCTCACGCGTGCCTCCTGACGGACGAAAACAATGACGCTGAAGCTGTGATGTGCTGGTGGAGTCTATTATCTTGCTCTTTCTTGTTTTTCCTGCGGCTTGCCTCTCTTTTTTTTCTTCTCATCCTTTTTTCTGCCCCCCTTTATGTTTTTTTTTCTGCCGTTTTCATCTTCCTTTCTAGGTCATTAGAGGGCTTATATATAGTCTAATATATCTGTCTAATTTCTTTCCAGTTTTAGAGGATGGTGTGGCTCTTTTCTTTCCTTCCATAGGGTCAGTGATTAGTACTTAAAAGTGCATTTTCATTAAGGCTTTATATCATCATATTACACTAAAGTATCATTAAATTCCCTAACTAAAGCATGTTTTATAATAACAAGTCTGATAATATAATATATCTTTAATTTATGGTAAATGCTTGTTTTTAATATAGATATATCTCACAATTCAAACGATTGATTGATGTGATTAACTATTGAAAGTGAAGAGATAAAAAGAGGACTAGGCTAAAAGAAGAGATGCTGGTTCAATTCCAAACTGAACACCATTCGGTTATTGGATCATAACTGGAGTTGTAGAACTCGGATTTAGGTCTACTTTATATGTATGGAAAGCTAAGACATAGACCTAAAACTTTCATGAGAGTCCAAGACTCAATTCTGCTATTTTCAAGTTCAAATCTTAGCAACAACGAAGAAGTCGGAACCTGTCTGCGGCTCGAGACCTTGTTCGGTTTCGGTTTTCAGCTCATATCTTGAGTTCTAGACGTCCAAATGAGCTCTGGTTTTTTTTGTTGGAAAGCTAAGACAATTGCCCACATCTTTCATGAAACAAAGGGCTCAAATTCTGATGTTAGCAATGATGTTTTGGCCAGCCAACAATATCAAAAATCAGCCAAGAATATCAATAACCAAGTAGCCAACGATGTCAAAAACCAGCCACCAACTATTTTCTTAGTCAACCAATTAATAGTTTTGAATCTTAGCCTATAAAAGGAGGTATTTGCCATGTATTTAGTCATCTTGGTTTTCAGATCAAGATCATGTTCTTGCTTTCTTTCTTTACATTTTTGTAATGCTTAAGTTTTGCTTTCATTAATCTCTTGTTTATGCTTTTCATCATAACTATGTTCTTATCTAGTTTATTTATGTTCTTCTTCTTCATTATGTTTAGCTAAGTTTATTATGTCAAGGTGAAAAGGTTTTACTAATGGTGTTAGAATATGTATAATATAAACTCAACATGGACTTTAATGTTTATATCCAAGAAAGTTTGCTATCAACATGTCTTATTTTTTTATCTTACTAATTATTAATACCTTGCTTGTTAAATGGTTAACTAAATTTGTGTTGTATAACACTTGGTACATCAAATGCTTGATCCTTCATAGTTTTCGGCCGACATCATTGTTATAAGAGGAATTTGATTTGTTGTTAACATAAGTTAGCATCATGAATGCCTAATGATATTTATAAGTATGGTGTTACTTAGGTAAGATGATTAATATGATCATGTTAATAATTTATAATGAGCTAATAACGATAAATCATCCGATTGAAACCTCCTTTGTGTGTGGTTTCCAGTTGAGTAATAAAAAGAGTTTATACTTTACTTATTTCTAATACTATTAGTGGATCCTTTAACTTTGACAACTATTTTTATCATTGTTTAGTCTTCACATTAGTCTTTTCATCTCAAAGTCATCTTTAAATCATCATCATCATCATTATTATTATTATTATTTATAATTTATATAGTTCACCTCTCTGTGGTTCGACCCCGGTCTTGTCAGGTTATTTATTACTTTGACACTCCTACACTTGGGATAAGACATCAACTCTTTGATCGTGTCAGCCAGCTGCTCCCTTTGAAATGAGGGAATGAAAACGTGGTTGCAGCTTCAAAAATCAGGCATGATGATAAAGGAAAAACAGCAGGAATTTGCAGAGAAAAAAGGAAAGAAATCAGATGGAGGGTGCAACTGCAAAGTCTTATTTTCCCTATTCGGTGTGGTAAAAATCTTGTCATTTATGATGATCCAACCCCCTCTCCAGCTTTCAATATCCTTCTTCAATTCAATCCCTCATTTTAGCACTTTTCGATTTAGTCCTTGGTCCAAAAAAATCCTTCGAATCAGTCCCGCGAACTTGGGCTAAATCCTTCCCGAGAATTCTCTACCTTCACGCTAGATATTCAAACGAGAATATCTTGAGCT
Organism: Populus x sibirica; assembly: GCA_019202695.1. Classification (NCBI taxonomy): domain Eukaryota; kingdom Viridiplantae; phylum Streptophyta; class Magnoliopsida; order Malpighiales; family Salicaceae; genus Populus; species Populus x sibirica. The sequence goes on from JAGMVL010000500.1 coordinate 1,667,327, forward strand.
TCTGATATCGAAATCAAGTGATTCAAAAGCCCAAATTTATCTACGCATCCAGAACTACAACTTTGATGAAGGAGTCAAAGTGAGTTAAATCGTTTTAGAGAACAGAATCTGGCAGTAATCTAGTTGGTCAAAAAGGATCTCCGGGTCTAATTCAAAAACTGAAAAATGCCGAGAATCCTGATATGACTGAGAGTATGATCTAAGAACAAAATCAACAAAATTTGTGATGGAAATAAAGTTTTTTTTAGTGCAAAACTCGGGTCATGATCCTTCGCACGGCAGAATTCTCTACCTTCTCGTTAGATATTCAAACGGGAATATCTTAAGCTTCTGATATCGAAATCAAGCGATTCAAAAGCCCAAAATTATCTACACGTCCAAGACTACAAATTTGATGAAAGAGTCGAAGTGAGATAAAATCATTTTAGAGAACGAGAATCCGCGAGTAATCTAGTTGGTAAAAAAAGATCTCGGGTCTAATTCAAAACCGACAAATGCCGAGAATCGATATGACCGAGAGTATGATCTAAGAACAAATCAACAAAATTTGTGGTGGAAATAGAGTTTTTAGTGCAAAACTCGAGTCAGGATCCTTCGCACGACATAATTCTCTGCCTTCTCGTTAGATATTCAAACAGGAATATCTTAAGCTTCTGATATCGAAATCAAGCAATTCAAAAGCCCAAAATCATTTACGCATCTAGGACTACAACTTTTATGAAAGAGTCTAAGTGAGATAAAATCGTTTTAGAGAACAAAATCTGGCAGTAATCTAGTTGGTCAAAAAGGTTCTTGATCTGACAATGCTGAGCATCCAAATCTAACTGAGAATCTGCCCTAAGAACAATGTTCCCTAGGACCTAATAAAGGTGTACGTCAATTTTTCAACATATCATGAGTGACAGAATATACCTAGGATGGTCAGATATCATACGAAACCGAGTTAGAATCAGAGCCTAAGTTGGAACAAAAAATTACGACAAGACGGAGAACCGGTTTTTTAGTGCAAATTCGAGGGATTTATCTAACCTTAAAGACCAGAAAAAGAAGGAATGATTTAGAATTATGAAGACTTCTGATCAATCTAAGAAAACCTAACGATTTTGGCAGCAAAGGGGAAGGATAAAAAGAGTAGAAAACAGTTCAAACAGGGTTTCGAAAAAAAATATTTATTTCTTTGCTTTTGTCAATCTTCCAGCAAACATGAGTTAAACTCCTACACTCAGTTCAAAAGAGGTATACACCGTCTCCAGCACGTGGGGTCAAAAAATGAGTAACAACACCAAGTATAATTAAAATCCACAAAACAAATAGATAATAATTCAGGAAGCTATTAAATTGGAATTATTCAACAAGGAATCCTTTAAGTAAACGTTTACTTCTTTAGTTGAAAATATTTATATTTATATTTTTTTAATTAAAACAATTCTTTACATGCTTGGAAAAAAAAGAATAAAGTTTTGTTTCTCTTTGTTTTGAAAAAAAAAAGGACATGGTATAAAAAATATAGTCTTAGTTTTTAAGTATGCTTATATGAGAATTTTTTGAAGATTTAAGGATTATTTCTTAAAATTTCTCGTGATAGAATTTGTATTTCCTAGTTGTTAACTATTGAAACAATTCGTGATATATTAACAAAATTATTAAATACATAATTGATTAATACACATACGAAACATGTGATAAGAAAATTAATAATAAAAACTATTTAAAGAATTTAATTTTTTTTAAATATCAAATATGAACTTATCAGTTTATAAAAAATATAATAAAACTTTATGGTTTTGTTATGAACTTGTTGATAATTTTTAATAATAAAAATACAAGGTATATAACAATATGGTGAAGTTTTTTTTTTTTAGAGTTTATTATCAGTAATTGTATTTAGTGTGTATTAGAATATAGGTGGTTTTCATCAAATTTAATATTCCTAAATTTCATTTGATTGGATTTAATCTCTTGAATGTTATTTTTTTAAAATTAGTTTTAATATTTTATATCACTGATAAATATGCAGCGCATATGCTAAAACTATGTTATTTTATTTTATTTATTTATTTGTTGTTTACTTAATCTAATTTGGACCGGATTTAACTGGATTAATTAAATTAAATTAAATTATTATTACCAAACCAATATCTCATTTGGTTCAACCAAAAACCTGCCCAGGTCAAGCTCTCAATCTCAGTTTTTCAGGTCACCCCACCAGGATAGAACGAGTTTAAAAACTATAGCTTCTAAAGAAATAACTCCATCTTTTTAGCGTAAGACAAAATAAAACTTTCCATCTAAAAAAAGATTAGGATTTAAATGGCTAGCTCTTTTATAAAACTGGCATGTCCAAAATATCTGTACGGGAAAAAGAAAGAAAACCAAGGTTTCTTTAGAATTTTGAACCTCCCTTGGCAGAAAATGAAAATTAATTAATTAATTTTATATATATATATATATATATATATATATATATATATATATATATATATATTACAACATACTCTAAATGGTGTGGGGGAATCACTGTTCCCCCACACACATTTCATTGTGGATTACAACGGTAATCCACAGTGATTCTTCCCCACTTTTTTTTTTCAATTTTTTTTTAAATTACTTTTGTTTTTTCAACTTTTCCAATTTTTCTTTTTTCATTTATTTTTTATTTTGTTTTTTCTAAAATTATTTTTGTTGATTTTACTTTTTAAATATTGACCTGGTTAAAATTTTTGCTTTGTAATTTTTTTCTTGAAAATATTTGTGGATTCTTTGCGATGTTTTTCCACATAGTTTTTCTATTTTATTTTTTTATTTTTCAAAATTATATTTTTTAATTTTTTTTTTAATATGAAGTTGATTGAGAATTTAGTTTTATAATTTTTTTCTTTAAAACATTGTTTATTGTTACGGTGTTTCTTCGCATGGTTTTTTTTTTCTCTCGAAATTATCTTTTTTTTATTTTATTTTTTAATATTGAGCTGGTTAAAAATTACAGTTACAATATGTGAGGAAAGCACTTTAACTTTCCTTGAAAATTACTTGTTGGTTGCTACGGTGTTTTTTCCCACATGGTTTTTTTTCTGTTTTCGTTATGTTTTTTCCTAAAATTATCTTTGTCAATTTTATTTTTTAAATATTAAGCTGGTTAAGAATTGTAATTACAAGTAAATACAAGTTTTTCCTCAAAAAACACTATGGATTGATACAATGTTTCTTCACATAGTTTTTTTCCAGTTTCTTTTGTGTTTTTTTTATAATATTTTTTTCCAAAATCATTTTCGTCGATTTTATTTTTTAAAATATTGAGTTGATTAAAATTTAACTTTTTAATAAAGCTTAATCATGTGGGGAAAGTATTATAGCTTTACTCATAAAACATTGTGGATTGCTACAGTGTCTCTCCGCATAGTTTTTTTTGTTATAATTTTTTTCAAATTATCTTTTTCAGTTTTATTTTTTTAATATTGAGTTGTTTTTGAATTACAATTACAAGTCATTACAAATAAGGCTAAATCATGTGGGGAAACACTATAGCTTTCATCACAAAACACTGTGAATTGCTACAGTGTTTCCAACATGATTTTTTCCCCTTTTTTTGGTGTTTGTTTTTTTTTTCTGAAATTATCTATGTTGATTTTTTTTTAATATTGAGCCAATTAAGAATTTAGCTTTGTTATTTTTTTCTTTAAAACACTGTAAATTGTTGCGAGTGTTTTTCCATGTGATTTTTTTATGATTTTTTCCAAAATTATCTTTGTCGATTTTTTTTAATATTGAGTTGGTTAAGAATTATAATTACAATAAAACTAAATCATATGAGGAAAGCGTCGTAGTTTTTCTCACAAAACACTATGGATTGCTACAATATTTCTCTAAATAGTTTTTTAGTTTATTTTATTGGAAAAAACGCTATAGTTTTCCTTACAAAACATTGTCAATTACTCGCAACATTTTTTCTCATGGGTTTTTTTCCTTCCAAAATTATCTTTGTTGTTTTTTTTTTAATATTAAGTTGGTAGAGAATTTAGCTTTGTATTTTTTTTTTGCTTTTTATTAACCGAAAAGCTAAATCATGTGGCGAAAGCACCTGTATCTTTCCTCACAAAACACGTAGATTGCTACAAATTATTTTGTCCAAGTCTCTAAGTTTTTGATCACCAACACAACTTTTTTTTCCGTCATGAATTATTTACTCCATCATTATGTATCTAGCGCTGGTTCATAATTATAATACTATCAAGTGCATTTGTTTTATAAGCCCGCGGCAGCGTGCGGGCAAGTCATCTCGTATATATATATATGTTGTCTTGTCTTGTATTATCATTGGATATATTTGATAATTATTTTAAAACTTAGCACATTAGTTTCAGATATAATAGTAAAAAAACAAAGTTGATGATATAGTAAAAAAAAAAAACTAGACTCAATGCTCGCACTTCATCGCAGGATCAAATTATTTTTTTATGTAAATAATAATGATCAATTTCTGAAAAGGGGTAAAAAAATAAAAAAAATTCGTCATAACAAAGTTGCAACCACGCTAATTAGAGTTGAGTCAATACATGATATCTCATCAAACCCACGATCTAGATTATATGATTGGAATAACCCAATAAAAAAAACTAAAGAGAATTATAAGGTCTTTTTTTATAAAAACAAAAATAAAAAATCATTTTCAAACTCATAACTCGAGTCATTAGACTCGAAACACCTAATCTGAAAAAATTATGAAGTTCAATTCTTAATCAATCATTTATTGAAGCATGAAATTGAAAAAAAATTATACAAAAAAAATTAAAATAGAAATAAAAAGAATGAGGACCAAAATTAAAATATAAAATAAATTTCATATTTAATTGAAGGGTGAAATTGAAAAAAAAATCAATTTAGTAAAGGGACCAAAAAAATAAAAGAATGAGGTTCAAAATTGACATAAAAATAAAAAATATATTTTTTAATTAAAGGATGAAATTAAAAAGAATAATAAATTTTATAAAAAGGTAAAAAAAATCAAAATCAAAACAACAAGGATCAAATTGAAAAACTTAAAACTATCAATTTGAATTAAAGGATTAAAATGAAAACCAATAAAACTTTTACAAAATGGCTAAAGAAAAAAAATTAGAAATCCAAAAAATAAGGACCAAATTGAAGAATACAATATTTGGTAAATTGAGATTCGATGATAAAATTAAACAAAACAAGAAAGTTCTACAAAATGGGTAAGACAAAAAATGAGAAATTAAAATAATAGAGATTGAAGTTGAAATACCAACGATCAAGATAGCCAAACTATAATTTTTAATGGGGGAGAGAGAGAGAGAAGAAGGGGGAGAAAAGAAAAATGTTCATTGGCAACAAACCGAACCACCATCAAAGACATGCAGAAGGGCATTTTTAGAGATGTTGAGAGGTGTCGCACGTGTTGCTCCAAGAACGCGAGGGCCTACCCCGCATCCCTTGGCGAGCCACTTTTTTTTGCTTTTTTATTTAGCTAAATACAAAAGTGATCTTGAAATGACTTTCTAATTACAAAAAAGGTCATTGTGAAAAACCAAAAATGCCCCATGATCTTAGGCTTAATTTTTTTTTATCTTAAGGATATTTTCATTATTTTACTGTGCATTTAATTGTTTATTATTTTTTATATTTGATCAAATATCAAATTGCTCCTCAACCTAAATTGTAATAATGAAAAAACGATTATAAAAATACAAAAATACTCCTTGATGCCAAGTTTTAATTTTTTTTTTTTGGAAGGTATTCTAGTCAATTCACTATGCAATCAAGATGAGAAAATATTTTTTTATCCTCAGTCAATTTCAAATGATAAGCTAGCCATGTGAAAAAAATTTAATGCTCTTAGAAGTCATTGCAAAGTTTTTTGGATGGAAAGACAAAATCATCAATTATACTATTTTAGTAAACATTGCAAATAAATTTAGAGTTATAGTAATTTTTCAAGGCCATTTAAATTTTGTTAGTATGAGAGAAAAAATAACTCCACTATGTTTTCAAAAAATATGAAATAATTGAATATATTTTTTGTAATTTATTATTACAAAAAAAGATTTTTTGTTTAGGGATTTAAAAAAAAAAAAATGAGTGTGATTGAGCCTAAAAGCCTCGTCCATGTGCTTAAGATCTAGAGCATGGGGTATTTTTTTATAGTTAGCGGACAACGCGCCATTCACAACAACCATTTTTTGTCATTAAAAATTGTTTTGGTAGTCAAAAATTCAAGATTTAAATTTATAAACACAAAAATTAAAATTATTGGTGACCAAACAACTAAAGAGCTTTCTCTCTCCTAAAACTTTTTTTTTTTTTACAACTTTCTTTTTTCTTTGCCAACCTTTAAGGACTAAATCATGATAAAAAAATAAAGTTTAGCACCTAAACACAATAAGCCAGAATAACAAGGATTGGTTATCAACAAAATTAAAATGTGAGGGACCAAATAGTAGTTTTTCAATTTCAGTCCTTTATGTCAATTTCAGTTCCACCTCTTTACTCCCTTCGTTTCTTCTGATACAGAAAAGTGGATTGGCAATAATCATCCAACTCAACATGCTTGCTCCCCAAGTAACACCAGTAGAGCATGAGCAAACATGGTTCCAACACTTCCTCAAGATCTTAGGACAAGTTAGGGAGATTTTAAGGATTGCATTTCAATCTTTTTCTCGTCGCAACAGAGGACAAAACATTAGAGAAAGAACAAAGAATCAGTATGGTGTCACTACTGATACAGAAGAGGCTAGCTGCTAGTATTCTTAATTGTGGTAATGGAAAATTGTGGCTTGATCCCAATGAGACCATTGGCAACTCCATGGTAACTCTAGTATGTCTTATATCCTACTATTACATCTCTTTCTCAATTTGCTACCTCTCTCTTTTTTATGCTGAACAAAATATTGACTGCATAAATAAATTTCATCATGCAAAAGATTTGATGTCCTATGAGACGATGACTAGTAATGGAAGACAGAAATTTGCAGGGATGAACATAAGAAAGCTCATAGAGGATGGTTTTGTTATCAAAAAAATCAATCATAACCCATTCAAGATCAAGGACTAGGAAAGTGAAAGAAGCGAAGACCAAAGGGAGGCACTCAGGTTAAGAAAGGAAGGGAGAAGCCACTTTTGGATCAATTTAGGGCCAAGAAAGCTCAAAAAAGCATCAACCTGGAGAAGAAGACAATATTAAATAAGCGTCAAAATAAAGATTCTCACCAGGAAGAACATTTTAGTGCAAATTATGGGTATGTGTTCATATATTTTTGCATTTACTAGTGCCTGCTCTGCAAGATATCAATTTGTTCAGCTAGTGGCAGATTGGGCTTCTGTCGTAATAAAGTTAGCCGACCTTAAAGTTGGGTCATGCTTGTCTCCTAAATTAATTTCTTACCGCAAATTTTAAATTATTCTTCCACAAACAGAAAATCTAAAAAGTGTCAAGAATCATTATGGATTTAGAACAGTAAAATTGCAGATGGTCGTTGCGTGCATCAATTGCTCTGATTAAACGTTCCTTGAATGAAATGTTAGGAAATTAAATTTCAACTATAGCTGGCATTATTAAAATTTAAAAATAGAAAAGAAAGGAAAATCAAACTCCCAACTGCTAAGGAGACTGGTATTTCCTGTGCCCACACAAACCAAATTCAACAATAAGAAAAAATCAAGGAGACAAAGCACTCTGACAATCTGCCAAAATTAAGGATATAAAGAAAAGAACAAATGTGTAACAGAAGATACTGGCCTGAGGAGCATGACTGATCATAACATCAACTGCAGAAGAATGAGGCTCAAGTTGATGAACAGGAGAAGGCCGCAATAAATCTCCATCACCACCCGGGGCTGACTAATTAGATTCAGGAAAATATGAGGCGATGCTTTTATATTCATCTTCGCTTCAAATTATAAACTTCATTATATCCTTAGCTCTTTTCACTTTTTTAATCACCTTACGAGCTTAAACATACCACAATATTCATATATAACCCATTCCCTAAGTTCTAAACAGTCAAATTTGCTACCATTTGTAATCCTTAATGATTTAGGTGCTGTAAAGTGAAGTGCATGAAAAGGGAAATGTTATTTGAGCAAGAAAAAATCCGCACATCTGACATCAAGGTAATTTTACCAAAACTAAGCTGTTGATGAGCTAAATCCAAAAGTGGACGGGGAAATGCAAGTGATTTGGCTACATCCAAAACCATATCCTAAAATCTGAAAATTGAAGTATTGCAAATAGATGTGAACAAATGCTTAATAACCCCTTAGATTAATTCAGATCACTTGAGCGTCAATACAAGCTTAATTAATGTGGCACATAACACAAAGCTAGTGCAACAAACATAATTATATTTCCTATAAGAACGAACAGATCAGTTGAATGAAAGAACTACCAATTGCTAGAAAGAACATCATATCCAAACACTATAAAAGGATAACTAAAGGAACCAAATTCAATCAAGCATTAGATATGTATCATCTTAGTATCTTACCAGATTTTGGACCAAAGTACCATGGAAATGAGCTTTGGTATCACCTCTCAGAAACTGTGGACGTAAGTCTCGAAAACCCTGCATCCAAGGAAAAATCACCCCAAACCGCCACAGCCCACTAAAACAAATGCAAGATTAAGATGTAAATATATAAAGCAAGCACAGAATTTATAAAAGAGTAATAGGCCTGGCCAAATAGATGGGAAAACTAACAGATGACAAACTACTCTGAAGAAATCTTACAAAAGATTGAAAAATCTGGGGAGAAAGAGGGAAGGGAAAGCCCTTTGCTCTTCCCAGAACATTTGGAACTAAGACTCAGTAAAACATGCGTTTGCACTTGTATTCAGAGGCCCAGTCTCAACCAACACCTCCTTTTTTGATAAAGGTAACCATAAGCTCCACTGATAGAATTTGAACTCGGAGTCACAAAAACTTTACACTTCAAGTTGTAAATCTATTTCAACCCATTCTTTTGTTAGCTTCAATTGATGAAAAACAAATGCAAATCACAAAGAACTGCAGCAGCCAAAATTTAATGTAAGATGGGAAAAAAAAAATACGTAGACAGAAAAAAGTTTGATATTTCAAGAACATCAAGTCAGGTACACCGTTATTCAGGAAGAAAAAAAAAAGAGAACAAATATGACATTCTCCACTAATATCAACATGAAATCTTCTATTACTGAATAATGGCTGAAACCCTGTCAAGAAAATATAAGCAGCAGGAGTTTCATGATTAAAATCTAGATTGTTGAATACCCGACAGTGGTAAACTCAGTCCCATTGGTGCAGCAGTAAGCAAAGAAGTTTCAGATACCACTACATTGCACATTGATCATGTTCCAGAGTCTTCTGAATATCCAAGTTTCTCAGTGAGCAAAAACAGTGTCATTTCTTCTAGGAGGTCTATCAGGAATTGTTCCTGGCTTGAATTTTGAAGCCTCGTGCCTAGCCAACTCAGGAGGCACAGAACTGTTACTCTGGATAAGCATTTGCTTGAGATCATAAAAAACATCTGTGTCCCCAAGAGTTAAGAATGTTGTAGCCACACCTGTCTTTCCAGCACGGCCTGTTCGTCCAATACGGTGAGTATACATTTCAATATTTCCAGGCATATCATAATTAATGACATGGGCCACATCAGGTATATCAATACCACGACCTGCAACATCTGTTGCCACAAGAACATTGTATCTTTTGGTCCTAAAACCTTCAAGGCTAATTTCCCTCTGCTCCTGGGACTTCCCACCATGCAAAGTCGTCACACGATAGCCATGTTTGTCCAAATTCTTGGCCACCATATCTGCATTCTTTTTAGTGTTAACAAAAACAATTGCAGTCTTATCTCCAAGTTCATCAAGCAATCTATGCAACCTGCTGGACTTCTCCGATTCCTTCGTCATTATCACATGTTGAGATATCAAGTCAGTGGCCTTCCCAGCAGTGCCAATAGTGACCACAACAGGGTTTCTCAAGTACTTCCTTGCAAGCCGCTCCACTGCAGGTGGCATAGTAGCACTAAACATATAAGTGGTGCGATAAATCTTTTTCTCATCAAGCTCTTCATCTTCATTTTCTGGCTTCAAATTGCTCGATGGCATTGCATCCAACACTCCCATAACCTGGGGTTCAAAACCCATATCAATCATCCTATCAGCCTCATCAAGCACAACATAATTACACTGATTCAACACAGCATAACGCCTCTCCAAACAATCAAGCAAACGACCTGGAGTAGCAATAACCACCTCACAACCTTGCCTAATCCTAAACCCTTGCTCTTCAATAGACTGCCCACCAACAATAGAAACAACTTTAATACCCAAATAATGTGCAAACTTGACAGTTTCATCCTCAATTTGTTGCGCCAGCTCACGAGTAGGTGCCATAACAACTGCATAAGGCCCTTCGGCCTCATTATCCTCACTCATTGGAGGCAACCTAGAAATATAAGTCAACATAGGCAAAACAAAAGCACAAGTCTTACCTGAACCAGTCTCAGCAATCCCGATAACATCCCGTTGTTGCAATCCCAGTGGAATCGCTGCCATTTGAATAGGTGACGGCTTCTTATACCCTACCCTCTCCACTGCCTTCAACAACTCGCTAGTCAACTTACTCTCTGCCCAACTCCTCATGGGCCGCGGAATCTTGGAACCCTTATAAGAAATATTAAAATCTTCCCTAAATATCCTCCAATCTCTCTCAGTCATTTCTTCAAGCTTCTTCTCGGACCAATGCCTATCAACACGCATATCAAAAGTATCATACCTATCAGCAGCTTCTTCCTTCAATTTTTGGGCAGCCGCCTCTTCTGGATTCTTCTCTACACCTTCTTTCTTTCGAAGTTCGTCTCTAAAATCCTTCTCATTCTTTGCAGCAAGTTTTTTCTGCTCTCTCCGGTCCATTCCAGCCCTAAACCCTCGACCGAACAAAAGTTGTGCCTCATGAGGGTTTTGATACAAAATATTCATGTCTCTAGAAGTGTCTTCCGTGTTTTCCCAATCAAAAGAGAAGCGAAACTTCTCACTAGGTTTTATTACTCTCTTCTTAGGTTTTTTCGACCCTAGATATTGCTCTTTAATCGCATCCAGCTCCTTCTCTCGCTCTCTCTCCGCTAATTTATCCAGCCTGGCTTGCTCACGCGCCTTTGCTTCCTCTTCACGTTCGCGTTCTCTGTTGCGCCGCGAGGAGCGTTCGCGTTCGCGTTCCCGCTCCCGTTCCCGCTCCCGCTCCCTTTCCCTTTCCCTATCCCTTTCCCTTTCCCTATCCCTTTCCCTATCTCTATCTCTCTCCATCTCGCGCTCTCTGTCTCTGTCACGCTGGTCACGGCGGTCAGAATTGGATGGGGGTTTGTCGGACTCCGAGTTGGAAGGGTGGTTTTTGGAGAGGAGTTGTTGGCGTTCCTTTTGTTGTTCGATTTCTTCTTGGCGGCGTTGAAGGGCTAATTGTTCGCGTTGAGCTTTGGTCAAGAAGACAGGTTTGCTTTGGGTTTTGGAGACGCCAATGTCGTCGAATGAGCGTTTCATGGTGGCGGTGGTTGTGGTGGCGCTAGGGTTTAAGAGTGGATGGAGATCTCGAGGGTTTGATTAATCGGAAAGCAAACCGTTCCTGATCGAAACGACCAGATAAAGGGCTATTTCTGCTTATTAGCAAGGTTTTTTTTAAATAAAAAATCGGCAAAATAATTCAGTTTGAAAAATAATTGGTGAAAAATACATGCATATAAAACACTACATTCAAACTTGAGAAGAAGAAAAAAATCTGAAGGCACCCTCCACTTTTATCACGTCACCACCAGTATCTTGAAAAAACATCGAAAACGAATCCGAAGACACTAATGAAGTGAATCATACTTGCAGTCTGAAAACGATCACTATTGATGGTGTTTTTATTTATTTATTTAGGTGGTGTTTGTTTTTTATAAGTGATTTTTGAAAAATTAGTTTTTAAATTTTTTTATATTTATTTATTTTAAAAAAAATTGATTAACAAAAAATATTTTTCAATTAATAAAAAATATTTTTCAGTCAAAGAAAAATTTAGATTAGTTTTCAAGAAAGTGTTTTCCTTTTATTTTGGACGAAAAACACTTTTCGAAAATTATAAAAAATTTAAAAATGTTATAATATTTGCTGATTATATCAAATTTGGTCCTCAAACTTTTGATTATTATATATATTTTGTTTTGAATATTTATTTTTCAATTTCATCCCTTAGAATTTAATTTTTATATTAAGTTTAATTTTTATTTTTATAATTGTTATTTGCTTTTTCCTATCATTTTTTAATTGAAATTTTTTATCTATCAAATTTGGTCCTCGTTCTTTTGATTGTTACTTATTTTATTTGAAATAATTTATGAAAAGTTAATTATTATTATTTTAATTTTTTCATCTTTTAATTTTTTTTATTTTTTAGATTTAATCTCTATTGTTTTGATTATTATTTATTTTATTTGAGATAATTTATGAAATTATATTTTTTTCAATTTCATTCTTATTCAACCTTTTAATTTGTAAGATTTGTTTCTCACTATTTTAATAAACTTGAAAAAAAAATAAAACATTACTAAGTTATTTTCCAGCTCATTTTCTATAACATAACCAAATCTTTGGAAAATATTTTCTAACTTATTTTTCATTACACTATCAAACATCAGAAAATAATTCATTTTCCTGAAATTCACTTTTCAGAAAAAAACTACTTTTCAGCAAATAAATGGAGCCTTAATATGATCGTATTTGTTTTGTTAATATGTTTTCAATGATATTGGTGATGTTTTAATTAAAATTTCGGTGTGTTTTTAGTTTTTTTTAAAAAAAAACATTACAATAATAAGAAAAAAAAGATTTTAAATATATAAAAACTTTTATTATAACGTATTATAAAAAAAATATTTTAATAAGATAAATTTAATAATATTAAAAAAATCATTAATTATATATATATATATATATATATATATATATTCGTTGTTTTTGGACAGCAAATATAATACACTCTGATCATTATTTGATTCAAAGATAACATCAAAATATTTTTTTTATAGTGTAAACAGTGTTGTAAATGGAGTTTGAAAGTTATTTCGAATATATATATTTTTTTTAATATCCCATCTCTACTAATCATTGCTGAAATGTTATATTTTTCTCAACAGCGACATGTTTGACTATCGTATTTTCCTTGTATAAATTATGATATTTCAATAATTGTTTAAAAAATTATGTTATTTTATCAATTTAAAAGAAAAACGTGCTGATTTTTTAATAAATTGGGCCTGGTCCAGGGCCTTGAGTAATTGGTCCAAATACGGTGGGGCTAAGACCTGGTGTACCTAAAATTATTCCCATTTAAGAGCATTTTATTTTTTACAGCGCAGCGTTTTGACATTGTCATGGACAACAGAAGATATTGTTTTTATCGGTTGATATTACTAGGATTTTTTATTGCACCGTATCATATATTATTCAATATATTTTTTATAATTTCTAATAAATTATTTATATATAAATATTTTTAAATTAAAATGCTTGATTTTTAATTCTTGAATAATTCTATGTAAAGCTTGTTAATTTATAATTAATTCAATTTGTTAATTGTCAAAAACATATAAATAAGCTTAATTGATTGCATAGCGATAAAACTTATTGCCAAAGAATAGTTATTCGTCAGTATATATATGTGTTTAATTAAAATTTCATAATTATAATTAATGATTTGAAACTCATTTCTTGTAATAAACGCTAAGCAAAACCTGGTAAGAAAAAGTTTAGTGCCTAACACCATTTTTTTCTGCACAACAATTCTCTGTTCCTTAATTACTTTGTCCCCAAGAAAAAAAAAATGCCTGTTTAAGTTATAATTAATAAGCTAATAATAAATTCATTCAACTCAGCACATATACTTGCTCCCCAAGTAACGCGTGACAGATAGCCCACACGTACGTCTCCTCCCTCGTATATACATGAGAAACTGAACCATTGTCTCTTCATAGGAGAAGTTAAGATCAATTTCTGTTGTCAATTCATCCAATCTATAACAATGGTGTCACTGAGGCTGCAGAAGCGGCTAGCTGCTAGTTTACTCGATTGTGGGAAGGGAAAATTGTGGCTTGATCCTAATGAGACCACTGAAATCTCCATGGCCAATTCCAGTAAGTCTTGTATTCTATCACCTTCAATTTCTTTTGTTTTACTGTAGTAATGCTAATTCTATCAAAACGGTTTCATGGAAATTCTGGGATTTACTGGTAGGATGGATGAGCTCATTTGAAAAGTAATCTGGGAAAGAATCTTCGTAAAATTATTATAATTCTTTCTTGGAAGCATGAGTAATTAACAAGAGCATGGCCTGTTGCAGGGATGAACATAAGGAAGCTCATAAAGGATGGTTTTATCATCCGAAAACCAATGATAACCCACTCAAGATCAAGGATTAGGAAAGTGAAAGAAGCCAGGACAAAAGGGAGGTACTCGGGCTATGGAAAGAGGAAGGGAACGAGAGAAGCAAGGCTACCATCTAAGGTTCTGTGGATGAGGAGAATGAGAGTGTTGAGACGTTTGCTTCGAAAATATAGAGAATTTGAAAAAATTGATAAGCACATGTACAATGAGATGTACATGAAGGTGAAAGGAAATGTTTTCAAGAACAAACGTGTGCTCATGGAAAGGATTCACAAGTTGAAGTCTGAGAAAGGAAATGACAGGTCACTTTCCGATCAATTTAGGGCCAAAAATGCTCGAAAAAGAAGGTACCGGCAAGGAGAAGAAGATAAACCCAGCTCGCTAAATAAATCCCTCTCAGGGAGGAAATTCTCAGAGTAAATTATGTAACTCTGTTCATAAATTCTGCGTTTATTTTTGTTTCTCTCTGTGTTGTACAAGATATCAATTTGTTTCTGCTTAGACAGATTGTGCTTTTATTGTAATATTATGTTGTCTGATCCTAAATTAATTTCCTGCTTTAACTTTTAGATTTACTAGAACCATGCATAGAATTGAAAATGGTTGTCAAGAAAATCAATTGCTCTAACAATGGCAGGTATTTAGTTTCATTTCACCAACTCTAACAAGCATGAATATAAATCGCTGCAGAAAACCAAGAAAAAACCCTAGCTGCTAAGCAGACTGAATTTAAATAACTTATTATAGCTTTTCATATTGTGCATTTCTTATGTAATTATAACTCTCTGAACCTCAACCACAGCAGCAGCAGAACCTGCTCATCAGTAGAATTGGATGTGTGGACATGCAAGCGAACTCAAAATACATATGAAGGAAATCACATACAGAAGAACTACCATGGAAAAGGGTTTCAGCACATAATCCAACCAATACTGTTATTTGCTAGTTTTCCATCATATACCTGGCAGTTTGATCTCCCTTTGCAATTAAAAAAAAAAACAAACTTTCTGCTACATCTCGCAGGAATTCAATCTAGTTTCTATTATTTCATTATATTTGAAATTTATATTTAAGGAAAGTATATAATCTTTTGTAATATTTTATTCCTTGTATAAATAATTCAGAATCAGTTTTATTCTTGAAAGAGATATCTCAATTAAGAGCTTAGAGCCCACAAACATTTAGCAACCCAGTATTGATGACAGAACTGAAAGATCCCATCTTAAAAATCCATGAATTCCCTAGTTTCGAGAGCAATTCATCTTGTTGATCATTAAATTGCAAATTCTTTAAATAATAAAATTCAAATATGTCAGTTTTGACATTTAGCCACCTCACTCCACCAATAATGTCATTATATATTCAAGCTTAGTGCTAAACCAACTCTTAAAATATAATGTTTTACATATTTAGAGGTTTATTTTAGTTGGTAAGCGGGATTTGTTCTTATATTATCATTTATGATTTAAGTTCTAAAAGACATCTTAAAAAAGCATTTTCCTATAAATGACTTGTTTAAGACTACAATTAAAAATAAAAATTAGACTTAATAAGTATAAATTGACCCAAAACTACCATTATTATCAAAACTAAAAGGAAAAACAATATAAGTCTTGCAAAGAGAATATATGTGGGGTAGATGGTGGCAATAGCTTGATGGCATTGATTAGCATGGTGGAGGTGAGGGATGGTGCTAGCAAGAGTTTTTGAATTTGTTTAGAAAGTCCAGAAGATTTTGCTGAAGGAGGAGTAGGGCAAGTCAGGTTGTTTGTCATGGATTTCAAAGAGATAGGTTGACAAAGTGTATACAAACTTTGTCTTAATATTATACTAGGGATTTGAGTAAGGTCTTCCTAGGCCATTATTCTTGTAAATTGTTGATAAATTCACTTTTAAAAATAAATAAGATCACTTTTATTATTTATCTTCTAAGTTCATATTTAATTATGATACCTATATTATTCTCCATGTATACTTAAAAAAAATATCATTTAAGTGGTTTTTACTCTCTCTTTTTTCTTTTTCTTTTTTTTGCTTAAAACACCTTTTATAGCAATTTTTAAACAATTATTTTTTTTTCACTTGTAAATTATTTTATTGTTGCAATCAAATTTTCTTATATTACCATTATTGTAAACTTTTAAAAAATACAAATTTAGTTATGAATATATAATTGAAAAAAAAGTATAATTCTAAATTTTTGTTCGTAAATATCAAATTTTTACATATATTGTTTGGATATATATTATAGATAGTGTAACAAATTATAAACTTGTTCCGAAGAAAACACTTGAAAAGTGAACTTATTATTAAAAAAGAATCGTAAAACTTATTGATAATTTTTTAAAAAAAATGAAGTTTTCTGTGTTTATTTTCCAACTTCCTTTGTTTATGAGCATTTGAGAGCAATCTTCTCGATTGTTTAAAAAAAGGTGCCAATAATACAAGCGAGCGATATTATTTGTTTGAAATGAGATGCGATAACACATGCTGAATTGCAAAGCAATTTGAAGAAATCACATATTTTATATCAATTCTCTAATGTTTAATTTAAATTTAATTGATAAACAGATTTAATTTCTATTTTTAAAAGAGATAAAATTTATTTTATTTTATTTTTATATTATCCTTATCATTCTCATTTTATTATTTCAAATGTTCCTAAAAAAGAAAGGGTAGCTCAATATTTTAGAAAGCTAGTTTTAACATTAATTTCTTTTTTTTTTAATGTAATAAATTAGATAGGCTAGTCTCTAATTTATTTTTGTACCATTTAAAATCTAATTTTTAACACTTGTAATAGTTGCAAACATAAAATTTTATTAAAATATTTTAATTAAATTTAATTCAAAGGATTTAGTTCTAACAAACAAGTTACTTCTATGTATCAAGAACTAAGCATTTAAAAATAAAAAATAAAAGAAAAATAAGTCTTGTTCGGAAAAATAGTTCTTGAAAATCTGAAATTGAATCTATCTTAAATTGATAAAGAAGAACTAATCTTAAGAGTTGATTTGCGAGTGTTTCTTGCTTAGAAACAGATTTTGAATTGCTTCAAAAAGACTGATTTGTTAGAAAGGCTCAAAGATTCAAGGAAAAAATGAATTTGAAGAGCTTCTTGGATCTCAAAAACAAGAGTCTTGACAAAGATGGTTCAAGTATGGATCTATACAAGAGCCCTAAGTTTTTTTCAAAAAAAAAACCTTAAACACCAGCTCACACAGTGACATGCTATCTATCACTACAATCAGCAGAGAGACTACAGGTATAATTTGTTCATCAAGAATAACACACTTCCTAGACCTATCAAAGCGATGTGGGTTATGAAGGGAACCATACCATGTTTCTATTTTTATGCCAACATATTATTAAGAATAGCTATATGCCTTGATCTAGATCCCCTAAATACTTCACCTTGAGCTGAAGATCAGCCTCCTCTAAATCAACCAAGGCCTTATCAATCAAAGGCTCCTCCTCACTGTCAATCCATAAATCAAATCAGTTCTGCAAGGACTCCAAAATGGAAGCAAAAACGATTAGTTACCATGGGAGCTTAACTTAGATAGGCATATAAAGCGTGCCAATAACATATAGAGAAGGACAACAAATTATTACAGCTTGAATATTTTAGATGGAACAATGAATGTGGGACTAGTCCTTATGTTTAGCTCATTACTTGCTTCTTCTTACAATGTTGCAAGCAAACGGGAAAAAAAAATTCATGCTTTTCCAGATGAACCAAACAAGCGCATCTTCTCTGCTACCACAGCTTTCATGGCTTCTTTTGCTGAAGCCATCACATGGACCAGATCTTTCTTGGGGTTGCTTAGTGAGTTCATGTAAGCGTTGCGCACCTCAGTGTTAACATTGAACTTCGTCACACCCCGCTGAATACTAGCCTGTTTGATGCAGTCAAGGAGGTTGATTATGTTAATCAGTGGCAGATTCATTAAGCAATGTTGATTTAGGCTTTGTTGAATCTGATAAGTATATATGCCCTTATAACAGATAGCTCCAACAAAACTAATGCCTTTGCATCATATATATGTATCACAGTTTTACATGTGTGCGCACACCGGGAGGGAGGGAGGAGTACCTTGATAAGTTCCTCGGACAAGCCAGATGCTCCATGCAGCACCAGAAATACACCTTTCTTAGAACTCAAGGCATGCAAATCCTAAGGATGGAAGCGTTAAGAATAAGTAAAGCGGAAATAGTTGAGTTTGCAAATTAGAAGCGGATGATCTTTAATCTTAAACCAAAATTTTTGAACAGCCTATTAGATTTACAGGAAAATGGTGATGCACTTGAAGGGGTTTATAGTTTCACTGAGATGTACAAGTTCAATAAGTTGATTTCTGCATTACATCAGGAATATGCTGCAGAGGAACATTTACAAGGTTGCAATATACTTTTTTGCTTTTTGAGGGTCTAAAATCGCTTTTTAACCTCCATCTTAAAAACTTAGATGATGATGCCAAATCAAAGATCTAAGAAACTGACTGGCAGCTCAAGAATCCATGTAAAATAGTCTTTCTTCCTCATTTTCCCTCTGTGCAAACATCGTTCTCATACTTATAAAACATCAATCAGCAATATAGTATGCATGAAAAGGTCAAACATAGACTGCATAAAACATATAATCAATAGAACTAAAGCATGACAGCACAGAATCATTGACCGTCTCACACTGAGAAGGTGAAATCTAATAGATAGATCTCAGTTCTCAATTTAACATAATCAATGACAATAGAAAAATAGCTAACATTTGATTGTTTATACTTCACCTTAAGCAAATCAAGTCTGAGATTTGGACCACTTGCAGGGTACTTTCCATGTACATTCCCAATACACACTGCCAAAGCATCTATACCAGTCTCATCAATGAACTCTTCAGCCTGAAATTTAAATGAAGACAATTGTGATTTTGGATGTATCAAAAATATGGGTATAGTTATTTTTTTTAATGAATTAAGAAGTCTACTGACCTGATTAACATCAGTCAGCCTTGCTTCGTAATCTTCAACAGTCAAATCATCCTCTGTCCCTGACAATCTCCCTAGTTCAGCCTCCACCAGCATGTTTTTGGAGTGGGCCAAAAGTGATATATACTTCGTGTATGCTATATTATCCTTGAGAGAAAGATGTGAACCGTCTACCATTAATGAATCAAATCCCTGGCATGATTTTGGATTCAAGAAAATGCAAATTCAGTAATAAATTATTCCTCGGTATAGATAAATGGAAGGAGTTGCCAATATTAAAAAATTACGTAGTTTGTTGAACCATGTATTTTTATTTTTATTTTCGTGGATAACAAGCAGCACTCACCAAATCAAGAGCTTCAACTAGCTCTTGCTTTGAAGTTCCATGATCAAAATGAACAGTGATTGGAACCTGCAAAACATGCATGTAGATTATAATTTATTATCCTGTCTAAAAAAGACCAAAAAAAGTATTTTTCATCTTTTTGATGCATTTGTCTTCTTTATCTAGAGTACCCAATCATTTAAGTGATTTTGATCCTAGATGAAAAATAATGGGTCCGATGGGGATTAAATTTTTAGTGATCTTTCCAGGGAACTTTAACTTGCTTATTATAGTTTGAAAATTGGCACATATTTTGGTTCATCTGGAAAATTGTCAGAAAATAAAATGATGGTGCTAAAACCACAAAATCCACACCATAACGCTCGTCTTCCTCTCTTACCCTTTCAAATTCCCTAAAAAAATATATTTTAAGATATGAAAAACAAACTTACATTGGCCTGTTCAGCAGCAGAGACACAACAAGCAACCAATGGAATTCCTCCTTGCTTCAGTGCACTAGGATGAATCTGTTCAAAGAACACAGCTTTTGGTTATTTAGTAAGGAGCCATACTTGTGAAAAAGGCTGAGCTCACATCCATGTCCCAAAAGACAAGCTTAATTCCATATCTTGTCTCCTAAATTACTCGTCTAACTTATAAAATGTCATTCTGACCTGTAGAATCGCAGGACTATTTTCTTCCTCTGCTGCAGCTACAACAGCCTCAGCCCCTTCCATATTATAGACATTAAATGCTCCAACAGCATATCCACCTCTCTCTGCGTTCTTTATAAGGATAATATCAATATCTACACATTTCAATATCCAAATAAATTCAGAATTTAAACAATAAATTTGGAGTCCTTACAAGAAGAAGTTCTTTTGTTGATGAAAGTCGGGAAGGAAACGCCCAAGATTTCACAACATCAGCTAGTGCTTTACTGTCACCAACATTACCTGCAAAAGAAAAAGAAAAAAAGTTCAATTTTTATTTTATGGAAAGATACCAACTAAATAAAATTACAATTTTTTTTTACCTGGGAAAACAATGTATGGAACTCCTGGATGCCTACTTTCTGGACCAAGCTGCCACAATGGAATGCCAGCTAGGGCTTGTCCAACTACTTTGGCACATTTTGCTTCTAGAGCTTTTGTAGCTAGGTCGGATGACGTGATTCCACCCTAGAACAAGACATATTAGAATCATCTAAATTAGTGGGTAAGCTGGTACAAAGTCTCTTAGCATTGGAGCTGGGGCTTGGGGTCAAATCCCACTTGCATCCAGAATCATATCTCAGCTAAAGGAGAAGGTATATTGGCCAAGTGGAAATGTGCCTTTGAAGGTTAATTTTCTTAAATGGTTACATTGTATTAGTTAAAAGTTCTGAGATCAGTCACTGTATGGATTATGAAAACAATGCTGAAGGGTAAGCAAGTGAAAAACAAAAGTGGACTTGCTTATTACCAAAATAAAGTGGACTTACTATTATTATAATTTCATGGCTTTAGAGAAAATTTGGAGAGAAAGAGAGATATCACTTATTATTAGACAAAATATACATGTCTATTGCAATTTCAAGTTAAATGACAGAGAGGTAATGCTGAAAATATCAGATATCTAAAATTAAATCTAATTACCAGCACTCTTAGTGCTACAAAGAAGGAAAGCAGAACTCAAGGAAGCTGAAAGGCAAAATCCACCTAGGTAGATATAAGTAGTCTCAAGCAGAACTCTCCAATCAAAATTCAACTTTTGGAATGAAATATAAATAAGATTTCTGGTAAGATTCTGGGTTGTACTTAATGATCCCAAATCCGTATGGTTAAAACTAGGGCAGGAAAGGCTTAGAACCTTTCAATTAAAAAGCCTATTAGCACAATAGAGAAGGAAAACTTGATGCTGCAAGAAATAGAACTTTTTGTTTATACAAATTGAAATACCTTTGCAAGAATGTATCGTGGTCTTGTTGATATCCGCCTCACAATTTCCACCAAAGCAGAGCTCACCTTAAAGTTGATTTCCAAGCTCTCAGAAGCAGCTGGCAATTTAAGAAAGTAGATAATAAGAAAAGGCCTTCTTAATTTGTATAGCAAGAATAACTGACAGAGTTGAAAATTTTTCTTTTCTTTCAAGAACATCTGTTACTATCTTTGCACCTATTTTCAATAGTGAAAACCCTTATCCAAAAATAAGGAAAAAAAAATGAAGACAATCAGCAGTTGATCTCATATTTACCACAAATAAGGAACGTTCAGGTTGTTGTACAAGATTCGGGATCAGGGTATGTAGGGGGGTAGGCTTAGTAGGCATGTTAATTCGGTTCATGGTACGTATAAGAACATCTATTTGGGTCATTGTTAAACATTGAATTGTATATTTTTATCTTTATCTTTAGAATATCAGATTCTTCAAAAAAAAAAAAAAATGAGCTCTATTTGTATTGAGAATGTATGATCTTTCTAGATTTTGCTTGTAAAAATTGCGTTGTTCAGGTGATACATTCCCAGCATGAAAAGGGTCTGGATTATTTACAGTTCTATAGACCACCATGAGATGTAGATGCACAAACAACAAGAGAGAAAAGAAAAGATTACTGACTTTTTCCAGTAATGAGTTCTCGACTGGTCATGATTAAAGTGTCTTTACAAGCCCCAAGGAGCAAATTTGCCATCTCAGCCACTCTATTGATTTCCTCCTCCCTCTCTTCTAATGACTTCATGGCAATTTTATCAACAGAAACCTATTCATAACAAAAGAAAAAATAATTGATAGTCCCTTGCATTGGCAGTTATATTTGAGTGCATGTACATGAACAAATGACAACTTATGGATGTCCAGTTACTGATAGATAATATCTCACATTCCTTAAAGAATAGAATCAAAATTAACACCATGATTGAGAAAACACAAAAACACATGCATCTGTATTACCTCTAGTTTCTTTAAAAACTGGCCACATTGTAATTTAAGTTCTTCAACCTGTGAGTTAATGAAAAACATGAATGTTAACATTGCAGAAAATCACAGCCCCGTGGGCATAAAATAAAAAGAAAACAAAAGTCCCCCATTTTTCAACCTGTTTTGTTGTTTTGGGAACATACGATCCCACAACTATAAGCCCGCCCTTTCTTTCTTTGGTTATTCCTAGATCCTTTGGCAGTATTGGAGCTTTTGGAATAATTCCAATTCGGGTAGAAACAAAACTAGCAGCAGTGCGGCATAAAAATGATTTCCCCCTTAATTCTGCCTGCTCAATACGCAAAAGCATGTAAAAGCTTCATAAGTTTTTAGCTAGGCACAACAAAGAATATTTAAAACATATAATAGCAAGAAATTTGCCTGAATCATTCCAGCTGAAAATACAGCCATGTCTCGATCACTTGCTGCATTAACTATGCAAGTTGAACCCTATTGCAGTTCATAAGAAGTAAACCATCAATAAACAATACTTCAATGGGAAGAGAGATGACTTGTTTTAATCACAAAGGCATGGCAAAACTATTTCCCATCCAATTAATGCATGGATACATCACTCAGACATGCACCAAGTGCTGATTATCCATACCTTCTGCAAGTTGCAAAGAGTATCACAAACAGCATCTGGCCCACCTTTCCTCAAAAGATTGATAGATATAGATGAAACACTGCTAGCAGGAATACGGCCTCTAGTTTTCTCCTCAACCCACTGAAAATCCAGACAGTCACAAAGTCACTACCATATCTAACATCCTTTTAAGTACAAGACAAGGATGAACAAGATAGACCTCACGGAGGTTTGAAGATTTGTAGCCAAAAGAAGCATCTCTGGCGAACTCTGTGTCCCCTGCAGGGACAAGCCTGCAAACAAAGGAGTTTTCTTATGCAAAATGCCAACGAAGAATCACTGTGATCTAACAAGAGGAGCCCAGTACCAATCAGAATCTGCAACATAGTGTATATCTTTGATTGTATAACGCCCTCCTTGAAGAAAAAATGGGCAAATGATCCATGTGTCCATCTCACCAAGTAGTGAAACTGCTGCATCTGCTTCCTAAATAAATCAAGTACATCATAATGTGGTTTTATAAGGTAAGCTATGAAGGTGTTGACAATATGATAATACGACACTCAAGGGCCTTCATCCTTGCCTCTGGAAAATGACCACGTAGTGTTGAATCGCCTCTCAAAACTACTGTATAATCAATATTCTCAACTGACTTAGCGGCTATGCTTAGGTTTCCACAGATATCTTTAATCAGTGCACTCGCCTGTAAACAGTTAATTGGATAATCAGAAATACAAGTCTCAAACAAGTAAATTGTTTTCCTTTGAGTAGATATTGTAAGATGAATAAGTACTTGCTTTTCTTTTCTTTTGTAATAAGATACATGCTTTATGAATAGAAATAACATCAGATGTGAAGAAAGTTGTTTACCTTTTCAGAACTCAATGACCTGGAGTTGGTCAAGATAAAAAAGCATTTAGGCTTTTTCCTAAATTGCTCAACTATTGACTCAACACTCCTGCAAAGAGAGCAGGCACGGTTATTTAAAATTTGCAAAGGCACCTTCAAAAGGGCCTGTTTGTTTTACAGATATAGAGTATCAAGGCTTTCTATCTGCATAATGGAATTGACAGAAGAAAGAACTGGATTTAAGACAAAAGGATGAAACAACTAAACTTCAGAAAGAAATGAAAACATATATTTATATTGAAATTTTTTATATTTTAGTCTGATGGTCAGGTTTGCAAAACATTATACATTATAGAGGCAAGAGATCACCATTCTGTTAATACTTCAATATCATGAACAGTTTGAGTTCCAGTTGGATCATCATCTAGAACCACCAACGTTTTTGAATTGCTCTGGTTCAGTCTATGAATATCATCAATGGGGTCCAGGGGCCACTCAGGTGGAAGAGACTGCAGGACAACTTCTTTCTTAAGTACAGGAAGTGTTCCTTCAACTTTAACACCTGTGAGGGTCTCATAAACCTGATACAAGAAAAAATTGCAGTTAACCCTGTGACCATCTGACTTCATTCATATATTATAACTTCCAAATGTTTTACATTTCAAAAGTAATCGCTATACCTTCACCACACCTGCATCATCTTGCCGACCCCAGCCAGCAGCAGAGCCTGCTCAATAATGAAATTCAACTAGTACGTATAAGCATAGGTAACTTAAGTGAGTGTAAAGGAGAATGCGTATATGCACTATCATGAGAAACATTTTCAAAACATAGATTATTATTAAAGTTGAAATTCAACTAGTACACATATAGAGCCTGCTCATTCATGAAATTCAACTAGTATGTATAAGCAAAGGTAACTAAAGTAAGTGTAAAGGAGAATCCGTATATGCACTAGCATGAGAAACATTTTCAAAACATAGATGATTATTAAAGGCATATGTTGCCAGTTTTCCATCACATATCCTGCAGAAAAATTTTCGCTACAACCTGCATGTCCAAGGCATCCAGTCTAATTGTTTTCATTTCCTTATCTTTGGAATTTGACAGAAAAAAATAATTTGAAGTCTTTTGTCACCATTTTGTCTCTTTCAAAGTCTAAAGCTATCGAAAGTTAATAAGCTAAATGTTGCTTGACTTTCAGCTCAGTTCCCACTTATATATAGGTTGAATCGGGGGCCATTATTCAAATGCTTCATTCTCCTTCTAGATTGTCCAGGTTTTGACAGCTTAGATAACCTTTCTCCAACAACATGAGGTCAGTGAAAAAATTCCCTTTGCTCCATTCTACACACTATAGAGCAATCAACAATAATGACAGGC
Organism: Populus x sibirica; assembly: GCA_019202695.1. Classification (NCBI taxonomy): domain Eukaryota; kingdom Viridiplantae; phylum Streptophyta; class Magnoliopsida; order Malpighiales; family Salicaceae; genus Populus; species Populus x sibirica. Next base: position 1,692,823 of record JAGMVL010000500.1, read on the forward strand.
CTCAATCTCCTGTCCTGCCTTTCGGACCTTCTGTGCAAGTAGCTCTTTTCTATGCCAAAGAAGACACTACTACTGGTAATAATTCATACATTTTCTGTCCTTTTCTTGACTGTCCAGTCAATCCCTACCTCCCTGTGGATGATTGATCCATATAAGAAAAAGCAAAGCAGGTCCCAATTTTCCATCCTGCATTGTCATATCTTGTGAAACGGAACAGAAAAAACTAAGAATTTCTTATTAAATCCAACTTACCTTGAAACACATCGTTCTCACATATCTCACCATAAACATAAGATAAATCTTATCTTTAGCTAGCTAAAACTTTTTAAATTAAAAATTATTGTTATAGATCAAATATCAAAAGAAGGACAAGGGAAAACATAACAACTGGAAATCAGAAGATCACAACACCTGCCAGGAATAGTTGGTGTGCAACAGTTGCAATATGAAGTGGAACTTTAAGGGATGACGATTCACGGCAAACAATTCCCTGTAGATGATTATTGAGCAGTTTTAAAAAACTATCAACCAGGAATCAAAATAATTGCTTCGTTCAAACATAATGCAGGATAAATGTCAGTCAGACCAGATCCTTCACAAAGATATCGAGTGCAGAATACGGTGTATAATCGTTGTCCAACATGTGCGGAACACGATTCTCAAACATCCTGCAAATGGATACAATTTTTTTTCCCGGGATTAATCTATGAACTTAAGAATTGAAGTAGCTGAATCCTAATGAAAAGGGATGCAAGAACCATCCTTTTTTAAATAATCGCTTAAATGGGTAAAAATCACATGTTAATTTCAAATAAAATTAAGTATTAAAGGCTAAGACAATAACAAAAATTATCAAATTCAGCTCAGTAAAAGAAAAGAAACTAAAAGAGCAGTGCATTTTTCCATGAAACAAACCAGGATGTTCCTCCACTGTTCTTGACGAAATCAAACAGCATCCTTGTATTGAGACCTAATCGAGCTCCAAGCGCCATTGCCTCAGCCCCTGATGCTATATGAACTCCAGCGAGCAACTGATTAATCATCTTTACACCACTAAAGGCAATAATTGAAAAGAACAGAGAGTAAGAATTCAGTTCCCTGGAAAATTCTATGACAGTGCATGATATGATTATCTAAGACAATTTTTGCATGTCTGTACACTAATGCATAATTCAATTGATCAATGAACCTACAAAATGACGATATAATGCATGGTGAGAGAAAAATTAATGCTGAAATACCTTCCAGCCCCACAACCTCCTCTAATCACATAAAGCTTCTCACTTAATGCTGCTCATAATTAACAACCATGGGTAAGTTGTAATCTAGATCTCAGAAACTCCTCCATTCAAAATTAAGAATATTTAATGAGATAATTACCTGAGAGAACTGAGCCGGTACATGTAAGAGCTTCATCAGTACCAGAAGCCATTATCTGACAGCAAAATAAAATTACTTTGAGAAACAGTTATCAAAATATACATAGCTGCTTTCAAAATGAACCAATTTAGAATTTTTTGTTAGACCGTAAGTGTTCCTTCTGAGGCCCTCTTGACACCACCAGAAACAGGAGCATCCACCAATTTCAAGCCCTTGCCTTCACCTATGATATTTGCCTTTTTTGAGTTAGAAAATATTGGGAAAAATGAAGCATAGAAACATGGCATGATAGGGGTCATAATCACAAAAAACAAAATAGAGCATCCCAAACAAGCTTAAACCATAAGTTGTTCCTTCAATTAGCAGTGGCACTGCTATTTCATTGCATGCATTTAAAGAAATTACACACAATATTTAAACCAAAAATAACCACTGTCTTCTGTTGAGAATCAAGACAAGCAAACTCATTAAAAAACAGGGCCAAAAACTCTACACATGACAAATACAAAGAGAGAGAAAAAGCCCCCTACAAAGAAGAGAAGATGCAAAGAAAATGAAACAGATTTAAAATAAAAAACAATAAGTAAAATCAAAAATGGTAAAAGTGAATGGACTTGTAATCTTCATCCATGTGTAAACTCAGCTAGCTCATTTTCTGTTACATTTTCTTATGCTTTTTTCCACACATCAATTCTCCATCATCATTCTAGCTTAATGCCATATTCAAGAAGTTTTAACTTTCCAAGAAGACAATATTGAACTGTCATGTCTTGCTTTTACATCATTAAAAAGAAATGGCATTATTCAACTCCAAGATCTTAGATGTGCAAGAATGAAAATTAAACTATGCATTTCCCTTTTATAATATCTATTTGCATTCCCAAGATCTATGAATATTAGTTTTCAATATCTTTAAGTCTTTCCTATGTATTTATAGTAACAGATTGGCTAACAAGACATTAGTTGAATGAACAGTTCTTTAGTTCACGCCATACCAGGAAAGGTCGAGCAAGTAAACAACCAGAATCCATTCATGATTCTAGTTGTTGTTTGGGTCAGGCTCTCTGAAACCCATTATTTGGGCTAAAGAGAGGAAAGAATAATTTCTACAGGCTTTAAAAGTGCTCTGGTATGGATTTGTAGTGCAGGAATGATTGATGTCAAGAAGAAAAAGGAAATGTTTTTTGAAAAGTGAAAAAAATGTTGAAGGGTAGGGACTGCTTCCAAATTCCTCCTCACAATAACTGGTTAATGGATTTAATTGCCCACTGATACATAAACTTTTTATTGTCATTTTTAAGCATTCTTGAATTATAGTAGAACAGATTTAATATCGGAGAATTGTCAATTTTACAAAACTCAAAATGATGCTAGAACCTACAGTTTTTGTAAGTTAAATATATACACACACACACACAAACAACTATGTATTTGAATAAGAACACAACAGATCTTCACATTAGGAGTTTGCATAGCTGAAAGTATAAATGTTTATACTTTTATATAGGACATACCTTGTAAGCGTCGCTCCAGTTGGCTCACAAATGCAGGGGATACTGTAGAAGATAGGATGATAGATGCTCCTGATGGTAAGGCTATAAAAAAACAAAAATAAAGTTAGCATCTTCACCTTAATGTACACATTTTGCTTTAGAAAGGTACCTGCAACTGCTCCTAGATCTCCATACAAAACACTCTCCGCTTGAGTTTCATTTGTGACCATAACTACTAGTACATCAACATCTGAACAAGAAATGTTAAAGAAACCAATAATTTTAGCTCCATAAAAGGACTATAAAAGTTGTATAGAATATTTGAAAAGGCAAATCAAACTTATACTTGTGGCTCAAAATAACCTTTAGATGTTTCTGCTGGAGAGTTGCCAATCAAACCACCAGCATTTGCAAATCGAGTGAGAGTTGGTTTATACACCTGCCACCCAAGAAAAGATGCAACCATATAAATTTGCAATGGTAATTCAAACACAATAATATCAATCTACAAAATATGTATGAACTAGACAAGCCCCCAGAAAAAGTCTTATAGAAGCACCACAAGCAAAATATACATACATGCAAAGCATAAACAAATTCACAAGCAGGCAAGTACACAAAGAGAAGTTATATGCATACATTAAAAAATTAAATAACCGGGAGGTTTAAAAAAATTAATAATTCTACTTCCATTGACAATCAGCATAAACTATTAGACAGTAAACGGTAAGATAAGAATTCCAGGGTCATTTCAATTCAATTTTCCAATTGTTAAACAAATTTCACCAGGATATGTGATGCATAGTTATCAAAGTTCCATTCTAATGTGTACTGCATGAAAGATACTCAGGCCAGAAATGGCAGCAATCAATCCTTATCCAGCTCCAAGCAGGAACTGACTCTTTCAATCAAAATATAATGGGAAAAAAAGGTAAGGATTTACATCATAACCAACAACACAGAAATTTGATTTCAACAGGTGAGTTGCCAAGCCAAATCCCATTGCTCCAAGACCAATGAAACCAATTCTCTTTACGACAACAGATTTGGCAACAATTTGTCTAGCCAGTTGCTCAGGTTCGTAGAGTTCTGCACTGGCTGCATCTTGAATATTTGCTCCAAGCAACTTTCCCCAGACCTGGAAAAAGATTATGTCAAGCCATTTCTTTTCAATAATAATAGCCTAAAAGCAAGTCATAATGACCTGCAAATGAAATTTTATAACACAAGTACAGGGGAATAACCTTGACAAATGTGACATCACTATCATCACCCTGACCATATGAAGATCCTGATAGGAGGGAGATTTTTGAGAAGGAAACTAGTTGATTAGAGAAATTAAGCAATGAGTATATCAGATTGTGAGTTTACCAAGAATAAGTTGTTGATGAGCAACAGACAAAAGTGGAAGAGGAAATATAAGCGATTTGGCCGTATCCAAAACAATACCCTAAAATTTGAAAATTCCATCAGTCTCAAGTATCATCTGGTAAATGCGAATATAAGGTTAAGGTACTCATCAAAAACTTGAGTCATTTAGTCAAGAGGAGTGTTAAGTTTGCATTTTTACATGGTGCATCAGCATATGGAACTTACCTTCCATGTACTACACAATATGTTATCAAATATTTAAATATCTGGAACTTAAAGTTAGCTGAAAATAACTAGTTGAGTTGTTAGAATTACAACTTCCCCAGGATTCTCTAATCTATCCATACATGCTCAAACGGTTTTAGAAAAGATCCAAAAATATCTGATGGTATATTTCAAAATTCATATGGAAAACTTTTACAGGTGCTATTTTCAAATGCCCAGACCCCCACTATTATTCCACCAATATTCAAGTTTCCTAGCAGTCCAAAAATAGTAGGAGCCTGTACCTCAACTACAACATCTTCACAAGCAATCACATCTCTCTGGCCCCAACTATAAACTCTAGGTCAGTGTGAATTTTATTTTCAACAAACAAATTCTTTATCATCTCTAACTCCATAGCGGCTTAATTTGTGAAAACAACTTTATTTACTATATCTTCTCACATTATCACTACCAATCTGCTATACTGCTCAGCCAACAGGTGGTTCTCCTGTTTGTTTGTTTTTCCTGCCTTCACATGCTTTCCATGATTGCATACAACAATAAACAGCTCCCTGTAGAAGACTTGTTAAATATAAGTTAAACACTATCTCATTTTATTTATGTTATTCTCATCCTGCCTCAGTTTGTTGTGTTAGATTGTTAGCATCTATAAACAGTTTTACAGAGAATTATATGAATAAATCAGGATGTATGAGTTAACTTGTCTAGCATGTGATCCATCAGCAAAGGAACCAAGTTTCAACCTTCGATTTAATAGAAATTCAGCATTCAAAAGTCAAAACTAACTAATTATACCTACTCGAGATGAACCCAATAAACTAAACAATTCAGCCCATAGCTGGAAGAAACACACTTGTACACATTATTCCAAATGCAACCAAACTTAAACATGTATAATAACAGCGTCCCTTACCAAATTTTGGACCACGGTCCTGTAGGAATGCACCTTGGTATCACCTCTCAAAAACTGGGGAATATGATTTTTGAAAACCCTGCAGTGACAAAAGAATCACCCCATCACCAACAAATAATGGAAAAAACAGATTGGAAAGAGCAAAAAAAGACATCATTATAAAGGTAGCAAAGCACACAGCGCAAAATATCAAAGAGCATGGTCTGAATATGAGCTGTGAAAAACCGTGGAAAAGTGATGGGAGGCAAAACCAATACCACCACCTAATGGATTCTTAATCTTGGTAGTTATCCCCTGACTTAGAAATGAGAGATTTACCATGTGATGTTTTGTGAATAACACAGTTGGCTACAAAGAGTGTCAAACCACTGTGACTCTGAGGAGACAGACAGTATGACTCAAAGCTGTTTATCAGATGAGATCTGCATTCGTGCCCCAAACATGTCACTTTGTCCTAGTCATGTTGTATACATGCAACTTTGTCCTAGTCATGTTGTATACATGCAACTTTGTCCTAGTCATGTTGTATACATGCAACTTTGTCCTAGTCATGTTGTATATGTTCCAGGAAATGCATAATTGCCACATCCATGCAAGTGTGTTTTACTGGTTAGGGAAATAAAAATAGACAAAATTGCTAGCCTGCATGTTAACTATACATCTCAAATATCAACAGGTACACTTATTTCTATCAATCACCGAATCACATAGAAATCCTTGTATGTTTATTTGCTCTTTTTTGTGTGTGAGCACGCTCGCATGGTGGAGCAGGCAGGTTGATTAACAGAGAAATTGATGGAGCTAGTTGACATTTTAATTTTTTATCTTTGTAAAACTAAGCTTTTCACTCTTTTCTATGCATGGTGGAAACTGGAATGGGGAAGGAATAGGATTGCAAAAACTTTTGAATCTTGTACTTGCTGCGATTTGGAGTATTTGGTTACAGCAGAATGCTAGAATCTTCAAACTGCTTCTTGAAGCAGTTTTATCCAATAAAACTTTCTTCTTTTATAAATAAAAAGAAAGGAAGTATTTAGTCACAAACACTCACCATGAGTTTCCAGCAGCATTGGAAATAATATCATAGACTATCCATGGATGAATTCCAGCTTGAGTGCAAAGAGAAATAGCCTCCAGTGCAGCAACAAGATGAATGCCCTCAAGCAGCTCATTCACCATTTTAATTTTACTGTGAAGCAAAGGAGAACAGAACTAAATATCAAATTCTAGAAAATCAAAAGACCATATCATTATTTGAGTAGTCCTATATTCTGAAATCAAATCCAAGAAGCGCTTTGTCACTTGTCTAAATTACCATGTCATTTTGCCTTTTTCTAATACTTGCATTATTTCTAGAATAATCAAGTTAAAACATGAAAGCAAGAATATACAATTACACAGTGTTTATAATACATTATGGGAAGATAAACAAGACCAAGAAGAAATCACACCTTCCAGTGCCTACTTCACCTTCGAAGGTGAAAAGCTTTTCGGACATTGCTGTAAAAGATAATGATAATTTGTATAAGAGAATACATAGACAAATTGCCTCTCCAATTCTATTGCCTATATGCTCCAATAGAACGATCGTAGATTATAAAATGAATTTACCAGAAAGAATAGGCTGCGCCTTCGCATTAGCTTCAGACCTTCCCGAGGATGTAATCTAGATAAATCAAAGTAATCAGCATTCTCCACTATTCAAATTATCTGATAACAATGTGGAATTGGACTGCTACAACAAATAATAAGCAGATAGAGAAGGCACAGCTGTTAGTGTAAAAAACAGTGTTACCATGGTTCTTCCCTTTAAGACTTCAGAAAATCCCCTGGAGACATATGCTTCTATTAGATGAGCCATCGAATCTTCATCTGTGAGATCAATAGAATAAACTGATTTCAGTACCAATGCATGAGGGTTGTTATTTCCTAAAGAGAGCAACTAACAGGATCATGAATGATTGCCAAAAAGAAAGAAGAATGCTCAATTGATAATAGGTTTTCAGTAAAATTTCAAGTAGATGAGCCAATTTGTGATTGCGGCCATGTGGCTTTACAACAAAGGTTGGACGAGCAAAAGAACATGCACAAGTCCCATGTCCGTATTTTATTTTTTTTATGCATATGTTCCCTTTACATATGAAAGCAAAATAACCTTGCACGCCATAACTTATCCAACCGATTTTGCCAAGTCCTAGCCACCAATCTTAATATTTATATCACTCATTTGAGTGAAATAACAGACAGAAAAAACGTCTCAGGGAAGAAATACATAATTAGCATTTGATGTTAATGGTTGGCTGTTTGAGATTTAACCAGTTGATTTACGAAATATGATATTTTTACCTATTATGAATACCTTGTTCCCTTATACTTTGAAATCCAAAACGGGATAATATGTTTGTGATTATCAATGAGGTTTCCTAATGGCAGATCAAGTGTTATGCATGCATCACTAACAGAAAATGAAGAAGATAATCCTAAATTAAGTTACAAGTCACTAATAATGAGAAAACTTAGCCATGCACATATCCACAGGCAAAAATGAAAAGGTGAGAAAAGAGGGAGGAGAAAAGAAAAAGGGCGGTAATGTATCCTCCATTGCCTTGCCATGGAGAAGTAATCTAAGCAATGAAGTTAAGATTTACACCACATTACTAATAGAAATGCTTTCCGGAGAATGTGCCACTAAATTGAAAGGACAACATTATAAATTCACAATACACATGACCTCTGAGACGTTTCTCTAGATTCTGGATGTATGATGGCAGAATGGTTGAACGTAGGATGATAAGTGCCCCTTTCTGCAATCCTGCATACCAATGAGTTAAGAATCCTGAATATCTACAAAGTAATGATAACTTTAGGTATAATTGATAAGTTCCATAAAGACCTTTCAAAACACCCTGTTGGCCAAAAAATACATCATTGATTTGATCCACGTGAGATATTAGAACAATCAAAGCTGCAACTTCTGTATGCCAAAAGCAAAAAAATACAAAAAACAGAGTTAAGGCACAATTTCACAGGACACGAGACATCAATAAGAATGAAGCCCAACACCACATTAATCATCGCTTAGCTCAGGCTCCACTTTTGTGGATCAATAGTAGTAATGATGAAGATGTAGAAATTTGACTTAAAAAGTGTTTATACTTCCAGGCTCTTACGTTTAAAAATGAAAATAACATAAAGTTTCCATGCATCTATCAAAATCAGAACACTGCAGGACAATTTTTGGGGAAAGAAGGATGTATAAAACTACAAGACATCAAATTAAAACACAATCATGACACTTCGAAAGTGAAATTAAATGTGAAAGTTTTAAGTTCAGAGCATGAATTCAATAGGCAGTTGTTTATACTTCCAAGGATCCCCTCACACAAAAGCAAGAAGCGGGAAGAGAGTAGGTATGCATCAATCAGTTTCTATGATATCAGGCTATACCAGGTATCCTTAGAGAGTTATCATATGCGTCATCCCATGGAGTACAAGTATAACCTAAGGAAAGCACATGCCATCATTGGTATCACGAAAACATCCGATCGCAAAGAAGCAAAGTCTAAATGGCAGCTAAAGGGAAGCTAGGAATGGATTTCACTTTTGTGCTACAGGCGGCAGCAGAAGACATGCACTTGCTATTGTAAGACTTTGGTACGAGTTTATGCTTGAATGCCTGACAAACCTCATTCCAAAGATTTACTAATCAACACGCGTTTTAACATTTTCCATTTTTTTGCAAATCCTTCACAAGTAGGCACCACATTTCATCTATTATACCTGGAGAAAGGTCCCTTAAAGCCTATTTAGTCCAGTCTACCAAGCCGTTTCTTCAGCTCTTTCTGTTGGACACCAAAGGCCTACTCTATTTGATTGCATAGAGCACCAGGGATAAAATCAACACAACCACAGGAATATTTTGCTTCTCAGATAGTTGGATGCGAATTAAGTTACAAAAGGAGTAAAGGCAAGGGATTCTACCATCTGATGGTAAACCAACATGACATCTAAATCTTGGTTGCTTGTTGACAGGAAACCAACTGTTCTGTCTATGGACAGGGTCCAATGGATCCCCATTCAAACACACATCCACTAGTGCCAAAAAAACATGTATGGTGCGAAAACAACTGTTCTGTCTATGGACCAGGTTCAATTGGTCCCAATTCAAACACACATCCACTAGTGCCAAAAAACATTTATGGTACTAGCATTTTATTAATTATTTTGTAACCACGTTAAAAATAGAAATAGACAGAAGAAAGAGGAAATAAAATCTATGATCGTAATAAAAACATCTCCATCTGATATTTTTATATTTTTTTTTAAATTGATCCAAAAAATAATTAATAAAAAATCACTAATTACTCACAAACTTCATAAAATTTCTCCGCTCATGCCTACACCAATTCCACAGCTATTACTCCCAAAATTTCAAAACCCATGACTTTGAGTTCTAGTGGCACATTTAAAAAGAAACGTTACATGTAATATAAACATGTTCTATACACATTCCTCTGAGTTCTGGAAAACCAATTAAAAATGAAATTTTGCGTGGAATATAAACATCATGTGTCACACACATTCCCTGCATTATCATGCTATGCATTCCACCAACCAAACCATGGCCATTTAAAGAAGTGGCACCCCACCCCAAATAGCGTAGCTATTGAAAACATTTCAGTAAAACGTAGACACATATCCGAGCATTGTTTACCTTTCCCAGCCTCAATAAGGCTGGCACTTCTCGTTCCCCCTAGATTCAAAAATTTATCAACCAAAGTTTCATCTATCTGCAGAACAAGAAAATTCCAATTAAAAAATAACTAATTTGCTAATCAAATAACCTATTAAAAATTAGTTAAATTTATACATTGAGTTGCAAAAATGATTGTAAGAGACAATAATGCCGAATAACTTCTAAAATTGTCTTGTTAGGTAGGTATGGTTGGGTTTTTTATTTTTTTAAGAAAAAAATATTTTGATTAATATAATATCCCAAATTAGTTCATTCAAAATATCAAATGTAAATATGAGGGCAAGCAATGTAAATACAAAAGGATTACTTTTCTTCATTCGTTCTTGGCAGTTACAAATTTCAGAAACGACTTCGTTTCCTTTTTTTTCTTTTGAATTTGTTTTCTAAAATACCGGTTACATAATTCTATGTAAAACAATAATATTTCTTAAGTAAATCAAGGCAAAAAAATAGAAAAACTGAATTCTCCCTAAACTTTTGCGAGATTCCCACACGGCTCTCAAGACGCATTTTCTCGATCATATCCCCTTTTTTTTCCAGGAAACCCAAACGAAATGGAAATGTCCTTCCATGTTGTTCTCAGCAACCAAACAACAAAAATTCAAAAGCAAAATTCAAAAGCAAGGAAGAGAAAAGACTTTTCTAGTGATCACCTCGAAAGCTTGAACTTTGTAGCCAGCACGAAGAAGCGAAGCGGCCATGTCTAAGCTCAAATCATCCAATCCGACGAATCCAACAACCGCAGCACCGTCAGTCGCCATGCGCTTCGTCAATATATTCTTCTCTCTTACACCGAATGCTCTTTTTTTAGATCAAAAAATTTGCATATGCCAGTAGAGAGAACAGGAGGAGAGGGAGAAAAACTAGTAAAATAAATATATCGCAATAAGCGTAGAGCATGAAATATAATAATAATAATAATTATTATTATTATTATATGTCTTCTCTGTTACAGGAGAGTCGTGCTGCACTATCTAACAGCCAGTGTCTGAAAGAGAGCGTCTCTAACCAATAAGTAAATGGAAATTGTAATATAAGAAGAGATAAGACCTTGACACAGCGGGCGTGGCAGTGACGAGGTAAATTAAAAACATGGAAATCTCCTGTACAAGTCATCATAGCCATAGGCTCGTTATTTTACACGCCATCACCATAGCTGTGTCAGCTTTGACATGGAATCTCAACAGATCTAATAACTTGGATTTTAATACAAAGTTGCCACGGGATCCTTCCCATTTTAATACAATTAATTTAAGGCATCACATGCATTATTGAACACAGTCCCATGATAACAGGATTGGAAGCTTTGACTTTACCCATCCTTATTAATTTAAATTTTATAAATTTTAGAGCTACTAAAAACTTACATAGTTGTTAACTTCAAGATTCGTGGATTAGTCGAGATATATACAAGCTGGCACGAATACCTATGTTAATAAAAAAAATAAAACTTCTAATCTCGAGGGGTAACTTCTAATCTTGGGGGTGTAACTCATATGGTCAGATTCTAGATTTGTTTTCTAGAAATTATTAGTTCGAGTTCCACAAATTTCAGGATCCCTGGAAGCTTTTATGATCGTTAATTTCAGGATTCATGGAATTAGTCGAGGTGTGCGTAAACTGGTTCGAACACCTATAATAATAATATGTAAAAAAACAGAAAAGAAAGAGAGAAGGAAGCTTCCTAGTCGAGTGTTAAGATAATGATGTTGCAAATTTGAAGTCAGCAACCAATGGAAAAGGGGAAAGAAGAAACAAGTTTTATTAATCGTTGGTTCAATAGGACAACTTAGGAAACTTCACAAAACCAAATACAAACAAACATACAGGAGCCTTAGGAAAAACACCAGTAAGCATGGTGAATTATGGATAGAATTATGTTTTGTTTTATTAATAATTTTAAAATTATTTGGTTCATTGATATATATTATAATTTTGAATAAATTCTGCTGAAGAATTTCTTTTGAAATCTTAGTTATAAAAAGGTATAATTTATGGTTTTTTAAAATGAAAATAAAAAATTCGCAAACGCAGAAACTAGTATAGTGCTAAAAACACACCAAGTATACTAGTTTCATCATTCCGAAGGGGACCAGCATGACTGGCCATAGGGATCACGTTTCAATTTCATTGTTTTTTCATCTCCATTTAAATAACTTTTCTATTCACTTTCATTTTCAACCTTTTATTACGTTTTAAGTGGAGGTGGGCCTCCAATAAAGTTGCTTGTAATTTTGTTCGTTCTGTTTCGTCTGAAATAATCAAAACATTTTATATTAAATTAAAAAATAAAACAAAATAAAATAATTTTCATCTTATTTTAAATTTTAGTTCGTTCTAGATTTTTCAGCTAAATTCCGTCTGAAATGTTTCGGTTTCATTCCACATGTTCCGTTCCAGTCTTGAAAAGTCATTAAATCAAATTGAACCTAATTCAATTTAATTAATTAAACCACTCAAATATAAAAAGCTCTTTTTCATTACTATTTTCAATAACAATGATATTAATAATGATATTGAAAATTATTATTACTATTTTCATTAACAATGATATTAATTCTTTAAGATTAGATTTATCACTAATATATATGGTTTATATTCATATTGTTTTTTTCAAGTTTATACTTTGTAGGAATTTAAGCAAAACAAGGGATTCTTTAAATCTCATTAGCCTTGATAACATTGACCTAGCTTTATATTTAAAATATTTGTGTTAAAACATTTTAATTTCATAATATTTTGATATTTTGTTTAAGTTGAATTACTTTAAGTTAAAGATCTATTTAAATATTTTAAATTTTGAAATTATATTTGTTTGACATTGTGTTTGTATTGCATAATTTATAATTAATTTATCTTGAATTTGAATTATGTTTATTGAATATATATATATGAACAGTACAACCCCGAAACGGCACGCCAAAACACTCCGAAACTGAAACATTTCATTCCAATTGAAAAAACAAAATATCTACCGAAACAGAATTGACAACCTTATGATTGATGTTTGTTAAAGAACATACATAAACAATTAAAATAATATAATATTAAAAAGTTAATAAAAGTAATATTAAAAGACATGCATTCACTAATTATTTTATATTAGTATATTGCCCGAATATTAAATTTTTTAAAATATAAAAATAAATATTAAAAATATTTTAATAGTATTATTAAATATGAGTTAATTTTTAAACCTTAATTCAACTCTTTACCAGATTTACGTTACTTAGATTATATTATTATATTGCCTGAATATTAAATTTTTTAAAATATAAAAATAAATATTAAAAATGTAAAAAAATATTTTAACAGTATTATTAAATCTGAGTTAATTTTTAAATCTTAATTCAACTCTTTACCAGATTTGTGTTATTTATTTTAATCTAATATTCAGGTAAATTGAGTCTTGTTTATTTCTCAGACCCAAATAAATATAGATTCAACGCAGCTTATTGAATTTAAAACAAATTAGGCTGGCCAGGCCAGAGGCACAAGCCCAACCCGGTCTTAGTTGTTTTCTCTTTTTGAGGGGCTGAATCTAACCTAGCTATATTTCGGTCCAATCAGCCTAGCCTGGTTACTAGCGCAAACCGGTCCCCAACTGGCTTTCACCTGCAAGCGTTCGTGAACATGAATTGTTCACGCACGCTTGCTACAGTCACAGGGTAATTAAAATGCAAGGGGAGGGAAAACACAGCTTACCTGGTGCTGGAGTGCTTGGGGACGAAGACGTTGGCGAAGGTGTACTGGCTAGCCAAAGCGACTTTCTTCCCCTCTGCTTATGTTTTTCGTGCGCTTCTCTTCTGGTCTTGCTTTTCTTTTATTGGTTTCTTTTCGCTTATCTTATTCTCTCTGTCTCTGTCTATGTCTGTCTCTATTTCCTTTGTTTTTTGGTGGTTCGGTGATCTGTTGTTTAGGGGACAACAAACATTCCTTTGCTGGAGTCCTGGAAGAAAGCCCAGAAATCTTTTGTTTCCCGTTTATTTTGTGTTCTCCTGGGTTCTCTCTATCTCTTCGTTCTTGTTCTTCCTCTCTGGTTTTTCCTCCTTCCAATCTCTCTCTGTTTTCGTTCGCCTTCTCTGTTTTTCTTTCTATCTTCATTCTTTGTTTGTTTCTGTCCTGTGTTTTTTTGTCTGTCGTTCTGTCTCTCGTTTTGTCTCTGTTCTCTCCGTATGTGGCCTTTCTCTGGCTTTTATAGAGCCAGAGAATGCCCTCTGTTCGCCCCTGGGATAATGAGGCACGTTCGTCCGTGCTTGAGGAAAAACTGGGGACTTGCAGGACTGTTGGTAATGCATCGTGTTGGCGAGGGATATTGCGTAGCTGGCAGAGACGTGACCCACGATTTGGAACAGGTTTGGTGCATTTTCCTGCTTAATCGGTCTTCCCTGGGATGAGGAAGAAGATGATCAACAGTGGTTTTAGAAACGACGCCATTTTCTACTCTGAAACGGCTATTTTAAATTTGCCCCCTTGAAGTTCTAACAGTTAGCAATTGGGCCCTTATTCATGGAAATCTTTTTTTTTAATTTTGCCCCTAGATCAATTGCAATTAGACCCCTAGATTTTAACCTCATTTACAAAACAGTCCTTGGTTTGCGAATTAATCTTCTTCAAATATTTCTTTAAATAAAACATTAAAACATCCGGTTTCTATATCTATAATCACATGAGAAAGCAAAGACAATTTTTCTTATTAGTTTGATTAAAAAATTAATATTATATGAACCAAAAACAAAAGATATTAAATAGAGAATAAGGATTTTTAATAGCTGCAATATTAAATAGAAAAATTTAAAAATTAATATATCATGTTCCTTGATAAACATGTTTATCATGATAAATTACAATATTTTCAATGAATAAAATAACATGACAAAAACTAGTTCTTCAATACATCTAAATTCATTAATTTTAATTATTTTCAATTAGTTCTTTTGAAAAACATTGTTAATAAGTTTTTATAAAAAAATATTAAGAGACAAATACTTTTTAATAGAAATGAATAATAGCATGTAATTTCCATTGAATTTAGTTTCCATTAAAGTCTATATATAGAGGTGATTATTTTCGGTTCGGTTCGGTTTTTATATAAAAAAAAAACCAAACCAAATTTTTTTTTTTAAAAAAGCTAAAACCGGTTCAAACCGACCAGTTTCGGTTTGGTTCGGTTTTTTAGGACAAAAACCAGTTCAACTCGGTTTGGCTCGGTTTTTTCGGTTTGACATCGTTTTTTTCCAGTTTGGCTAGGTTTTTTCTGGATTTTTTCGGTTTGGGTTCGGTTCGGTTTGGTTTTTTCGGTTTTAGGTTTATAAAACCGAAACCGAACTAGTCGGGTTTTTCAAAATTTTAATCAGTTTTTTTTCACAGTTTGGTTTTTTCGGTTATTTTTTTACCGGTTTTCTCAGTTTAATCAGTTTTTCAGTTTTTTTGCTATATATAAAAAAAAGGAACAAAGACCAACATATTATTCCAACAATGTCTCTACTACAATGACTAGCAATACATAGAGTGCATCCTCACTTCCAACATTCAAATAGGAATTGAATCTTGCTTTTCATCTATGAAATTTGACACTTAATGACCTTAAATTATGCCTGGGAGTCTTTTTAGGAAGGGTGTAGGAAGGGTGAGTTAAGGTGTGTATTCAAAAGTTAGATCGAGGAGAATGGAACTGCTCATTTTAGACTTAACACTAGACTAAGCTTTGTAGTATAAAATGTTTTAAAAAGGACACTAGTAATATTATTCAAGGTTATGACTTGAAAGTTAACCTTTGGTTACCAAAGCTAATTGGATATTGGTTGAAAGCTGAATGTTTTCTCTTTTTTATTGCTAATGTTAGAGTAATTTTATTGGCTTAAAAGTTGGTTGAAATTTTTTTTTATTATTTCAAAATAAAAAAATGAATAGGACTAATATGATTTATGGCTTGAAAGTTTGGTAATTACCGACAAAAAAAATCAAAGAAATTTTTTTTCATTGTTCCATGTTTTACACTTTGTCACCAAGGAAAATTAGTTTGTCCAATACAAGGCTATAAAATGTCCTCATGTATATATTCTCATAAAGTGACATTGCAATGATTGGATGGTTTTGGCATGGCATTGTAGACCATAATATTACAGGTATATACTTGTTTCTTTGATGTCACTCAATTAATATGCTCTAGTTGGAGAGCAGATCAGGAATCTCTATGTATAAAAATGCTCTTGTTTGACAAGATAAGATATTGTTGAAGAGAAAATCTATTTGATAGATAAATCAAGTGTTGAAACAAATAACATGCATAACCCGATATCAATTGGCGTTTTTGTTTCATTGTTTATGTATCTATACAAAAGGCATACATTGAAGCTTTTAGCCGTTGATTATCTAAGTTTGTTTTACCAAAAGTTAAATTATGCTCAATGGAAACTATTTAGTCCTTTATAGAATAAATAGGCTACAATTGCTAGTAACCTGTCATGATTGGAATCACCAAAGAGAAGAACAAAAACAAAAAAGGAAGGTTGATGGATTGGCCAAAGAACTTGATAAAAGGACTCTAACATTCTAGATAATAGAGAGAAGGACTGGAATTTTTAATGGAAATACACTACAACGTTATTAGAATTCATTATAGTCTTGATACAAATGTCAATCTAAGCAATTCAAATACAAAACATTACACAAATATTATAAAAATAAAAATTTCAGTACATTACACATAGCTAAAGGACCCTCACACTAGAACAACCCAGACACATCAATAATTTTGAATTCCATTATGTCATAAATCAAGTAAGAGAATAACATTTGTAAAATTGATTTTCAAATACAAGTATCAATCAATAATCCTTACAACCTAGTTATACAACAATATTGTACTAGACATTGACTCCGAGGCCACTCAGATCCAAAAACAATAATTCAACATTGATGCTCTACTCAGATCCAAAAAATAATCTATAAATTCTTATTATGAGTTAAGGATTTTTTTTAATAAAATAAATAAATTACCAATTAATCAACACCTTCTTCATTTTGGGAATGCAATTTTCAGGATGCTCTTATTCTTCCTTTATTACAAAGAATGAACTGAAGTTGCTTTCGTATCTACCAGAAACATACCCTATAATTTCAAGATAAAAAACAAAACCTCACAAATACAAATGTTAGAGAAACCAAAATATATAACTGATCTTTGCATTCGGTTTGAAAAAACAAAAGAAGAAAATGATGATTTTAAAGAGATAGGTGAAGAAGAAGATGATTCCAGTAATCAAAACAAGAAAAAAAAAACATTATAAATAAACAAAACTCAAGTGTCAAATAACTTGATCTAATTTACCAAGATTTGTAAATTAATTTCAGTTCAAAATGATGTGTTTGTCTTAAGAGTATCATTAGGGTTTTAAAGAAAAAGGCATAATTAGCTTTTAACAAAAGAAACAAATTTGAGAAGAAGAGAGTATTTTGATCCGATGATTTACAATAATTAATAACTGGAAAGTGAAAAAGACAACCAAGATCAGATTTTAAAGAAAGCATTGGAAAGATATTTTAACATAACTGAATTCAGATCTCGATTATTGGTGTGATCCACTTTTCTAAACAAAATTTTAATTGTGTAACTGAATGTTTTTGTCTTGTGGTTCAGAGAAAACTTAATAGCTACCACGCTCTTAAATATGAACTAAGACATTATTTGTTTGTGCGGCCAGCTGTGTTTTTCAATTTTTTATTTTAAATTATATTTTTAGATATTTTAATATATTTATATTAAAAATAAATTTTAAAAAATAAAAAAAATATTATTTTAATATATTTTAAAATAAAAAATACTTTTAAAAAACATAATAATTGTTGACACGAGAGTGTATTGATTTTGTGTTCATCCAAAATTGGTAAGCATTTAAAGCGAAACTGTGGGCCCTCTTTTGAGTCACATTTCCCACACCCCACCAACACACACTGCCCAAAACTCTCTCTGGCAACCGGTAACAGCCGAAAACAAACCCTTCAAACCCTTCAAAAATCTCGCTCTCGCACTCAACTCTAGAGAAGAGAGGGCGTTACTAGTCATTTTCGAACCCCCTTTCAATCACTCATAGATACTCTCCTCACCGATTCTCCAACGGAACGGCACGACTCGTCGTTTTAAGGCTTGAACTGTACGATTCCAGGTATGGTGTGTGCCATAGGTTTTATTGATGTTTGAAGAGTAAATAAACTGTTTCTGGGTCGTTTTCTTTTTGATCAAATGAAAAGATGCGAAATTGATTTTCAAATCTGGGCTCTTAATTTTATGTTGTTTGAATAAGAACTTGATGTGATTAACTGTATAATGCAGGCGATTAATTAGTGTTGATGAGTTTTATCCATATCAATGATCTTAGTTAATTTTATGAGGGTCATTTTATTTTGATTTGTTTGCTTCTTCTTTTTTCTTTTTTTCCTTAATGCTTTCATTAGGAAGCATTGTTAAAGTTTTCGAGGCTTTAATGGCAATGGGAAAAGTTGATTTAGAATCAACCGTAATGTTCTTACGACCAATGCGAATGAGCTGATGAAAGGGGCTGGTGAGCTAGATATTGATCTCATGAATAATGCTAGTTCTTCATTGATTTTATCGATATAATCGAGATATGCATTGCATGTCGTTCCAGTCCATTTAATGGCAGTTCTTATGCCAATTATTAATATATATACTTTTTTGCTTTGTAGTAGTGAGTTGCATAGGAATGTGGCTTTGAGCTGCTGGAACAGCATATAACAATGCTGTATTTACATCTTGCTGTAAAATAGTTTATATTGGATACCATATCTAGGCTGGTATTTAGACCATGTGCTTCAGCATTGCATCTTCAAGGACATCTAAACTACTTCCAATGAACATAGCTATGAAGCATTTGTTTATTTTATAAAACTTGCGGATTCAATATTTTTGGCTTTCATAAAAGGTTTTTGTTTCTCACTAAAAAGCTTTCATAACTCTTTAAAATTGTATTTTCTTTTCTTCCACCAGTATATAATTTCTTTTCCCTTTTGCTTGGCATTAATCCACCTCATGTTTCGTGGTATGTCTCCTGATGTTCAATTGTACCTTTTGTTAATGCTTTTGCTTAACAACACGCTTTTCTACTTCTCTAACAATGGGATTATTTCTTATTGTATTAGCTGCTAACAAATCTGAGGTGAGCACCATCTATGCCATTGAGAAGTTTTTACTTATGTATAGTTACGGGAAGATGGGAGCTCTACCATTCTATGGTCCATGCATTCCTTCCCTCATGCCAAATGTATACATCATGATAAGTATAAAAAGTGTCAGCATTGCTTTCGGAGCCAACTACATTTGCTGAGAGTTGTAGTCCTTTAGAATCCTCTTGTTATTTGACTTTCTCAAATGAGATGTCAGAATACTTGATAGTAAAATATGAGTTTTGTTGTAGTTGGTTATATTTGTCAGCAATGAAACAAAAACTGAGGAAAAATAAAGAACACAGTATAGTGAGTAAACATGTGAACAACAATTCCTTTTTTAATAGTTTATTCGAAGTTAAGAAGAATTCTTTTGTTCTCCTTTCTAGCATTGTGAGAACTACATAGTCTGCTCCAGTCCTCTATTTGTCATCTCTGTATTGGCTGTTGTTGCTTCCATTTGATCCATGATGAGCTAAGGAATGAGAAGGTTACTGTAAGGTTACCTTTTGGATTTTGGAAAGACTAAACTTCCTCATTGTAATCACTTTTAGAAAAAGGAAAAATGAATTGATTGTAATGTGGAGACAAATAATTTTCTTTTCTTACAAATGGTTGCTTAGGATGCCTCTTGTTGCATGGGACAACCATGGTAAGATTACTTATTCAAATAACTGTGGAACTTCACAGTAGGATGTTTTACAAGCAAAATGCACTTGCATGGTACAATTCGAGCATGACATTTATGTATTCAGTTATAGATTTTTTTTGTTTCATTCCATTTAATTTCTGGTAAAACAGGCCTGTTGAATCTCTCCTCGTCCATCTGGGTTTGCCAATTTTACTTATCATGGATAATTCAAGATGATTGCCTCACCTGCACCACGTCCTTTGTTATTTATTATTATTTCTCAACCAAAGTGTTCTCTATGTTAAACTGGGGTTTCACTGTTTCCTATTTCCACTATTACTCTGTGTCAAACCTTGTTTTCACTATGTTTTGTCCTAATTTTTACGGTAATTAAGTGTGTGTTTTGTCCTTTTTGTTTGGTGAGTCTGACCAGCACGTATTATTGAGTGCAGAGGTTGACATTTCCATGGAGAACTCTGATGATGAAAAGGACGGAGTTTTTGGGAACTGCATGCCCAAAGAACTAAGTATAAGTTTAGCTAATGGTACCAAATTTGTAGATGAGGTACTAAGAAGTCCAAGTGACCGCTGTCTGGAAAATTTTCGTATGGATAAGCAGGCATTTTACAAGTTATGTGATATTTTGCAAGGCAAGGGCCTGCTACGCCATACAAACAGAATCAAGATCGAGGAGCAATTAGCCATATTCTTGTTCATTATTGGCCATAATCTACGCACTCGAGCTGTCCAAGAATTGTTCCGGTATTCAGGAGAAACCATAAGTCGCCATTTTAACAATGTTTTGAATGCTATTATGGCAATTTCATTAGATTTTTTCCAGCCTCCTGGATCTGATATTCCACCTGAAATCTTGGAAGATCCTCGATTTTATCCATATTTTAAGGTAATCCTAATGTAATTTGAGTTAATCAGTATCTTTCTTTTGTGTGACTTGCATCTAAATAAAAATTATTTACTGCTAGGATTGTGTTGGAGCAGTAGATAGGATGCACATTCCAGTGATGGTTGGTATAGATGAGCAAGGACCTTTCCGTAATAAAAATGGACAACTTTCACAAAATGTTCTGGTAGCATGCTCCTTTGATCTGAGGTTCCATTACGTTCTAGCTGGATGGGAAGGCTCAGCATCAGATTTGCGAGTTCTGAACTCAGCACTCACAAGGCGGAACAAGTTTCAGGTACCTGAAGGTATTTTGCTTCTTTCACATCGTAGCTCACTATTAGTTTATTTGACCACCCTAGCGAAACGCCATAATTATGCAGCTTTTGAGGAATTGTTTTTTTCTTTTCAACCGTTTACCTTCTTTATTTTACACTGCCTTTGAGGATTTCTGGTGCCAATTTATGTAATCAATCTTATTGCTTCAACTAATTTAGTTCTCTTTTGCTCCTGCTGCTGGTTGAAAATTTTGACGGTGTAGGCAAGTACTACCTTGTGGACAGCAAATATGCCAATATGCCAGGATTTATAGCTCCATACAACGGGGTTTTATGTCATTTAAATGAGTTTGTGGGTGGTTATCCTTCTCGAGATTCAAGAGAACTATTCAATCAAAGGCACTTGTTACTAAGAAACGTCACTGATCGTATTTTTGGGGCTTTAAAGGCACGTTTCCCTATACTGCTGTCCGCTCCTCCATACCCTTTACAAACACAGGTTAAGTTGGTTGTAGCAGCATGTGCGCTGCACAATTACATTCGTAGGGAAAAACCAGATGATTGGATTTTTAAAATGTATGAACATGATACTGTACTGCAAATGGAGGAGTCATTGCCCCCATTAGAGGTGGAACAGCCAATTATGCAAGTTGAGAACCCAGCTTTGGACATTGCTTTTGATACAGAGCAGCTAGAATTTAGTTCTCAGTTGCGTGATTCAATTGCAGGTGATATGTGGGGTGACTACATAAGTGATTTATCAACTATGTAGAAGGATTTGTTGTGATTTTTTAGTTTCAGGCTAGGGTTGGATTCTTTTCAAGATCACTGGCTTGTAAATTTTTAAAATTTGGTCTTGATCTTGATGCTGTACATTAGTGCTTTGTTTATAACAAAGAAATATATATATGTTGATCATAAGTATTTCAAGTCCTTGTTGCATACAATAGTTAATTGGAGTAACAATTATGGCAATGCATGGTTCTTCATGCCCCCTGCTGCTACGAACAGCTGATGCTCAGACGCTGTTCAGTTGGTTTTCTAGTCGATTGATTATAATCTTTACAAAGGTGCCAATAAAGAAGGGGTAAAATCAGTCTTACCTGAAAGCTTTCTAGGCTGGTTGCTCTTGAACGTTTTTTTGTTTTTTGGTTGTTGTGGGTGATGTATCTGTAACATTGATTTTGTTATCTGGAAATGCCAGTGTTAACTTCATCCCATTTGTCTTGTTGCATGACGGGGAGGCCCATGCAGAATCATTATTTTTTTTGAAAAAAACGGAAGTTTGCTTTCCGAGGAGTGCACAACCCGGATCAAGTGCACAATCCAATCAGCCTCCTATTCTTCTATGAATATTTTTTGAAAAATTACCCGGTTGGGTAAATTTTTTAAGAAAATGACATAGGTTAAAAACATATTTGGAAAATATTACAGTTTGATATAATTATGTTTTTGAATATCAGTCTTATACATGATTGTTATTCTCATTAACTTTTCAATAAGATTCAAAATTCAAAGACAAAAAAAAGATAAGATAAGATTCCGTGGCATGAAAGAAAAATGAGGTGAAAAATTAAAAAAAAAAAAAAGGGTTATTAGGAATACATTGAGATTTTGTTTTCAACACAGTTAGTATTGTTGAAAAAATCTCGATGAAACGATTCTAACTATACTTTAAAAGACCACTAAACAAGGTTATAATTAACCTTAAATTAACACTAAACAAAATTTCTAACCAGAAACAACCTTGTTTGGTGGTCTTTTAAGATGTGGTTAAAATTTTTCATCAAGATCTTTCTAATGGTATCGAGTATGTCAAAAATAAAGTCCCGGTATGTCATGGTGAGTTGGTGACCCATTCTTTTATTTACTTTTTTTTTTCTTTCCTCATCAACTTATCTCTTCTCTTTTTATTGACTATTAGATCTTCATAAAAAATTAGTTTGAATAAGACTTGAATTTTGAAATAACTATTATTCTCAATAACGGTTATGTACAACCGCTAAATTATGTTATTTTTCTAAATTTTTTCTAATTTATGCTTTTTTACCCAAAACTTTTATCACATTGTATTAAAATGATAAAATCCCCTGCTTTTATTTGAAACTAATAGAGTGTTTTGTCGAATGGTGTGTTTTTGATAATTAAATCCTCATCCCTTTCTCCTCCTGATACTCATTGATCTAGACTCTAGAAATGTATTGCCTGGCACCCTGAATTCTGACATCTACAGATTGAGTGTGTCGTGAAGATTGTAAAATACTCGTCATCAATCCGCCTAAAATTTGATAAAATCTGCCTGAGCTATATTTGTAATCAATTATACAAAACTGGGTTTTTTTTTAAGATGACATCACTGCTCATATAGATTGTGAAGTTGCTGCTTTTTTTTCCTTTTTTTTTATATATTACATCCTCATACTTTTCTTTCTAAATTTAATTCTTTTGTGACCTAATTAAATTAGATGAATTTTTAAATTATAGTAAAACTATAAATTAAAAGAAAGAGGACAACAATATAAAAGAAAAGAAGAAGAAAATACATGGTCAATTTCAAAGATTTTAGAATTTTTATTTTGATATAAAATTTTATTTTTTTATTTTTTTTTGTTTCTGGTTTGGGTGGGGAAAAAGAAACTCATTGAAAAACAATGAAGGAGATAACCCTGAAAAACATTTTATCCACTAAAATGAAGGATCTATATGTCAATTAAGTTCCTCTTTCCGAGAGAAGTTCAATGAAAGTTGTTTTTTTCCCTCTAAATATGGCAAGAAAAGTAGATCAGGTTTTGTTTAGTTTAATTTGATTTGATTTTTTTTTTTGTGTTTTTGAGTGTTTTTGAGATTTTTTGGGTTTGATAAATAGTTTTTAAGGTTTATATAATATTTTAGAGGTGTTTTTAATAAAAACAAGTCGAAAATTGATTTTTCAGAGTCCAAAGACATGGACCCTAATTTTCCGATCAACAGCAAGTAACTTGTTGCCCATCTTAAACAAAAAAAAATATATAAGAGCGGACAAGGAGGAGGAGAAAAAATTAAAATAGAAAAATTTAAGGACACTTGGTTCTTGATGAAGGTCATGCGCGAGAGTGTAGCCAATCAGCGTTTGACGTCTCTTTTGTGTGTGTTTTTATTTTATTTTTTTTCATTAATTGTTTCTTTTAAAATATTGATGTATATTCTCTCTCTTATTTCTTAAATAAATTGAATTTCTTTTATTTTTTAAATAGTAATTGATCTTTTTATATTTTCTAGTTGCGTGATACTTCAAAGAGATTAGTTTGACTTATATCAAAATTTTTTCGTCTTATATTTTATATGAACTAGCTATATTTGTATGGAGTTTTTATAAATAAAAAAATCATTTGTAATATTAGCAACAATATTTAGCCACAAAGTTAAAATGAATGAAAATATTTAAAATAAAAAGGAATAGTCAATTTAAAAAACTTATATATACATCTATCTTTTATTTTTACCATGAAGATTAGATTCCAACTTCAATATTTAATTAACAATAACAAATCCTTTTTAATTCACCGGTTCATATATTTTTTACTTTATTTTTATAAAAATATAAACAATATCTTTTCATTTCTCAATTAAAAAATAATAATACATAAAAATATATACATAACATAATTATTTTTTTACATTAAAAATTAACTTGAAATCTTACCTTTGACTTCTAGTTATTTTCCCCTTAAATTTTTTTTTTATTGGAAAGTGTTTTTTATTGACCAATATTTTAATGATAAACAAACACAAAAAAATTTAAAAAATAATTTTTTTAAAATCACTTCACAAAAAATAAACACAACCTTAAAAAGTAGTGACAACACATTTCCAAGTTCATAATATTAATCAGAATAGAATACGAAAATATCTCCATTAAAAAAAAAACGGTGTCAGTGTCTTGAAAGGGCTAAATGTTAAGAAATCTAAAATCTTAAATTACAGGTAGCTTTCCAAATTGGACAAATGTTGCCAAATAAGACTCACAACCCCATAGAGAAACTGGGTGGGTCAGTTGGATACGAAATTGAACATCATCCACTCATATTTAAAGATAATAATGACAACTAATCTGTGTAATAATCAATGTTTTAGATATTCGTTACTGTTTTGAATTGCATTCTAAATAGTATTTTTTAAAAAATTTAAAATGTTTTCTTATTTTAAATTATTTTTTTTATTTGTTTATTGTTTTGATATCCTAGTTTCAAAAATAATTTTTTTTTAAATATCATTAAAAAAACAATTATTATTATGTTATCAAACACAATTGAAATAAAGAAGTAATAATAGCAGTTTCAATTCTGAACGATATAGTTCAATTAGTACCACAAACTTAGAGGGTGTTTGGGAGTGTGATTGCGATTGCTTTTCAAAGTGCTTTTCACTCAGAAAAGTGTGCCAATAATATTTTTTTATTTTTTAAAAATCATTTTTGAGATCAGCACATCAAAATGATTTGAAAACATCAAAAATATATTACTTTAAAGCAAAAAAAAAAATCAAATTTTTTCGGAAGTGCTTTTGAAAAGCACTCCCAAACAGCCTCTTAATTGCTACTTCAATTAGTCAATTCTGAGTTTGCTCTTTATAGATCATCAATTCGAGTACTACAAACTTGATGGCTACTTCAATTAGTCAGGTTCTGAGTTTGCTTTCTAAAGATCATCAATTCGAGTATCACAGACTTTAAGACTACTAAAAATTTACATGCTCGTTAACTATAAAATCTTAAAAAATTAGTTAAAATATGTATAAATTATATAAACTATTAGGATATTCATGGTTATAAAAAATTAAATATAAAAAAAAATAGCAGCCTCTGATATTCCATATTAGACGTTAGTATTGGTATATAAAAAGTTGTGATCATGGTGGCATACATTATCAGTCTCGCCTAAATGATTTCAAAATAACTAAGATGATTTCAAAATAACACAAACTTAAATCCCATCTATCAGTCTCCCCTGTCTTGCAGCAGTTAGTCTCTCCTCGTACGTCCCAAAAAAAATAAAATTCAGAGAGAGGATCAAGAAAGATGTTAGATCCAACAAGCGATATGCTTCCACCTCCATCTTCCCCTACCAACTCCTCCATATCCTCCTCCGATCTTGACACTGAGGTATGCACCCACGTTCTCTTGATATTCACTCAGTCTTCAAGGCTTAACCTTTCTTTAATTGTTACCGTTCTTGCTCTTGTTTTTCGTTTCTTCAATCGACCCATTTCTTGTTTTTTTTCTTTAAATTTACTTGTTTCTTGAATTTCTTTAATTTACCATCTCTCGATTTTCTTTGCTTTTCTTGCTCTTGTTCAAATATTTCCATTTCTTGTTTTTGTTCTCGTTGTGCTGTTGTTATACAGAGTACAGGTTCTTTTTTCCACGATAGAAGCACAACATTAGGCACTCTAATGGGCGTCACGTTCCCTGCCATCACTTTCAGAGCACCATCCCAGCACCTCCACCCCGCCGCCGCGTCCTTCGCCGCCGAAAACGTCGTGAACGGCGGAAGCCCCAGGAGGAACACCAAGAAGAGAAGGAACATGGCGCCTTCTGCTGTGGCGGAGCGGAGGAGACGGAGGTGGTGGAGCCTGTGCCGAGATGGAGGTGGGGCCAAGCCGGCTTCTTTGAGGGAGTTTCTGGAGGTGGAAAGGAGGTTCGGGGATGCCGCGTTGGAACTTGAAGGCGTGATGGTGGCAGAGCACCCGAGGAACGGAGGAGTGAATGGACGGTTGTTGTTTGCTGATGGAAGGGTCTTGCCACCTGCCGATGTTGTCGATGATGGTAGTTCATCGTCATCATCAACGGCCGGTGCTCATTGGCGGTTTCCGGTTTCACTAACTGGGATCTGCAGTGGTGGTGCTGGATAACACATAACTTCTAAAAAATTGTTTCTTGGTTTTCCCTTTTCGTTTCATCGATGTTATTTAGTTTTATTTTACTTACTTAACTCCTTGTTCAATTCGATTTCTGTACAGAAACAAAAACCATAGCTCTGGCCTTCTGGGGATTACATTTGTCTTATTTATTTGGAGAAAAATCCCACTTTAATTTATTTTATTTAATTGAATAACTGTTCATTAAAATGGATGGTCTTGCCATTTGCATAGAAATCATAAGCTATAAATAATTACAAAAATCCTGAATTTCATTTTCTCTCTACGTGTTCATAACTTATATTTTTTATTGTGTATTTTATATATTCAATAATAGTTTATTCCTCAGACAATCTCAACAATATATTTTGTTTTAAATCATAGAGAGAAAATAAAATTTAGATTAAATTATAGTTTCTATTCTTTATACGTCCTCAACAATATATTTCATCTGATCCAGGAAGTATAAAGAGAAAGTAAAATTTAGAGGAGGGTTTTTTAAATTATCATAGATCATAATTGGAATTACTTTCCCTAAAAGAAACCTTGAGTTTGGTAAAAAGAAAGAAAAAAATAAACTTTATGATAAAAAAAATAAAATAAAGTTTGACAGATTCTCACAGGAATCACATGGTTCGGAGCTACTAATGGCATAATTCCCTCGACTGAGTAATGATGGCTCCGTGATATGTGAGGCAGCCAAGGTGCATGGATCATGTACAAGTTGCCTTTATTTAGCAATGGAACCAATAAAAAATCACTTTATTTTTATATTTTAAAAATATTTTTTAAAATTTTAAATTAATTTTTTTTGTGTTTTCAGATGATGTTGATGTACTATTATCAAAAATAAATAAAAAAAATTATTTTGATATATTTTTAAATAAAAAATACTTTGAAATTTAATTGCCACCGCCATAGTTTTAAAACCTGGCCCGGCGGGTCGACCCGAGACTCGTCCGATCCAGGGCTGGAACTGGGCCGAGTTGAAGAAAAAGCAAGGGAAGGAAAAACCTGGTGTGACCTGACTGACTCGACAGGTTGACCCAACGACCCGGCTGATCCGGCAAGACCCGATAAAAAACTCATTTGTAACCCATTGACTTTTGTTTTTTTTACTAAAACGAAGTTTTTTTAATTTAAAAAAATGACTCGGGCGACCCGGTGACCCGGTCAAAACCCGGAACTCGGGTCTTGGATCGGGCCGGGTCTAAAAACTATGGCTACCGCACTTCTAAATATTCTCGAAATATGGTTTTTATGAACAAACAATAAAAAATCAAAACATTTCCTTTGATTGGTTTCAATGAGAACTACAATAAATTATCTTGAAACAACCCACATAACCAATCTCATTGGCATTAGTGTATCCTAATGGATAACTTAACTGGCCAGGTTTTGATTTTGCTTTCTAATAGTTACAAGTTCGAGTCCTCTTATGACTACTAGAAGTTTACATGATCATTAACTTCAAGGTCCGTTATATATAAGCTAACTCAGACATTCACATTAAAAAAAAAAAAAAAAAAAAAAAGAGTATGGCATTAGTGTTGTTCTTCATTGTCCATAATATTATCATTAGCATGGGACCAAATTCTATTAAAAGCTTACAGCGTTGTCTCCGACCGAAACGGGCAAAAAGAAGATTAACATTTACCACAAACTATTCATAAGCATTGCATCATTGCCTAATGAGACTCCTCGATCCTTCCAAGTTTTTATTTTATCTTCAAGCTGGAGATTCTTTCAATTTAGTTTTTAAAAGTTCTTTTGTTTTTGTTCAAGATTTTATCCTTCTCTTTATATTTCATTTCTGCGTGTGTCCAAGGTGTCCATAATTGTTTTAGAGATTTAATGACATGGTAATTTTGTATTAAAAAATTTAAATTTTTATGTAAAGATAAAACTCAAAAAATTAAAAATTAAATTTGACATTAAATAATTGATAGTTTTTCCCCAAGTTGACTGTTCAAAAAAGGTGTGCAAAGCTACACCTTAGGAACTGATTTTGGAATTTTTTTTTGATCTCAAACTTCATTTATTATTTGTTACGTGTTTTATTTTCTGAGTCATGAAAAAAAAAGAGAAAGTTGTTGAGAGATTTTAAGAAGAGAGAAAACTTTCAACTGATCAGAATAATTTTGATTTTGATGTTTATGAATTCATCTTCAAGAAAGAAATTTAATGAAAGTAATTTTTATCTTCAACTATGCCAAAAAGATAGATTAAACTTGTGAGTTTTTGTTTGATTTGATTTTAAGTTTTTAAATTCATTAAAATATGTTTTGTTGTTAGAAATGGAGTTACGGAGGTTTATCATTATGTTTTTTTTTTCTTGATGTTTTTAAGTAAAATAATTGTTAAAATCTAGGATTTGAGGTTTAAAAACCTTCACCTTGATTTTCCAATCATAAAAAACACTTTTAGTACTGGAAAAGATGACAATCACCCACCAATTATTATTATTTTAAATAAAATAAATGACTTATCGTTTACTTCATTAAAAAAAACAAAATGTGTCAGTTTATGTTTTTAAATTTAAAAGCGCCTGAGTTTCATGTAAACTAGATATGCATGTCCAGCTCATAAATAAATAAATTTATTTAAATGATGTTTAAATAATTATTTATTTATGCCACTATTTTTAAATTATTTTAGCGCCTTTCATTGTTTTCCAAATAGTTTTATATGAACTTAAACTACATATTGTTTTAAATATAGATTAAATATCTATTTTTTAAAAATATATTCATATTACCAACACATTCTTCTTATATTACAAAATAATTTAGAATTCCATCCGCAGCGTGGCATGGCTAATTGGCTAGCTGTCAATGTGGAAAGCACTTGCCTTTCTGAATGTGCCGTTAAGTATGACAAATGACCCACTAACATTGACAGTTCGTCAAACAATCATGACACGATTGTATTCTGATCCAGGCCCCAATGTATTCAACAACAATATACGGCTGACGGTTTCTGTCAATTCTACCCAGGCCCATTTTGCTGCAAGCACTTTTGAAAGGATAAATTTGTCTATTAGCATCGAAAATATAATTAAATGTTAAAATAATATGTGATAAAAATGTTTTGGAGAAGTAATATATTTTGAAAATATTGCGATTTAAAATATTTTAATAATATTATGTTTTAAAACCGTGATATCTCAAAATCTGAATAGAATTTTTTCTATATAGAAGTTATATCTAAAATTTTATTTTGCTTAAAAGAATCTGTTAAAAATTACAATAACCGTAATTAATAAATTATAATTAAACTCAATATATTATCTTATTCTATAATCACAAGTAGCCCCATGAATGTAAAAAAGAAAATATATATATATATATACAAAATGAATATAAAATAATACAATAATACAATATTCAAGTAATTCCAAAATATACAAACAGAACTCATCTATCTATTTACGTCTACGTCATCTCGTCTATTGGATGATTCGAGCTTATCAATAGCACGACCGGATCCAGCTCTTGTTCGTACCTGAGTGATCTTATTCTCTGCCATGACATCATCAAGAGTTAACCTCTTTCCAAGGATTTCAAGTCTAGAGCAGCAAACATTTAACCACTTGGATACTACGGTGTAAACTTTGCTTTCTTCATCAGTACTATAAAAATAAGATGCGGCCTCTCGACTGTCTCGTAACAAGAAGCAAACCTAATATTAATAAAACATTAATATTAAATTAAAAAATAAATACATAAAACTCAACGATTAACATACATTAATCTTAAAAAGACTATATTACTTACATGATGTTGAATCCACTAAGCATGTTGCTCGCATTGCATATATCTAGATAGAGGAACCTGCTCGGGATCCGGAGTAATGATTTGTTGTGTTATACTTATGTACCAAATCATATAATCATTGTAAGTAATTATAAGATGCATATCTGTAAATATCTCATTCCTTCGTGCATCCCACTATGATACATAAGCATTATACTGACCTAACCACTCTCACTAGTTAATTATCAAAATGATATTAATTTAATTTAATTTATTTTCTATTTATGTTTAATGGATTTTTTTAAAATATTTTTAAATTATTACTGATGAGGTTACTGAAGGATTCTGTTGATATATTCTAGAGAGTTGAAAAATAATTACTGCAAATATCATTGTCACTATTTACTTCCTAATGAAATTACAGACAACCTGTTTGACGGTTATATGTTAAATTCACCAAGAAAAATACTGACGAACAAAAAAAATCACCGATGGGTTGACATATGGTTTTTCTATCGGTGATATGTTATATTCATTTATGAAAAAAATAACAGAATGAAGCGGATAAATTTTTATTTTTTAGCGTGTTTTGCCGTCAGTAAACCCATCAATAAAATTATTACCGATGGATTCATCAACAGATCACAAATCACCGATGAGAGTTTTTCCGACGGATTATTGTTGTTCGTGAGCTCGTTGGGAAAATTTGTGCTGACAGACATACTGATAAAAAATTTTGTTGTTAAATCTAAAAATTCTGGTAATGAAATACATGATATTTCGATTTATAATTGTTTCATATATAGTTCTAAATGAAATTTAGTTATATTCAGAAATTAAGATCATATCTTAAAAAGTATCTAGCTCAATTAATGAGGTTGAGGTATAGCAACAGTATCATTTAAATTTCATAGGAAATGTCGTAATTCTAATACAAACTTCTCTATTTTTGAATATAAATAGCTGGAGAACTTATACTATAATGAACTTGACAGGCGCATATTGCTAATAATCTACTCAAAATGTCAGCCAAAAACTCCCCAAAAAAGAAAAAAAAAGAAAGAACAAAGAAGGAAATTGAAAAAAGAAAAAGAAAAACCATATATGCTGACCATCAAGGCCGCCTACAATTAGGAGTTTCAACAATGGTTTCCAAGGCGGGCTTCCATGATCTTTGCTTGGAATACCTCTCCATAGGCTGTGGTTCTGTGGCCATGCTGTCCATTGTTTTTCCTTCTGAAGGGAAAATGCAAAACTCACTAAGGACTGGAAAAATCTTGCCAAAATTGTTATACTTCAATGCTTTGGTAGCCTTGTAAGTGAGAGAGCTCATTTCCTCATGCGTTAGCACAGAGTAGAGAAGTTCCATGGGCAAAACAAAGTAGAATTGGCGCCTCTCTAGCTGATCATCAGCTGACAGACCATGAACACGATGGCCAACTTTTAGGCTTGTAGAATCACAAACAAACTGTCCAGGGTTCTCTAGCATTAATTCTGCTGCTTTAACTGGCTTTGTGTAGATCTGCAAGTTGCCACCATTAGTTAAGACCTTCACTACCCCATTTGAGATGATTGACGGAGCACACGATGTTGCATTCCCCATTAGACACAAACTAAGATAGAGGGAGAGAAAAAGAGATCAGATCAGTGGCTAGCTATTTCCTTAACACGAAGAGATCAAAATTTGTAAAGGTTATTTAAACAGATGGAAATAAGTTGATTTGAGGTTGATGGGGTCTCTCAAAATGATCCAATTTATCATGCATAATGGTGGTTGAAGAAGAGAGGAAGGGTCCCTGTCCATTGTTGGTTAAGATGTCTCAATATTCAATTCAAGATCACACACTTCACTCATAGGGTAGGCAGGAAGGTGCATGGGTTATTTGTGCAGCAGAAGGAGTTAGGGCGTGAAGAGGAGACACGTTCCAGCTAGAAAATGGAAAAATATGAGTATGGACAAACCTGTAAAGCACAGAAAAGTCACAGTAATGGATTCCCTTTTCCATTTGCTTTTGTTAGGGTTTAAAGAAATGTTTCCATTTTTGTTTATGAAGGAGAGCACATGGCTAGGCATGGAGAAGGAGGTGGGACAAATGGAGCAGAGCTCACTTACGGACAGCACCAAACTAATGATTGGGCATGGTAAGAAGCTTAAAGTCTTTGTTACGATTCCATCCTACGGGCCACCTAACTCCTTAAAATAAACATATATATATATATATATATATATATATATATATATACTTATTTATTTGTAGTTGTTCTAGCTTTTCATCCACCTACATGCATGGTTACTTCTGCCTGGAAGAGAAGATATCAAATTAATAAATACAAAACCTATGTATTATAAAGAGTATATACATGTATTTAATTACGTATACTGCAATATGAGGCAAGGTATGAAGGAATCATTATATATACAGGCAGACTTGAAAGAATATATGTACCAGGAAATAATTCCAATCTCAGAAATCTTTGCACGATATTATATATATATGGTCTCTATACGTTAGGTAGCAAAATATTCCATAATCTAACAATAATTAGTTGTTAGATTATGGAATATTTGTTCTAAATTAGCTGTCCAATGGGAGTGCATATTGGATGAGCATAATCATATCGAATTTGAATTTTTTTTTTTTAAAGAAAAACTTGTTCCCATCTTTTCACATAATTAATTGGTGTGTCCAAATATACAAATTCATGCCAAAATATATTTGAATTATAATATTTTTTTACCTTTTTAACATAATGATCATGAAATTATAATTAATAAGAAACATAGAATAATTCAATTCCTAATTAGATCGATGAAATCTTAATTAGAACAACTAATGATGAAAAGGTTTGGTGAGTTTTGTAGAATTGAAACAACATTGAAGAAGAATTAAACTTTGGTTGTTAGCTAGCTAGCTAGGGCGTCGGTACTTAGAAAGATGCTTGACGGCAACAAATTAAGAGCTGGAGATGGTTCAATTTAATGATCATCGCCGTAGCTGGCAAGATTGGGACTCGCTAGGTACGTTGTTACGACCACTTCCTGGCCCGGAAACTCTTCAATTTCAACGCAAAAATCGAGCACAAGTTGAGTTTTATGAGTGTGTTTTGATCGATACACTTATTAAACCTGGCTCGAGGAGGTTAGAAACTATGATTTAAAATCTAAATGAGATCAGTTTTTAAGTTGAATTAGAAAAATTATTTACAAAATCAAACTTAGTTAACCCAACTAGGTTTAAAATGAAATGATGTATTTCATACTAAAATGATTGAGTCAAGTTGACTCGGTGATCCACGAGTTGATTTCATAATCTAATAACCTAAACTTGTTTATTAACTAGCAAATGATATGTTGACCCCAATGATGGTTGGTTCAAATAGTTAGGTATTTGTTTTTTTAAATAAAATCTTGAGTTTGAGCCTTATAAATGAAATACATTATTACTAGAAGAGCTTTATCTTTTAGTGGGCCGACTTGGCTCAACCAGACTAGTTGGGGTTCAATAAACTTTCAGATATCAAGATTTAGATAAAAATAAAAAAAAACGAGTTTTTTTTTAACATGCAGCAGCCCTTGTTATAACTGTTAAAATGAGTGGTTAGTGAACTTAAATTATCATAACTGGTTGACGCAGTGAATTAATGGGTTTTTTTTTTATTTCTCATTTTTGAGTTTCACCAAAAAGTAAAATAAGCCAAGGATAAGTTCCATTGATAGAAGAAGAAGAAGAGCATCCATTTTGGGTACTAAATAATGCTAGCTTGGACATAAAGATGGAGGGAATTAAAAGAGCAAATTAATGATCATCTCCTGTTTCAATATATTAATTAGTGATTTATTTGAACTACTTGTGGATCTTTCATCAAGTAAAAAACATTCAACGAGGAAGATGTAGATTATTATTATTATATACAACAAAGCATATATATATGCTTAGCTAGCAAACTATTTCTAGACGCCGCGGGACTGATATATATATATATATATATATATATATATATATATATATATATATATATACATACCTTGGGCTTTCATTCCCCCTTGTATTAGTGCCATGCATTTGTGACAAGGACTTAGTGCTTTAGTTTTATGTTTTAAAAATATTTTTAAAAATTTAAATTTTTATTTTATTTTTTTAAATTAATATTTTTTTATATTTTCAGATTATTTTGATATGCTAATATCAAAAATAATTTTTTTTAAATAAAAAAAATATTATTTGATGCATTTCCAAGTAAAAAACACTTTAAAAAGCAACCATAATCATACTTCCAAACACACTTTTAAGGCTTGTTTGTTTACGTGTTAGGAATTATTCTATACATTTGGAAATGGACTTCCTTCTTTTATAATAAATAAATAAATAATATTTATGGTGGATTTTATATAGTATAATTTTTTATGTATTTAATAATTATTTTTTGATGTGATAATAGATGAATTGACTTGTTGAATATAATATCAATCAATTTACCAATATTATAATGAATCCATATCTTTTATAATATGATAACTATATGAGATCCAAATCAATATTAAACAATAAAGAACTGAAAAATATAGAAAGAAATTATTTAACAAGAAATGCAATGGTTTATATAGGTGTGTTTAAAGGTTTGAAATAAAAGAACATAGATTACTCCAATTAGTTGATATCATTTCATTTTATTATTGAATATTAGTTTTTTAATTGAATTTTTTTTAGGTGTATAATTTTTTTCTTCAGAGGCATTGTTAACAACATAAAGTACCGTTGTAGTAAAAACATCAAAAATATTTTTGCTGAACTACGTTACTAAACCAGATCAAAAAAAAATTTACCTAAATAAAACTCTTGCGATCTAAATGGAAGTTGTTAATTTTAAAAAAATTAATTTATTTTTATTTTTATATTGTTTTGATATATTAATGTTTATAATATATTTTTAAATAAAATATATTTAAAAAAATAACTACTTTATCCTAAAATATAAATGAAGAAAAATATTCCAATAAAATAAAGAAAAAGAAAAAGAAAGAACTGTAACTTTTTTCACATGTTTTTTTTTATTTTTTTTATTTTTTTTTGGATTTTGCATGTTTTTTTTATCCCATGACTGTTTTCTTTTTTTTTTTATTTTTTTTTATTTTTTTTTGTTTTGGGTTTTTTTTTAAAATTTTTTTTGTTGATTTTTTATTAATATTGAACTGGTTGAGAATTTAGTTTTATAGTTTTTTTCTTTAAAACATTATGAATTACTACAATATTTTCCTACATGGTTTTTTTCTTTTTTTTATGAAATTTTTTTTTTTTTTTTTTCAAAATAGTCTTGTCGATTTTATTTTTTTTATATTGAGTTGGTTGAAAATTTTGCTTCATAGTTTTTTTCTTTAAAACACTGTGGATTGTTACAATTTTTCCTCACATGGTTTTTGTTTTGCTACCGTGTTTCCCCATATGTTTTTTTTCAAAATTATCTTTGTTGAATTTTTTTTAATATTGAGCTGGTTGAGAATTTAACTTTAATTTTCCCCACATGTTTTTTTTCCATTTTTTTGTTTCAAAATTATCTTTTTTTTTATTTTTTTGTTTTTTTTAGAATTGTTTTTGTTGATTTTTTTTTTTAATATGGAGCTGATTGAGAATGTAGCTTTTTATTTTTTTCTTTAAAACACCGTGAATTGCTACAGTGTTTCCCCACATGATTTTTTTTCTCTTTTTTATGTTTTTTTTCCAAAATTATCTTTGTCGATTTTATTTTGTTCATATTGAACTGATTGAGAATTTAGCTTCGTAGTTTTTGTCTTTAAAACACCGTGAATTGCTATAGTATTCTCACACATGATTTTTTTTTGTTATGATTTTTTTTAAAATTATCTTTATCGATTTTATTATTTTTAATATTAAACTAGTTGAGAATTACAACTGTAAGTTTTCTCATGAAAGACTATAGATTGCTACAGTGTTTTTCTGCATTGTTTTTTTTCCTGTTGTTTTTTTTATAATATTTTTCAAATTTTTCTTTGTTGATTTTATTTTTTTAATATTAAACTGGTTAATAATTTAGTTTTGTAGTTTTTTTTTTTTAAAATATTGTGAATATATATATATATTTTTTTTTTATTTTTTCTATAAATCCATAACATCTTATAAGCATATCATAAACTTGCGGCATCGCGCCGGCATCACATCTAATGGTAGGTTATTCTGTGTTGTGAGATAAAATAATATTTAATAACTAAAATAAAACAAAAACTGTAGAAACCAAATCCGAGTTAACTTTTCTCATATCCTCTTTCCTCAGCACCAGAGATCTCGCACAACAAGACGCGAAGCCAGGGTTTCAATTGGTGAGCCCTTCCTTTCTCTTTCATTTGCAATTACGAAATCCAGTTTCCTTTTCTTCTAACACTGATTTCCCTTTTAGAATTCACTTGATGTTTTTATTTTTAGCTGTCAATCATTGAAATTCCACCCCTTGTCAAGATATTTTTTTATTTTTTGTGTCAATTGTAGAATCTGAATGAAAATAATGAATCAGTTCCTCAACATTAGAAACCCCATTTCACAATTTTCATAACTCCATGTTTAGTTTGTTGAAGTTTTGATTTTTAACTTCTGGGTATATAAAATCATTGCTTATTATTATTATTATTATTATTATTATTATTATTATTATTGAGATCAGCATTGCTACTTGCTTGAATTGTATGATTTATTTTTAAGGAGAGTGGGTTTTTTTAGTAGGGAGAGATAGTTAATGATGGATGGAGGAGTGCCAAATATAAAGAAATGGGTAGTCTTATATCCTGTTTACATTAACTCAAAGAAAACAATAGCTGAAGGAAGGCGGATTAGCGTGGAAAAGGCGTGTGAGAATCCCACTTGTGTTGAGATAGGTGATTGTTGTAGCCATCTCAAACTTCCTTTTGCAATTGAGGTTTGTTTGAATCCACAATTTTTTTTTTAGTTAGAGCTTGTGATTGCTGTTTTTTTATGTTTTATGATGGTTTTTGGATATCATAGATTGATAAGGCATATCCTCGAGATTTCATGCAAGTAGGTAGAGTGAGGGCATTACTGAAAAGAGAAGATGGGAGTTTATCTAATCCTGCTATTCCTTCCAGTAAGCATCCTTTACCCTCTTTTCTGTCTATTGTATGATATGATCCTGCTTTTTTTTTTTTTTTTTATTTCCTTTTCATTAGTTACTTTTATCTTTTTATTCTTTCTTAAATATGCGTAAACTGATGGATATGTACACATATAGTTTTTTCTATGCTTAAATTTTAATTGTATTGGTATTGGTCAAACGTAATTGTTATGGAACTGGGCCATCACGGTTTTGTGTTTTGTTCCTATTGATTCACAAGCTAGGACCGTTTCCATAGTTATGATTAAGTGAAGCAGCTGTTTGGTTGGATATTTTATCTTGTCGATAATTCCTTGTCATGCTGAACATTACATGATCCAACAACCTATTTCTTTTATCTCTTTGATTGGTATTGTGTTGACTCCTCTTAGGATAAGAGGTAGTTAGGTACTGTAACTAGTATTCCTGTAATCGGTTTAATATGTATTTTCTTTTATGGCTCCTATTCTAGGTCCATCTCCCAAGTTATTATTAAGTGAAGCAGCCTTCTGGTTGGAAACTCTGACAAGGAATGTGTGAAATCTTCTATCAAGTTATCAAATGCTAAACTCCTGCAAAAATATATAGAAGAATCAAGCATCTTTGAAATGATAATATATATTTGAAAATCAATGATAATATAAGTGAGATGAACTTGGAAATCTAACTGACTTCCTTTTTCCTTCAATCCCCTTCTTGTCTTCTCTCATTTTAACATCCAAAAGAACTCAAACTTGCTTCTTTTAACCTTTTAACTCTGCTACTTTCCTTCCACTTCCTTCAACCCATACATACTGGTGAATTCCACAACACTTGTAAGAGGTTTTTTTTTTTTTAAAAAAAAATGTTTCCTGTATGAAAGTTTATTTTTATACTTCCCACTTGACATTGATTGGCCCCTCCACCTGCCCTGCAGACACATGTTTATTTTGTTCCCTGATAATCCTTAAAGTGAAATATTTGCATTTAATTCAATTGCGGATAACATGTAGGTGACTTGGTGGTATCATTTCAGTGGCCCTAATTTCCAAGGGGCGGTAATCATTGACGTGAGTGTTGGTTCCTGTTAGTCTGCATATAAACCTTTCAAGCAGGGATATTGACACACGGAAATAACCTGTTCGAAGCTAGCATGTTTAGTGTGTATGGTGTCATTAGCATTTAGTATTGCACAAGACTAGTTTCTACTAGGGATCCACTACTTTGTAAGCTGAACCAACCTTTTCATATGTGTTGTCTTAATTGATGATTTGGTGAATACCTTTTGCATGTTAACCAGTAGTTACCAGCATTTTCATGAAATACCAGCGGTTCACTTGGTGATCTGGATTGTTTGATAATTGTTGCCTTTTGGTTTAGTTGAGAAATTTGAGAGCTGTTTCTCATCACGCCTGATATGCCATGGCACTGTACTTCTTTGACCTGGAGGAATGAAAGGGGAACATAGAAGAAAAATTATAAAAAGGTGCTTTTTTGTTGCATCTATCATGAAAGTAAAGCATCAGGGGAAAGAACTAATAAAAATCAGCTCAAAGTTGGATGGGCTGATGTCACTTGTATACGAGTATCTGCCCAATTTTTCACATGTGATAAATTTGAAAAACTTCAACTTTATTGCAGGAAAACAGCTTATGCTCCATGTTGCAGAATTGGTACCTAGACATCCTGGGAGGACCAAGAAGCAAGAGCCAGCATCCACATCAAATGCTGCAACATCCAAGTCTGGGAAGGGTGGGAAGAAGAAAAGATAGTCTCTTCATGGGAGAGGATCAGGTTTGATTTGCAACTAGCTGGTCGAAACTTGACTTTTTCTTTTTTTATCATGAAAAGATTTGGATGAGAATCTTGCTTTATCAAAAATTTCTGTTCTTGTACACCATTTGTATTCAAGTCTTTCTACAAAGTGAATTTGTATGCATATCTTTTCACAAAGTGAAAAGTGAAACCTCATTTCAAGTAATATGGATATGCTATTATATGGCGTGCCTTTCTTTTGTTGTAGCATCTTTGCATCAGAACATGCATCTTGGAGTTGCTGGTTTCATCATCTTGCTTAACATTAAGAAATATCATCTATTGTCCACGTAAAAAACAGTCATAGAATGGATTGCCAGCATTCTTGGTCCTCAACTCTCCTGCAATTCTTGATGAGAAAATGTATGATCAACTCGATGCGTTTAACCCGACTTGTATGATCGATTGTTTTGTTTTGGGTTTAACCTGACCATTTTAGCTTTTAATATGGTACACTGTAAATTTTTTTCTTTTTTTAGCTGAAGATGACCTGCTAATAACTAAAGGACTATGGATATCTTTTGTTGTAGCATCTTTGCATCAGTATGTGTATCTTGGAGTTGCTGGTTTCATCTTCTTGCTTAGCATTAAGAAATATCTAGTGTCCACGTAAAAAACTGTCATAGAACAGATTGCCAGCATTCTTGGTCTTTAACTCTCCTGCAATTCTTGATGAGAAAATGTATGATCAACTCGATGGGTTTAACCTGATTTGTATGATCAATTGTTTTGTTTTGGGTTTAACATGACTATTTTAGCTTTTAATATGGCACACTGTAAAATGTTTTTTTTTTTTTTGCTGAAGTTGACCTGCTAATAACTAAAGGACTATGAATATCCCACGCTTAATTTGTTGCACCTAGACATGAACTGCTTTGAGTCATTAGTTTGGTGCCATGTTCTAGTTCTAGTTGTGTAATCATGCTGGGCCTATCATCCCCATTCCTTTGGAATTTGGAAATATGCATAACCGAGCTTGTTTATTGCAGGAAAATAGTTGCTTGTATTCGGTGAACCAGGAATACAGAGCATGTAACCTTCTCAAAACTCATGCTGATCTGTGAGTGTCCACATTCTTGAAAACCCCTTCTAACGATTGAAAATACTAATCTGGTGTGAGTGTCAGCTCTTTGATGCCTGGATACTCAGAATCACTGAAATGTCTACGTACACACCACTTGGCTAATGAGGGTGCATGGAACATTGTTTTTTGGTTTCTTGCTCTTTTGTGCTTTTGGATTATATCAAAGTTGATACTAAAATTTAATGCAATCAGAGAGCGGCATGCATAAGAGACGATATTCCAACCGATTGATCTATCAAGTAGTGCAAATTTAGTTGCAGCTGCCAGCCGTTTCTTATTTTTCCTCTCTGCTGCTTGTCCAGTTATAAAATAAGTCGAAATCAGGACAGAAATGGACCTCGCCTCTTATTGTAGTTTTATTGGTGCAGTAGAATGGGTTGTGGCTTATGATGCGTTCTGTCATGTGACCAAGATGGTTTGCTTCTTTGGCTAATCCTTTATAGAGTGGAGCTTGGGGTGAATGATCCTTTGATAGGAGATACTTCTGGTGTTGTTTTCTTGAGGGGTTAAGCCTCGTCGTGCTTTATCCATTTTACGACAAGAAAAAAATAAATTGCATGGCTACCCTTTATTAGGGTTATATACAAAATGCCAAAGGTAGTGTTTAAAGAGCAAGAAAACATTTGGACCGGATTATTGATTTAAATAGGTTTAATAAACTTAACTAATTTAATAATGTAATTATATATAAAAAACTAATGACAATAAAAAAAAATAACAATAATGAATTTTTTTCTAAAAAATACTTGCCAATATTATTTGTAACAGCCTCAAATATCCAGGATAAAACACTTGCTTAAATTTTGGATTATTATTAGGATTTTCTTTTATAATATGTTATACTGAAATTTTAACTGAGTTTTCTTTATAACATTAAACATCTTAAGTTTATTGACTTATCAATTTTACTTTTCAATTCAATCCAAACCACACAACATCTCATGCAATATTTTATATGACACACTAATTATATATTTATAATATATTTTACATGCGTAAACGAGATTATAATACAAGTCAAAATGTCCGATAATATACCTAGCCTATGAGGTCAAAAGTGATAAGAAGGATTTACTCCTGACAAGTAAGTATAAGATGGTTATGAAAACAAAATTACCATAAACTATTATAAATAAATGACAATTTAAATGACACTAATACTTTAGCTACAGGTAATTAGGTTATATTCTTTTCTTTTGTATGCTAAACTTCATGTTATTAATATTGATATGTAACTCGGGTCATTAATCAATATCGATGTCAATTTCAAATAGATATTATTAGCTTTCATCCCAATAACTTGCAATTCAATTTTCTAATACATGTTGATGTTAATAAACTTATTAATATCACAAGTCTTTTTATTTTCTAGAAATAGCTAATCAAATTTATTTTCTACTTATATCCTTTATATGAACCTCATTAGTATCATTAGTTTTCTAAACCGAGAAGGACTTATCATGTTTAAGGAGTGTCGATCCCAATACAACTTATTGGTATTATTAATCTCTCAAACTAGAAACAACTAATCAAATTTATGAAATGCCAATATCAATAAACTCATTGATATCATTAGTCTCCCGAACTGGAAACGACTAATCAAGTTCCTTAATATTGTAGATTGTCCTGTTTACTAATGTCAATGCTAATGTACCCCTTGACATCATTAGCTTCTATAACTTGGAACAACTAATCAATTCAAGTAAATGTCGATATTATATTACATTGATATCATTAGCTTCGAAATTACTTTGAAAAACTAATCAAATTCACAATTATTTTCCTTTTCTTTTATCCTTTTATCTTTTTACACTCTCTCTCAAGCTCCACTCCTCCCCAAAGGTTTCTCTCCACATTTTCAGCCTTAATGTATTTTTCTCCACTAAAATTCTTTTGCATGCACCTAACTCATACTCTTAGGAAGGGTTCTTCATGGAAGTTTAAAGAAAACTTAAAATGGAACATACCCTCTCTCTTTTGCTATTATTTTGAGTGAATAGTAGTGTGTATTGTAACGGAGGGTTATTATATTGGTTTGTTACCATTTTACCCTTGTTTAGTTCTCCCCCATAAAAAAAAAATTTATTTATTGCACTTTTATTTAGAGACCATCCCAAGCTAAGATTGCCATGAAAATTTAATCTAAGATAAAATAATATGTTAGGAGACCCCTCATAAATATTTATCCCAATCCAACAATTGAATTTAGAGATATGTCTAATATTGCAAAACTAGACAGTTGGTAATTTATGCCAAAAATTTGAATTTTTTCGCATATTATTTTACTTACTTAAATCATTATGAAATCTTCCTTTTAATTTATCATTATTAAATTAAACAATACCCTATTTATCATTGATTCATCAAATTTATTTTTGTTTTGACCTGGGATTTACATTATTAAAGATACTCTCTAAAAATTCTTAATAGTAAAGGTGAGCAAAAAAACTAAAAAACCAAGAACAAAAATAACTGAGAAAAAAAATTGAATTAAATAATTAGAAAACTAAAAATTCTAATTCAGTTCGATTTCAGTTCAAAACTTTGAAATCGATTGAATCAGACTAATTCAACCAACATTTTAAAAAAAGAAGGTATAAATACAAGTATAAATAAGAAATTTTCTTCTAACCTTAGATCAATAATCATAAAGCAAATTAGCCACTCCCTCCTCATGCTCTCTTTATCTCTTGTTTGTCTTTTATTGTCCCCATACTCACCATCATCCATCATTGATATTTGTCTCTCTATCATCCCTTGTTTGTCTCTTGTTGTTCCCATACTCACCATCCTCTATTGCTGATATTTGTCTCTCTATCATCTCTTGTCTATCTTGGAATAAGCTACTTGGGATCAAAAAAGGAAATAATATATCTTAATCATATAAAGAGATCTTTTA
Source organism: Populus x sibirica (assembly GCA_019202695.1). Taxonomy (NCBI): domain Eukaryota; kingdom Viridiplantae; phylum Streptophyta; class Magnoliopsida; order Malpighiales; family Salicaceae; genus Populus; species Populus x sibirica. The sequence goes on from JAGMVL010000500.1 coordinate 1,736,503, forward strand.
CTGTGAGTTGCTTGATCTTTTTGTAATTTAACTCTTTTTATTCTTGTTTCCTTGTTTTAACTCTACTTTTCCTTTGTAGATAAATAAAGTAGTATATACTCTCAAGAAAATGTAAAGCATTGCCCTGACTCAACCTATTTCAGTTATAAATTACAATCATGAAGTCTATAACATATATGAAAATGAAAACCATTTGCTTGGGATCTGATTGAGAATAACTCCTTCTCTTTCTCTATTATTAAGTGTTGATCGAGAACTGTTTGTTAATTTCCTTTTCTTGGCAAAAAAAACTATGGTTGTTTGTTCAATTTAATATCTTTTTGGTAAAATATAGCTTAATTGGCTAGCTTTTCTATCAATCAGTAACTAACGACATGAAATCCATGATTTAGTGATCTATTACTTACGAATTGGTATAGAGCTACACCTTTGCTAGTTTAAAGTGTTTCACTCAACATATATCTTCTAGTATTTTTTTCAATTTTGATTTACATTGTAGTTTACATGACTTGCCTTTCTTTATATCCTATTTTCTTAGCTAGATTCTGAGTTTTTAAGATGATCAATGATACCAACATTACCTTACCTATATATAAGAACTCATCATTGTTTACTATGATTATCTAGTAACACAAGGAAACAAACGAAAAGACTTTAATTCATATTTGTTACTGTAACTCCACCTTCCACCGTTGGATTGGAACGATATTTGGATATGTTGTTCTTCTCCATATCGTGTACATTGTCATCGAAGGGATCGTCTATATTAGTTCCTGTTTGAGAAATATCGCCGGAGGAAAATTTCTGGGAAAATACACTTCTGGACAATCTCAGTCGCTAACCATTTTCTCCACCGTCCACTGTTGGATCGGGCTATAATTTGGATATGTTGTTTGTCCTGATGCTATCTAGATTCTGAACGGCGGAGATTAAAACCAACCACTCCGAACAGAAGTTATGCTTCTTGCACAATAAGTCTACAAGTTTTGGGTCAGTTCGGTTAAACCTATGTTTCTGAAAATTTCCATACAATGCTTCTAAAGGAGTCATTTCTATGGTGGCCTAATAACTATTGTTATACGTTACTTCCACTAGAAACAAGTATTCTTCCTACCTCCCTCCGACGTCTAGTATACATGTCGTCACCAAATCCTCTAAAGTCTAAATGGCCCTCTCAGTCTGTCCGTTTGTCTATGAGGGGAATGCAATGCTTAACTTCAATTCCATCCCCATAACATTTTGAATTCTTGGCCATAATCTAGATGTGAACCTTGGGTCACGGTCAAACATAATAGATATTGACATCCCATGCAACCTTACATCCTTTTTAACATACAATTTGACAATGAATGTTATAAATATTATAGTTGTGATGATAATGATGATGATGTTTGTAGGATTGAGACCCAGGATGATTGGGTTGTAATTGAGTTATGAGATGTGAGATACTAAAAGTGTAAACAGGGTATATGTCGATAACTTGGGACCTCCTGGTATAGGGGAGACTTTGCCAAAATGTTTGTGGAAATTTCGGTAGACTTTTATATGAGAACTATATAAAATAATAAAAAAAAATTACCCGTGTTTTTACGTACCAAATCATAGAAAAATAACTATAAATGCATATGAAAGTATGAGGCGTTACAGTTACTCTACCTAATGATCTTTGAATATATTTTTTCATCCAATGGATGTGTTGTTGTTACTTGCATTGTTCATGAGTTATTAGAAGTAGTTCGTAATGCTAAATAATTGGCCCATAAAAGCCTAAAAAAAGGCTCACTAAAAAACCAGTAGGTTTTGCTATTTTTCTCTTTTTTAAAAAATCAAACTAGACTACCATCTCATAATTTTAATACAATTTCATATTTTCTAATATGTACTTATAAGTAAAAGCTGGGGTAATGTTTTTTTTTATTATCATAACTTGTATTACTTAAGTACATTATACATGTATATCAACATGCAAAGCATTTTCCATTCAAGTTAATGAGTTTATCCAATTTAATGAAAATTTAATAGAGTTCCCTCTGTCCATAAGCCTTCTTTAAATTTTCAAATATACGCAGATACACACTGGTAGCCTCACGCATATCTGTCATCAATCTCCATTCACAATTATTATAAACACAACCATGTGGCCTTAGGCCTACCACTCCAACAATTTCTACCAATATAACTCATATATCATAATATATATGTAGACATGCGTATCTTATTTTAGGAAATATATGGGCACATTATAAAGTAAAAACAAGATAATTAATAATTAATCTTCTCTTCCTTGTACATTTCAAAAGATTTAAGTTTAATTATATGTAAATATATAAAGTTTATCTATATAATACAAATAACATATATAAAAGTCTTACCTAAATAAAACTATACAACTCCTAAAAGGAAAATCATTGTTGCGGTCGTGGCTGAGATGAATATGAAAACATAATAATATAAACAATAAATAAGCATAAAATTATATCATACACATTCGTGCTTTACTATCCTATAATTACAATACAACTATATTATCTTACATTCTATTCCATCTCTTTTTCTGCTTTTTTTATTTTTATTTTTAATACTATCATTATTAACAATTTATCATCACATAACTAATCTCCAACCATGCGGCTGACTCAAGTTAACATTTTAACCCTCATCAACAAGGCCTACTCTTTTTTATGTTATTTATCTACCCTATAGGTACATTCTTTTTTAATGTCATTGTTTTGCCAAAGATATCAATTCTTTGATATCATTTTTCTCCGACTTAAAGGCATAATTTCTCATGACATCAATTGTATACAATACATATAAATTTCTCTTTTTTTCTTGCTTTTGAACATTAGAAGAACAATTCAAATAATTAAAGAGGCAAGAGAGTGACCTTAATCTGGAGCTCCTATCGTATATGCTCTAACAAGTCGGGTCTCATACTAGACGTTCCTCCTGCAATTCAAATGATAACAAATCAACACTTTTATTTGACCAAACACATATATTTATTCATTTAGAAATTAATTTAACCCAAGTACTTAAATACACAATTTTCATATGCATTTTCCATAAATTCTCGTATTTATTACTGTCATAGTAGACCTAATATGGTTCAGCCTTATGATACGACCCAAGCAAGATCAGATTCGGATTTCGGCGTAAAAGTTTCTACCATCCAGTTTTACACTATTAAGCATAACTTCAAATCCAACCGTTGGCTGGAGCTGAAACTTTATCAAATGATTCCAGATGTATTTGTCTATGTTGGGGTAAATTTTCAGGTGAATCGGAGTTCAAAAAGGACTTATGATATAGGTTAGAACAGACTGTATAAATTTTGTTATTTACTTCATTTTCACTTGTGGACTTCCTATTTGACAGTCCCAATTGTCAGTTTTTGTTGTGTTTGTTGCCAGCTTAAAAGGTCAATGATCCAAGCTCCACGTCCATGCCAAGTCAAAAGCTCAATGACTCACATGAATCATTACACGCTGTTTGCCAAATTCACCGTTGTCTATTCAAGGCTACCGCTGTCCATCGCTTTTGAATTCTAGGTAATGTGCATTTGTTGGCGCATCCTCGTGCTTAGAGCTCTAACAATAGACCACTTAAATGTTTCCATTACCATAATTAGTTTTTAATTTTCCTCAAAATACATACTATTACACAATTCTTTACACCAATAAACTAAAAGTTTAGTCAAATTATCAATTTCATTATCAAAACATAAACCCTATAAAATTTAGGTAGTTCTATTCTATTCCCTCATATAATTTCAAAAAAGAATTGCAATAAATTAAAATTAAACTCACTAACTTTGCTAATTCAACAATAGCTAATGAGTTTTTGATGAAAACGACCCAAAATCCCTCATTCCTTCACCTAACAAGCTTTCTATCTCTGACAATACAAAAATCACCAATTTCTCTCTAGGTTTTCAGGATGGCTTCCTTCGGTGGGAATCACATGAATTTCCACGTGAATTCATATATTTAGCTTGGAAAAAAAGAAGAAGGAAAAAATTCTTTGCAACTTTTCTATCCCTCCCTACTCTCTTGGCCGATGACTTTAATGGAGAAGAGGGGAGAAATTTTTGCTTGTATTTACAAAATTACCACTCATTTAAATTGTCCAACATGTTGTTTCTGTCAAATCTTTGATTGTTAGTGTTTTTCACGTACAGATATATATTGTTTCATCTAAGGTTGCTCACTAATTCTTCCTGAGATTTTCTACCTCCCATAATAAAATTTTCACTAATTTCTTATTATTTTTCGGTTGGGAAAAATACATTATTAATCATGAGGTTTAAATTTTTAGGTCGGGGTTTTAAAAAAAAATTGAATAGAACAATGGAGGTCAGGCTTAAAGTAAACTAAATGATGAAATGCAGAAACTGAAAGAAAAAATCAATTAAAAAAATATTAAAAAAACTCAATTCAACCCGGGTTAGTTCGACTAACTTGCAACCCGAGACATGAGATCAGAATAACTCCATAGAAAGAAAAGCAGAAAAGATCACGAAGCTCAAAGCCCAATAACCTAATGTTGAATGATGAAATAAAAAAATTAATTTTTTTAAAAAAGGACGTAAAAAACAACCGAAGTTAAATCAAGCTAATCTTCAAAATCCATGACTTGAGTTATAAAATCAGGATTACCGATTACCTTATCAAAAGCAAACACAAAAATTCATGAAGCAAAATTCTCAATCAATCAAATATCAAGGGATGCAATTAAAAATAAAATCAATCAAGAAAATGATTAAAAAAACAAAACAGGACCAAATCCGACATAAATATAAAATAAAATAAAATAAAATAAATATGGATGAAATTGAAAAATAAAATAAATCAAGAAAATGATAAAAACAAAAAAAACAAAAAAAAATAGAAATCAAAAGAAGGATGACCTAATTAGATAAAAAAATTAAATGAAATCTAATTTTGAGGGAGAAATTAAAAAACAAAATTAATTTAAAAAAATATTAAAATCAAAACAAATAGCAATACAAAAAATAAGAACCAAAATTGATATAAGTACAAACTGACAAGACACATTTAATTTTTGGAAAGGCAGGTGTGAAACCTAAGGCAAAGAGAGGGAAAGGAGGGAGGAGAAGAAAAAAAAATTCTCATCAGAGCTCGGTTACTGCGCCACCATGTACACGTGTCTAACCACCTGGAAGAGGATTTCGGGTCGTTTCCAAAACTGTTCAAAGAGAGTGGTGTCTACCACTCATTGACGCGTGCGTTGCATGTGCCAACCACTATTGGTTTTTAAATAATGTTTTATATCAAAATTAATACAAGTATAAATTGACAAGACACATTTAATTTTTGGAAAGGCAGGTGTGACACCTAAGGCAAAGAGAGGGAAAGGAGGGAGGAGAAGAAAAAAAAATCTCATCAGAGCTCGGTTGCTGCGCCACCATGTACACGTGTCTAACCACCTGGAAGAGGATTTCGGGTCGTTTTCAAAACTATTCAAAGAGAGTGGTGTCTACCACTCACTGACGCGTGTGTTGCATGTGTCAACCACTATTGGTTTTTAAATAATGTTTTATATTTATTAAAAGACCAAATTGTTCATTGGTCAACGTGATTATAACTAAAAAACCATGAAAAAAATACAAAAACACCCCTAACATCAATTTAAAAAAATCTTGCTTTTATGGGTAGTTTAGTAATTCTACTTTGCTTTAAAAAATGAAAACTCGAAAAAACCCCTAGCTCCCAATTAAATAAAAAAAATTAAGAGAATTTTATTATTTTACTATGCTTCAAAATGTAAAAAAAACTGACGTATCCCTAATCAATCTAAGATCTTATTACCTCCAATCAGGCCATTAATATTGTTAAGAAGGAAAAATTCATCATTATGCTATCCTAATCCACATTGTTTTGTATATAGATGCACTGTGAAAGACTGGGCTCCTCTAGGGAATTTTTTATATATATAATAATAACATTGTCAATATTGTCTTCTAGTCAGGATTTGTAACATTGTCAATATTGTCTTCTAGTCGGGTTTCATCCAAATAAGTAAAAAAATTCAACTTTTTATATATAATAAACAAGGAGTTGATTTAATACACTGTGTGTGTGTGTGTGTGTGTGTGTGTGTGATTTGTTGTATTTTGCCAAAAAATAATGCCATTTATTGTCTTAAGAGATTGTTTCTTCGATAAAATAAATAAATAAATAAAATTTACTCATTCAAACTCTTAGTTTTGAATCCTGCCAGGCATTACTAGCGATTTCTTGAACTAATCTCTTTCGCTGAGATAATTTAAACTTCGGAACTTAAAACGAGTCTCCATGGTTGAGCAGATGCATTGAGCTTAAAATCCCATGAATTCTGTTTGTGAACTGAGACAGTTTTATTCCCAGGAATTGGGACAATAAATTTACATATTAAACAGCAAAAAAGGTAGTTAATCACAAGCATTGCTAGCCTCCACGTCTGGAAAAAAAAGGAAGAATCATTTTGTTAGTGTCGGTGATGCATCGTCAGTAGAAGGAAATGCTATACACCAGCTTTCTCCGGTGCTTTGCCTCAAATGCAGTGATAATCTCATCAATGGAGTCCTCCCATGATTCAACTGCCTCAATCTATATAGAACAATCATCCATTCAAAATCTATTCACATAGAGAACTGAACAATAGATGGTATATTTAATGCAAAATAGGATTTCTACCTTTTGGCAGAGTTCCAAAGTGAGCTGACCTCCTACAGCTGCCTCCTCGTGATTATCTTTTACTTCTAAGTTAATCACCAGCACACTTTTCAAAAGAACATGATCACGGTTATGGAGATCTGCACATTTTCAAAGCAGTGATCAAATAATTGTATGAAGAGATTTTGATAAGGACAAACACTATCTATATGCGCAGCATTACAAACCAAATCCATCTGCATACGTTGTGCATCAAGGAGATCTTCAGGGCGTCATGGTCATCAAACTTTTCATCACATGTTTAACTAAATGTTCAGACTCGAGAAGTGAACAGCACATGGTTTCTTACATCATTATTGGGTGGGGGTGCAGATATTAAACCAGATTATAATATAATTCAGCACTCCACAACTTATGTGAATGATTTTTATGCAAGCTTAACTCCATGAATAAACACACACTTCAAGTAAATTCAAATGTTGAACAAATCAAGTCAATAGAAAGTACTTGTAAACACTTGACTATTCCACAAGGCAATCTAGGAGTTACTTGGAAACTTTATGGACTAAACTTTCCTTTTTCAGTTTCAGTTTCCTTAACATTTCTGATCAAGTGTTCTTGTATATTCAAGAGACTCTTCATTCCCTCACAAACTAGTCTATTGTATCTATTTGAGCATGTGTTAGATAGCTCGTCAATATATATATCCATCCACACTCCATTGCACCAACTAATTCCTTTCTTTGTTTATCAGAAGACCCATTGGAGCTTGGGCTCTATAACAGGGGTAGGCCTTCCTTTTCCCTTAATCTCCCCATCTCAATTGTCAGCATGATTTGATCCCGGGTTATTTGTTATGACACCAAGAGACCCTTCTGCTAAGCTAGCTAGCACCCACCCAATTAGTTCCTATATATTTTCTCTTTCCATACTAATAGATATCAACATACTTATTTAAATGGATACACTTTGAACTTATGATAAATGCATTGCATTCCAATTACCAAATCAGTTTACAACCAGGCGAACAAATGTAGATTCGGCTTTTTAAGTTGATTGCAGAGCTTCATAATTTTGTATTCAGACTCACATCAAAGACATGGTTATGAGATGGATCAAATTAACAAAAATGCTATCAAGACTTTGAAACAACGGGACTGGGACAACAATTGCAATAGTTCATAAATCTTATAGTACAAGAAAAAGGGAAAGCTGAACATTTGTGAGTGAGCTATAACACCCTGGACCTTCATTCAGGTATTTTTAACAGTATAAGCTATTTCTTTAAACTAGTCTGGTGAGCTTGCTTGAACTATTTCCTTTTTATTGTAGCTTCGGGAGTGATCATCATTCGTTCTTTATCCTTTAGCCTCGTATTGAGATTTCCATAAAACCCATAAACATAACATCCTTCTACAAATTTCTATGAAATCTCAGCCATTCACTGTTGACATAGCTTAGAGACCATCCATGTAAAGAGATATTTTACATTATGGACCAAGGGGTGTGGGAAGACATGCCAAGAACAGCGAATGCCATCCTATTTCCATCGTTCTTCCCAAGTACCCACATAAAAATCCAACATTACCTTTCTGGTAGCTCAAAACATACAGGCCAGTGCAAACAATAAGAAAGCCTGAAAGGTTCCCCATGGCATGACTTCTAGATAGAAAGTAAGAAATGACAGCTAACAACATGAAAACGCTGGCTATATTCTATTTCTCCCTTGTGCTCTAAGTTTATAAAGGGAACAGAGACACTAAAATATTAATCATGCAAAAACATGCAATCCTAAAAATTCTAAAAGAAACTTAAAAGGGAAAAGGTTTTAATTAGTAAGAATCTGATATCTTAAATCCAAAAGGACAACTAGATCCCCAAAAACCTAATTGTAATCAGGCCGCAGATTGGTTTCATCTAATGTTAGCCATAGAGGTAATCTCAATTTAAATTAACAAAACAACCTAGATACCTTAAAACCCCCAAACTTAAAGCAGTATTTGTTCCACCATCTCTACATAGATAGGAAGAACACCTTCAAGTTGATTAACTTGTCAATAGCAAACAGTTTTGTCCACCCATTCTTCCCATGTTCTTCTACATACAACACACAACGCATCACATATTAGATTCATTTAGTTATATTGAAATCTTTAGATCGAACTTCCACTAACGAGGAGCTTCTTAAACAAAGCAGCAAGGAGCAGTGCACCATAAAGAACAGGCTCAATCTCATCTTCACTGTTCTTGACCCCATTAAATAATTCCCTATAGACTTTCTATCAAGAGTTGTTGAGCATTATAAGTAACAAGACTGAGCTAAAAACCTCAAAGAGTATCACTTTTAGGATGCCAACCTTTTTTTGATTTAGCTAAAGAAGTTACCTCTACCATTCACCATCAAGATTAGTATTCAGACATTACTTTCTTTTCTTTTCGTTTTTTTTTGGGGGACAAAAAGATTCAGACATTAATTACTAAATAATGGAGAATCCCAGTCTAAAGGCTCTTTTCATCAATGACTAAAAGTGAGTTTTTTATACAAGCATATGAACAGAGTAACTGCAAAACTCATTATTATCAAAATATCCAAAGGAACAAAAAATGCAAAACGAAAGATACATCTTTACCTTCAAGAACCATATCAAAGACCTTTTCTTCAAAAGTGAACACCACACTAAAGGAACCATCAGCAGCATTGTCTTGCCAGCGTTGAGGTGCCAGTTTCACACCTGAATTTCTTTTAAGCATGGGCAATATCCCATTTCGCTTGTAACTGAAACTCTTGTCAAGTTTTCAACTTTTTTCTTTAAAATCACATACGTCGTTACCATAAGCTTTTCCTTTCACATTTAAGAAGCTAAATCAATAATAATAATAAAAAAAAAAACCCATGATCAAAATTCAAATTCCTTACAATTTTTCAATAAAACACACGCCAGTTCCATCACAAATGCAACCATATCTAGCTATTTTCTTCAAACCCTTTTCTAGGTTTTGAAGTAATTCCCAAAATAACAAAAACCCAACTTCGCACCAATTAATACGATACCATAACCCCAATTAAACAACCCAAAACAAAAAAAAAAAAAAAGGGAAAGGAAAGGAGATTCTCTCAGCAACCAAAGGTTATAGAAAAAGAAGAGTAGAGAGAGAGAGAGAGAGGAGGATACAGTTCAGGGTCTTTGCGCCTGAGATCATCGAACATTTGCTTATAAGGGGTGCCAAAGTCGTAAACGTTTGGTTCTCTGAGGGAAGGTCCAGGCAGCTTAACGTGAGCTCCAGTTCCATAAGAGGAGACATCAAATCCGTGCCTCTTAAGCAGAGAATGAGCCTCCATGCTTCTGTTCTGATTGGACGAACATACCATGGCGTACCGGAACTTCATGGTCTGCTAATTGGTGGCAGACTGGTATATCTCCGGTGATAAACACTCGGTGGGTTTTTGAGGCCGTAGCAGATTATTAATCACCGGCACCGTACAGACTCGGTCGTGCTTTTATTAATAAAAGAAAGTACTGATGTTTTATTTTGTTCTTAATTTAGTCCTTGATCAATATACCTATTCTTAATCACATCCCAAACTTGTAAAGTTTATAAATTAGATCCCAATATTTCCCATATTTCTCAATTGGGTCATTTTGTAAATTTCTATTAATGTATTTCGTCTAATTATATTTTATGGTTTTGAAGACAATATGATGGAGAAGTTAATGAAAATTAATTAGAAGGACTTGATTGAGAATTGTTCATTGCTATTAATTTTTGAAAGCTAAATAGTATTGAGTTCCTTTGTTTTTATATTTTAAAAGAGTTTTTTAAAAAACTAAATTTATTTATTTATTTTTATATAAAATTTATTTATTTTAATGTTTTTAATTTGTTTTAATGTGTTATATTAAAAATAAAAAAATATTATTTAAATATATTTTGAAATAAAAAACTAGTTAATGATTTTAGAGAATCAATTCTGTATAATAATAGCATTATAAACCCTCTTGTCATAACTTGCCATTATCTTCTTCATTGTTTGGTTATGAGGGAGCAAACAGAGTCATTCTGGGTTTATTATTAGCAGTAAGACTATTCGAAATATAAAGGTTACCATCCAAAACAACAACACAGACTTTCACTGTAAATCCGGCATCCTCAATGCCAACCATGTAGTGGTCAAGACGATCATGTAGTGGTTGCCATTAAAAAGCAAATTTAGATTGTTTTTCTTTTGAGAACAGCCTCGCATACTCAATCAATTACCATGGCATTACTCTCTTTCGAAGCTTGATGGTGATCGCCGGGAAGCTATGAGTTTAAACTTAAAAAAAGCGTTAATCAACCCACGCGGCAGTTCTACCAAGAAAAACGAGTTTGTTGTGAATAATTATTTGCTCATGTGGTTTGCTGTCATCTTTTGTTATCCCCTTGCAATCTGATATTACCTTCAAACTGATGGGTTTCTATTTCCAAAGGTCAGCTTAATGATTGTAGAGGTGTTGATCCATGGAGACACGATTGGTGGTAAATAGTTATATGACTTTTGCTTGGTTAAAAGATTTTGATATTTCTGGAATGAGCAGTTGATGAGTAGAATAAAAGGAGTACTTTGACGGGGGATGGTTATTGCTCTGAAGCTTAAGCTCACAATGAACTTTTTGCTGTGATGGAAGATGGCGGAGGCAAAGAATGGAACTGGACACGTTCTACATGCCATTACTCCAAAAATGGGGGTGAGGATCTTGCAAAGAAAGGGCTCTCTCTCCAACATGTCTTTCATCAATAGGTAATGACAAAGCTCAGCTAAGAAATTGTACTCGGCCTATGCCTCCGTTCTGCATTTTAGATTGCCCATGTTTTCTCCAGTATCAAGGGGAGCTGCGCAGCGGTTCAGAGTTGGCTTGCTTATCATTCAATCATTATGCAATTTTATCTATGGGAGTATTTGTGGACAGACTGAACAGATAAAACTTATTCCTTGTTTGTTTCTGGAAATTCATTTTTCTAAACTATTTTCTTCATTTTTTTATATTTAATAAACATAAAAAAAATTGATCAAAAAAACTGAATTTCAATAAAAAAAAAATAATATTTTATGGCAGAAAAGTGTTTTTCTTTTCTTATTCTAAGGAAAACACTTTTCTTTATTGACCAAAAAACATAACAACAGTGTTCAGAATACAAATTCCTATCTCTCTCTCTCTCTCAAATCTTTTACAGAACAATTGAAGCATTTCTATCAGCTTTTCTTTCAGGTGATTTTTTTCCCTCAAATATCTTATTTATCTTATGTTTTTTTTTGTTTCTAGAAATTTATTTTCCTGGAAATCATTTTCCTCACTTCTTTATATTTGGTAAATATAAAGAAAATTGGTCAAGAAAACTAAATTTCAGTTAAAGAAAAAAGTAATGTTTTATGGCATGAAAGTGTTTTTCTTTTCTTATTCTAAGAAAAACACTTTTCTTTGTTGATAAAAAATTATAGCAACTGTGTTTAGAATACAAATCTCTATTTCTTTCTCTCTCTCTCAAATCTCTTATAAAATAATTGAAGTTTTTTTATGAGCTTTTTTTTCAGGTGATTTTTTTTCCTCAAATGTCTTATTTATATTTAGAAGAGCTCTACAGATGGAATGGATAGTTTTGGATGGAAAAGAACGGTTTTCTGGAAGAGGAGAGAATTCTCTCAGAAAAGGAAAGAGGTAACATCTCAAGGATTTGTAAGATTTCCAAAAATATTCTTCCAATTTCTTCTGGCCAGTTTCTTCTTGCAACTCATCATTCATCTGCATCATACTCCGCGTTAATAGTTTCAGGAATACCCAGCAAGAATCATTCTGATCCTATCTCTGTTCATCCGAAGAAAGGAAGGATCCCAAATGTGACAAATGCTACACATCTTATAAACTCTCATTTAGACCTGGGAAAGAACGGGCTAAGGATACCCAAAGTCAAAGAGTTTGAACTTCAAGTGTGGAGGCAGTTATGCTGAGGTTGTTATCGATCTTTTTCAACATGTTATATCAATGAAATGAAAGTTTTGCTCCAAGTTTTCTTCTTGTTTGTGAAAGGTGGTTTCCTGCAGGTATGATCTGTTGTTCCAAGGCAACTAATTTTCCTTGCCATTGACTGTTCCTTCTAAAGTTTCAGAAAAATAGATTCTGTCTTGTAATTTCAAGAAAGTTGTTGCATGTGCTATTTCTCCAACCCTAGTGGAAGCTCATGAAACACTGCCATGTTGCAAGAGATGACACAGAATGAAACACTGCCATGTTACAAGAGATGACACAGACGGCAACAAGTTTCAACGGGGTGATGCTAGCAAACAGGCTGTTTATTTTTACATGCAGCAGAGCAGAACTGGTGCTTCATGCTACTACATATCTATTAGGAGACCTGACAAACATATAGAAACAAAGGAGAAAGCAGCCATATAACAGGCAGTTCCTGGTCAAGGTATGGATCATCCTCTGCATTTGTCAGCATCAATTCCTACATCTGGGCCAGGGTCTTCTTCTACAGGTTCTTCCTTGGCGGGGTGTATGAATTCACGGCCTGCCTCCTCCTTGTTGTACCCTTCAGTTTCTAGCTCGTCCCTTGTAGACCGCCCTCCATGGCTCCTCTCTAGCCATAATGATCACGAACGTCAAGAATCATAAATAGTAGTATTAGTTTCCAAGTTGACAATGAAGAGGTGATTATTCACAAGCATGCAAATTTAAACCAGCAGAGATAAACGTAAAAGCTGGGTGGAGAAAGGGTTACGTTCAGCTAGGAATTCCTGAGCTTCAAGGCTCTCACCACCTCTCCTTCTTTGCCTTGGCATCAAGTTGTGATCTTACCTGCTGTGTGGACTCCATTTCCCTCGAAAATATCTATCTTTATTAACCAGTAATACTAGAATAAAAGTGGTGTTCTGATACAACAATTTAAACCGTGACACGTGGGTTTGACCTATCAAACCCAACAATGTTTGGCTTCTATTTTTTTTTATTAAACTTTTTATTTAAATTTTAATTAATGCTCTATTTTTTATTTATTTATTCACTTTTTATTTAAAATTTAATTAATACCCTCTCTTATTTTTTTAAATTGTTTAGTTCACCTTTTCAAAAATAGTAATTATTTTTTTAATTATTTTTTAATTTTATAGCACTTCAAAGAAAGAGATTGTTGTATTTTGTCTTTAATTTATATTGGTATAATGCTTTTATAAAATTAAAAATAGTTTGTTCTTAACAACTAAAATAAACCTCTAAAAAAATAAAACATATGAAATAAAAAGAATAATTATGTTAAAAATGTGCATGAGCATTTTTTTTTTTACTTTTATTGGCTAATATATTTTTAATTTATTTTATTAAATATAAATAATAATTTTTTATTTTTCTATTAAAAAAATTATAATACCTGAAAATACATTAATAATACCAATATATTAAAAATTAACTTGAAAAACTAACCGTAGTGAAGTACGGCTACCAGCTTTGTATTAATTAATTAGTTTTACTAATCTACAGCTTCTAAGTTATTTGTAAGTCCCTACACTCGTCATCTAAATTTTTGTTGAAAAAAGATATAGCCTTGAGTGGGCCATATTTATTTCCCTCATCAAGAGGCCTTACTGCACCGAGCAGCACTAGCCACCCAGTGCTTCCTCATCCTGGTACAGTACCATATTTCTCTTCCTTTCTCTCTTCTGATTTTGCCTCTTTTATGGAACATATTGAGAGGAAAAGAGAGAACAAGTTTAAAGGAGCTTTCTTGATCAATGAGTTAATCTAAAAGCAAGAAACGAAGTGGTGGATGAGTTTACTAAAGTTTTGTTGTGTTTGGCTTCAGAGATGAGTATAGGGATGTCTTCTCTACTGCATGGAAACCCAAACTGCAGCATCTTACGAAATAATGGAGCTACCTCCTTTGTGGGGTTCTCAGCTCTTCCATTCATGCAATTGCGAGCTGGAGCTTTCATGAGAGGTCTGTTAGCAGGTTCTTTTTTTCTTATTATTTTGAATTTTGTCTTGTTTCTGTACTACTCATATGTGATGAAAGCTATTTAGATGATATAATTCGTTTCAAAATTCTTTGAATCTAAAAGTGGTTGTTTTTCTTAGTCTTTTTTGGACTCATTTACTTTGAATTGCTTCAAATGTATTCTCAAGGAGTAACTGTAGTTGGGGTTTTCCTTATCTGATGGAAGATTGATTGGTCTTAGTGAGATTAGCTCTAGAAGTTCTCTTTTGGGTATAAAAGTAGATAAAATCTAGGCATGTTTTTGCACTATTGAAGAATGCCCTGAGATTTGAGCCGATTTTTGAAACTCCAGTTAATAATCTAAATTGTTCCCAATCTATGAGGGTAGCTATGAATACTTGTTGAGTATCTTTAGGTTGTTGATCCCTACGGAAATGCCCTTTTATCCCTTTCCTTTTGCAGCTGATTGGATACTATGATTGCCTCATTTCCTCCCAAGATTTTCTTTTGGTCCTTAATGAGGCATGTGATTCTTTATTATAATTTACAATTAAAATGTGTAGCCCAGCCAAGATGCACCGACATCAACTTCTGCTATGGATTCAGCATGTGTACACTGTTTCTTGATTTCATGTGTTTCATTCACAATGATGCTAGTTAACCTATAGTTCTAACTGCAAATTAATTACATGAAATTAGAATTTTTTGTCCCAATTTTAAATTCTGTCCTGAATTCAGCATGCACAAAATGTTTCTTGCTTCATGTGTTGTTTGTGTTGACACTGATATTAGTTTACCTTGAGCTTAAGTTCCAATAAATTATATGCAATTACCAATTCCCAACGCAACTTCATGATTTGAGTATTAGTTATTCTTGGATCCCTGTTCTGACAATATTTATCAAGCAGACTTGATGAGTACTGTTGCAAGGACACCTCTTGTTTTCAAGGCCTGTAGTGTTACTCTTACTTATGATATTATCAACTATTCAGGAAGATTAATTCCACAAAGCTTGTATAGAAAGGAAAAATTCTGTTTTCCAAAAAAAGGACTTGGCAGCATGATGTCAAAGAAAGTGACCTTTACTACCCGTAGTAGCAGTGAAGATGGTTCCTCCGATCAAGGCAAGGCATGTACGAGCAGCTATTCATGATGAATTTGAGTGTTATGATTATTCCTTTTTTCTTTAACTTAAAAAAATAAAGGATTTCCTTGTTTGTGTAAAAGTGGCTGGCTGCTAAATGTCAGTGCCTCTTAAATGAATTTCAGTCATTTTGGTGTTCTAATTTTGTTGACTTGGATGTTGTATTCATATCTTTCTTGTACTTGTTCCTAGAACAGACTCCTTTTGGGTACAACAGGAAGGATGTCTTGTTGATTGGACTTGGAGTCACAGTTCTCGGCATTGGCTTGGAAAGTGGATTGGAGGTATCGTGGCATTCTCATCCTTAAAATCATTCCAACCTTTTCCATTTCCATTCTTTTCTGTTTCCTCATTACTTACACACCAATTTGCACTGCCTCACTGATCGATGGAGTAAACTGCTATGTAATGCATTAGCAGTTTTTATTGTGCTGCAATGTTTCGCTTGTTACATTAAGATGTTTTCTGGAATTTGTTTTTCTTAATCATGGATAGATATCATGCATTGAGATAGTTCGCTGTATACTTGCATTATCTGATGGTCCTTTTATGATGGATTCTGCAGTATGCTGGTGTTGATCCTTTACAAGCAGGGAATGTTGTTCAATTGGTATTAGTTTTGGGTCTAACAGTTGGATGGATTTCAACATACATCTTTAGGGTTTCAAACAAGGAAATGACATATGCCCAACAACTTCGTGATTATGAAAACAAAGTCATGGAGGTATTGTTTTTTGTAGAGTTTTCTTCTCAAATCTGCAGAAGTAAAGTATTTATTTGCCAAAAGTCATGCATGATGCATATATGACATTCTTTTATTGACCGCGACAGTGATTCCTTTTTGATCGATTTTGTATGCTTGTTCTTAGATGCATAACTTGTAGTATCTCGTGAATGGTTGAAAAAACAAAATAAAATACATATTTCTTTTATTTCTTTCTTTCTTTTTTCTGAGTCCTGAATTGCTCTTATTAACAAATTAGTACTTAAATATTTCATACAATTCTCATATATTTTCATAAAGAATGTAAAGGGTAGCCATTGAACTCCATTTCATTTAGTGGAAAAGGAGTTTTGGTAAAAGCTGACAATTTGATGTTTGATATGCTGCAAAACTTTTCTTGCATCTACTCTTTTATTTGCATCTTCGTTTATCTGTCAACATGTATAGTCAGTCACTTCACACCTTTTTGTGTAGAACCGGACTCTAGATTCTTTTAGTACATGGAAAAAGTATGGGAAAATACCCAATAACCACTTTGAATTCCTCTTTTGTTTGCTCCTGACATGGAATCGGGCCTCAATCTGGTTTTGCAGAAGCGGTTAGAGGGCTTGTCAGAAGCAGAGTTAGAAGCGTTGCTTGAACAGGTTGAAGAAGAGAAGAGACGCCAAGCAAGTGGTGAGAAGATCAACTAAAGCTCCATTACCCTCTACTAAACCCTTTGTCCACAAAGTTGCTGTAAAATAATCAAGTATGGTCTCTACATTCATAGGTTATATCCATTTTTAAAAGCCTGAGGTTTACCTCAGTTGTATCAACCGATATGTCACCATGAGATGTTCCAACTGCAAAATCTTACAGTGGTGATCTTCATTGTCCAAAGTTACTGTTGGGTCATTCCTTTTATATTCATATAACAATGTGGCATATTGAATCAAAACTTGCTAGTTGCAGTTCACCTCTTGCCTCCTCCAAGGGCTGAAATGTATAAGGATCACAAAAGCTTGACAAGAGCTCTTAGTAAGTGGATTGAAATCCTGGTAAAAAAAAAAAAATCTTCTTATAACTGTCATCCCTTTTGAATGGAAAAACTTTGAAGTTTGAATGGAATCAGATTGAGCGATTCTCGGACAACCCCAATGCTAAGAATTCTTTTTAACATTAACATGGTGATATCTCTAAACGTCTTATGTTCTAGCCTGGACATTTTTTTTCCAGCAACTGTTGCTAGTCCTAGACTTAAAAATGTTCAAAAATTGTTGATGATAAAATGCGCCATGCCCTTCCCTTTCACATTTTCAAAACATTTCTTCATAAATTACTCTTTGATTTATTGCAAGGCCATTGGAAATGGACTAAGCAAGTTAATCCTCCAATGCTTCTTTGCCCTTCCATTCTTACAGTAAAGAATGTTTTTGAATCATTTGCTTCAATCACCAAAGTGACTTTGCCTGCAAGCGAAGCTCTTTCTTTTCTTTCTTTTTTGGGGCCGTGAAGTGAAATTGTATCGTATGTTAGTTAGAGAGGTTGGTGAACTACTACGATCTATAGATTCCCCATCTATATCCAATCCCAACAAGAATAGAAGCGAGTCGCTTCCGGCTTGTAGTCGTAATCTATTAGTTTTAGCTTATGTAGTGGTCGGCCTTCCTACACGCACGCGCCCGCCAGAATACCTCCTTGGTTCTGGACGTTTTCCGATTCTCCATTTATGAATAGAAAAGGTCTTGAAGCCCAAAATAAAGTTTTTTTGGAAAGGAGTAAAGTCAGGCTTTCTTCAACATCTGTACTTGATCTAACCCTTTCTTTTGCTTGACTTTAGTTTTCAATAAGGCGCCCTACCCTATCGTGATAGACCACCTTACTCAAATAGGGGGCATCTCGGGCATTGAAAGCAAGGAGACTGGAAAGGGCTGAGCTTATTCGCATGCCCGGGAGAAGGAACTTGCACTGGAAAAGAAAGAAAGAATAGAGCTAGATAGACTGGATGTAAGTACAAGTGAAACGGATGGTTCAGCCAAAGTTAGTATCCCCAATCCCGACTGGAAAGGGCTGAGCTTATTCGCATGCCCGGGAGAAGGAACTTGCACTGGAAAAGAAAGAAAGAATAGAGCTAGATAGACTGGATGTAAGTACAAGTGAAACGGATGGTTCAGCCAAAGTTAGTATCCCCAATCCCGACCTAGTCTTAGCACCCACGTGAGGGGATCTTTCCTGCAGAGGGCATGAGGGAGTGAGACTGAGAACCTCATGCTGGCAACAATTGAAATAGGCAATCCGAATTGGTATCAGATCTATTACCATGTTCCGATCTTTCCATTTTTTTGACCCATTTCTTGGGGAGAGTCTCCCAACTATATTTGAAAAAAGATTGGTTATCCATAAATAAAGATAAAGAAAGCTTTCTTGTAGTTCCGCTTCTTGCTCTAAAAATGAAGATGTCGGAAATCTCAACGCACGCTGTTGGTGTGCTTCCTGCCCGCGAGGAAAGAAAGAAGAGCGACAAGGGTCAAATTTGACTGTTTGCAGCATGGGAACGGATTACCCAAAAAATCCCTATGGATAAAAAAAAAGGCATTCATTCCGAGCAGAGAATTACCCTCGAATGAGTTGTGAATCCTAATCGGAAGTTCGAGCCAACCCTAAAGGTAGAAAAAAGATGAGGGAGCAAAAAGCCAGAATGTCTTTTCTATGGCATCTGTCTTATAAGCGCTCTTTTTTAACCTTTCAGGGAAAGGCGGTCTGGTCGACCTTCATCCAAGTTCAGCACACCCATGAACACAGCGCTCGCTTACACTTGAGTCCTATGCTTGTTGGCCAGACTTGTTCCATCTTTACATGGTCCTGCGGTCGTTTGGTTCAGGTACCGTCAGACCGGCCTCTATAATTTAGTACGATAATCTCAATATGATTTGTATATATATTCTCATTATACAATTAATATATAATCTTGTCTTAATTACAATACATTGTATGTCCTAAAATATAAGACCATCATATATAGATAGCTTGATATTAGGGATATCAAATCACTATTGTCTGTTACCCGCCCTTCCCCAATTTGAGCTGGAGATGCGAGAAAGCTCAAATTGGCAAAGCAAATGGAGCAGAAGAGAGCCCTTTGGTGAAAATATTGGTGAGAATATCGGCCACATGATCACTACTGGAAACAAACTTGACTTCGATATCTCTCGACGCAACTTGATCATGAACAAAATGCAAAGCAACCTTTAAATGCTTAGTCCTAGCATGATTAATAGGATTGACTACGAGATAGGTGGTGGAAATATTATCAGGGTAGACGAGGTGCAATAGATAAGTCACTACGCAACGAATGAAACCAAGATGATTCGGCAACATCAGAGGCAAGGGGATGATACCCAGATTTTATACTACTTCATGAAACTTGGGATGACCACACAGCAAGTAAGATCAGAACTTGATGCCAAGGCAAAGGAAGGAGAGGTGGTAAGAGCCTTGAAGCTCAGGAATTCCTAGCTGAACGTAACCCTTTCTCCACCCAGCTTTTATGTTTATCTCTGCTGGTTTGCATGCTTGTGAATAATCACCTCTTCATTGTCAACTTGGAAACTAATACTCTACTATTATTCTTGACGTTCGTGATCGTTATGGCTAGAGAGGAACCATGGAGGGCGGTCTACAAGGGTACAACAAGGAGGAGGTAGGCCGTGAATTCATACACCCCTGCAGAAGAAGACCCTGGCCCAGATGTAGGAATTGATGCTGACGAATGCAGAGGATGATCCATAACTTGACCAGGAACTGCCTGTTATTGCTGCTTTCTCCTCTCTGCTCTGTCTCTATATGCTTGTTAGCTCTCCTAATAGATATGTTAGTAGCATGAAGCACTAGTTCTGCTCTGCTGAAAGTAAAATTAAACAGCCTGTTTGCTAGCATCATCCCGTTAATAGCATCATCCTGTTTGTTGCTGTCTGTGTCATCTCTTGTAACATGGCAGTGTTTCTTGACCTTCCACTTGGGTTTGAGAAATAGCACATGCAACAACTTTCTTGAAATTACAAGACAGAATCTACTTTTCTGAAACTTAGAAGGAACAGTTAATGACAAGGAAAATTAGTTGCCTTGGAACAACAGATCATACCTGCAGGAAACACGTACCACCTTTCACATACAGGAAGAAAACTTGGAGCAAAACTTTCATTTCATTGATATAACATGTTGAACATGTACGAGTAAGATCGATAACAACCTCAGCATAACTGCCTCCACACTTGAAGTTTAAACTCTTTGGGTATCCTTGGCCCTTTCTTCCCAGGTCTAAATGAGAGTTTATAAGATGTAATAGCATGTCACATTTGGGATCCTTCCTTTCTTCGGATGAACAGAGATAGGATCAGAATGATTCTTGCTGGGTATTCCTGAAACTATTAACGCGGAGTATGATGTAGATGTATGGTAAGTTGCCAGAAGAAATTGGAAGAATATTTATGGAATCTTACAAATGTTCTTGTTTCTTGCACAAAAACGGTAAGAATTTAATCCGGGTCTTAATGAGTAACTTTGGCAGATGTTGACTTGTTACCCCTTTCCTTTTCTGACAGAATTCTCTCATCTTCCAGAGAACCGTTCTTTTTCATCCAAAACTATCCATTCCATCTCTAGAGCTCTTCTAAGTTTTATCCGTTCAGTCTGTCCACAAATACTCCCTGAAATAAAATTGCATAATGATTGAATGATAAGTAAGCCAATTCTGAACCGCTACGCAGCTTGCCTTGATACTGGAGAAAACACGGGCAATCTAAAATGCAGAACGTAGGCAAAGGCCCAGTACAATTTCTTGGCTGAGCGTTGTCATTACCTATTGATGAAAGACATGTTGGAGAGAGAGCCCTTTCTTTGCAAGATCCTCACCCCCATTTTTGGAGTAATTGCATGTCGAACGTGTCCAATTCCATTCTTTGCCTCTGCCATCTTCCATCACGGCAAAAAGTTCATTGTGAGCTTAAGCTTCAGAGCAATAACCATCCCCAGTCAAAGTATTTCTTTTATTCTACCCAACTGCTCATTCCAGAATATCAAACTCTTTTAACCACGCAAAAGTCATATAACTATTTACCACCAGCATGTTTACCTGTAGGAGTAGAAAGCAATCGTGTCTCCATGGATCAACACCCCTACAATCATCATTAAGCTGACCTTCGGAAATAGAAACCCATCAGTTTGAAGGTAATATCAGATTGCAAGGGGATAACAAAAGATGACAGCAAACCACATGAGCAAATAATTATTCACGAAAAACTCAATTTTCTTGGTAGAACTGCCGCATGGGTTGATTACGCTTTTTATAAGTTTTAACTCGTAGCTTTCTGAAGATCACCATCAGGCCTCGAAAAAGAATAATGCCATAGTAATTGATTGTGTATGCAAGGCAGATCTCAAAAGAAAAACAAGAGAAAATAAACATGAGGCCATTTTACTTTTTCCCTAAGAAGAAACATCTGCTAACGTTCAAGACAGATTAAAAATTAGAAAAAAATATGTAAATTGTGATATTCTTTAAGGGTAAATTTTTTTGGTCTGGTGTTCCAAGTGATAATACAATGGATCCAGACAAGAGTTCACGGCTATCTTCTTTACAGGGTAAGAACAGAGTTTTGTCTATACTTACAAGTGAACATGTATGATGAAATATAACACTAATATACATTATAATCAGTACTAGAAAGCAGCAGTAGTAATTTCATTCACCATGATGATGCCTAATTGCAGGATGATGATAGAAAGGTCTCCATACATCCTCCTCAAGCACACACATGTTTTGCTCCAGCTTTTTTAAGTTGATACTCCTCAAGTGTTCTTTCCAGGAAGCGGTCTGGAGTGAGTCTATTCAACAACATATTGTCATACAACATCATGGCTTCAGTTAATCTCCCAACCTTGCAATATCCACGGATCAGAATCGTATAAGCTATCACATCAGGCAATAAATGTTTGTCTAGTGCACAACGAAAAGCACAAGACGCTTCCCTTCATTAGACCTCTTTTACATAGACCATCAATGAGAATGCTGTAACTGACAATATTTGGAGCAATATTGTTTTCAAGCATCTCATTATACAGCTTTAAGCCACTTTCCATCATACTTTGAGATTTGAAATAACCATGAATCAAACAACTATATGTCACCAAATTGGGTTCGGGACCCTCTTCCAGCATTTTGGAAAACATCAACATGGCATCATCCATTCTACCTTCTCTACAAAATGCATCAATCAGTATGGTAAAAGTAATGGCATTGGGTCTGAGCTGTTCACTTGTCATCTTCGCAAAAAGCTGAACTGCATCATCTAACCTTTTGAAATTGCAGTAACAGCAAATCATTGTGTTGAAAGTAAAAACATCAGGTTTTGGCCCTCTCTCAACAACATGGACAAAGAGTCCAAGTGCAGCCTCCAAACGGCCTTCCCTAGAATGCATATTAATGAGAACATTATAAATTGCAATATCAGGGGCCACAGCATTCTTGCACATGAAATCAAAAATACATAATCCTGCAGATGATTTTTTCAGCTTACAAAGTCCATCAATCAGAGTGCAATATGTAATAACATCTGGTTTGAAATCCTTCTTGAGCATTTGGAAGAATAACATCAGTGCCTCATCAACTCTACCAAATTGAGCAGCGCCTTTAATAAGGATGGTGTAGGTCACTGTGTCTGCTTTTATATTTAACATTCCCATTAGATAGTACACCTTCATAGCACCAACTATGCATTTCAATCTACAGAAGCTGTCTAGCAAGGTGTTCAAAGTAAAAACATTGGGACTTAAACCCCTATTCACAGCTTGAAAGAAGAATCTTAGTGCATCACCCACCAACCCTTGTTTGCATAGACCATTTATCAGAACACTGTAAACAATGGTATCAGGTTCACACCTCTTCTTTATCATATCGTCATATAAATAAAACCCATCCCTTAGATTTCCTGATTTGCAAAATCCAGCAATGAGAGCGCTGTAAGTTAAAATAGATGGCTCAAAACCAAGTTTCAGAATCTGAACAAACAGTCCACAAGCCTCTAAGATCCTACCATTCTGACAGAACCCCTTTATAAGAATGCTGCAGCTGACCACATTAGGTAAAATCCCTTCATTCAACATTCTCTTATATATCTGAATTACCCTCCCTAAATCCCCAATTTTCACATATGCATCCATGGCTGAGCTGAAACCAACAACATCAAACTTGATACCCTTATCTAATGCTACCAACAAGAGCCTTTGTCCATCTTCCAGCCTCCCTGCCTTAAACAGGCCATCAATAAGAATGCTGTAGACAATTAAGTCAGGTGCCACACCACTCCCTGCCATAACATCAAAAAGCACAAATGCTTTATCCAAATTTCCCTCTTTGCAATATGCATCAATCAATGTGCTAAATGTGACAACATTTGGTTTTGGGCCAATCCTCACTACCATATTAAAATAATCATCTGCAACTCCTATATCATTTTGCATCCAAATACCTTTTAAAATCTTATTGCAAGTAATGATATCCAGACCAAAACCTCCTTGAATCAAAGCTTTATGGAATCTCAAACCCATTTCAACCTCACCCTTGTTCATAAACCTATTCATTACAAATTCATAAACACTAAAAGGCTGTTCTCTCATAGCTGAACACAGCTCACCATACTTATCCACAATTACATCAACACAATGTGAATCAACCAAAGAACCCAACAACAAGTACACCACATTTGGTGAAACAAAAATACCCTTTACACAAACATGCATGAATATATCAACAGATTTATCAAACATCCCTTTTCGACAATAACTCTCAATCAAAAACCCATAAACAACACTATGGTTTGTCGAATCCAAATCACAAAAACCATCACGAAAGGCATCCAAAGTGTCATAATCATTTCCAAATTGCATGATAAACTTATCGAAAACACAAGCAGCACGACTAAATAATTGGTTTTGAAGCAAGACATGGAGGAGGGCACAGAATGATGGTGCAGAGAGTGGTGAAATGAAAAAGCTCTCAGCCCACTCAAAGAATCTAATAGCCGAAAAGGGCTTAGGCTGAAGGGATATAATAACGTCAGGTACATGGTAGAGTTGTAATTTAGAGAGAAGAATAGGGTTTAAGGGTTTAGGGTTTTGTTGGTTGTGAAAGGCTTCAACAATTTGGTGTATAAGGCTCCAGTTCTTGTTCTTAGAAGAAGAAGAGCTAGAGAAAAAGTAATAATAAGAGCAATGATTGTGACTTTTAGTAATAGACGAGAAAATAGCAGAAGGGCTTTTGATATTAACTAGCATCTTTGAGATTATTAAGGATGAATTACAAAGGAACATAGTTTTGAGTACCATTCAGTATCCCTTTGCCTGCTGACATACCCCTAGTTTGGCCTGTGAAACAACTGAGGGGAGACCCTTATCTAGATTTCATAGTTTGGTCATCATGAAACCCATGAAGTCACAGATTTTTTTCTCTGCAAAAAACACAAACAAGGCAGTCATATATCCAGAAAGCAACCTAGAAACAACGAAGAATGGAATTTGAACACTGTCTCTTTGAAAGTTTACAACTTTGATACATTAGTGAAGCAATTACACACTAAAATGAACTGTAATCAGCTCAAATTTTACAATTTAGCAATCAAGAAAGTCCAATTAGCAGATAAAATAGAGCAAACACAAAAAGAAAGAAAGAAGCTTGTTTTCCATTACTTATTACCAAGTTAATAATGCTAGCCAAAAAAGGTGGGAAAAAACGAATTTCTCATTCAAAACAAAGAGCTCTCCAACATGATTAAATTTCACCTCTGAATTGTTGCGTATTTCCACCCTTGACTATAGTCTATATGAAGAAATTTTGTTCTC
This sequence comes from Populus x sibirica, assembly GCA_019202695.1. Taxonomy (NCBI): domain Eukaryota; kingdom Viridiplantae; phylum Streptophyta; class Magnoliopsida; order Malpighiales; family Salicaceae; genus Populus; species Populus x sibirica. Next base: position 1,761,890 of record JAGMVL010000500.1, read on the forward strand.
TGGTAATCTAGCACAACAATTTTTGGATGCCAAAAAGTTCATATCCAGCCTAAATACACTACTGAACTCCTGTTTTTCACTTGACTCGACTATACCAGTCCTATATAGAGAGACTAATTATGTAATCAAGTTGTATAAAGCATTACATGTAAACTATAAACACTAAAAAAGCTTATTGCAGATATGTAAAGTGTGAAAATGACTCGTCATAAATTTAAAATGAGAAAATCTAAGAATCAAAGGGGTACCTGCCTTAGACAAAGCAACATGCAGGCTGGCAGTTCAGTATTTGATATAGAGGCTGAACTAGGATTGTATAGAATTTGCATGTTCACAGAAGAAGGTTATTTAACTATAATAAGCATACCATTAATTAATGGACCCAACTCTTCCCCAAGTTTGAGCTTGGTCTAAATCACTGTCAAACTAATGCTATAGCCACTTCCAAGTTGCCACCTATATGGAGAGACTAATTATGTAATCAAAATCAATGTTCAATTACTCGTTCAATGCTGATATCTTATGTTCAAAATGATCATTTTCTATTATTTTTTATGTTGGTTGTATATAACACTCTACCCCTCATGAGGTAAACAATTGCTTTCATGAATTCCAGGTCAGATATTACCTGGGCCCTATGGTAGACAAACGGACTTTTTGGTCCCTCACGGCCCCTCCAACAAAATAAAGCACCCCTTATTGCAGCAATAAATGAAACACAAAAGCATTTGAGCAAAGCCCAGAACCAAGTGGACAAGTCGTCAAAGAGAACCCTTAAAAAATGAAAGAGAACCCACAGGACTTGAGAAAACAGGCAAACATAACAGTGCAAAGGAAAGAACAAAAAAGAAAACTTTGATCATCGTACAAGATAAGGTAAGGATTAAGGACATTGCTTACTTGGTTAGTAAAGACAGATAGAGAGAGACCAAACAACTGAGAGAAGATAAAGAGGTTTATAGCAATTTATATAACAAGCATCAAGCAGCGATAAAATACAACTCGTATCTTATGTATAAGACCAAAGACTCCAGGTCCAGGGACTAGCAAACATCTTGTTAAACCCGACCATCTAATTAAAAGTGTAGAAATGGTTAGGATGGGAAAGGAAAGCAGCACCTGTTTTTAAATTGTTTGTTAAATGGGATTTGTGGTCATCAACTTTCACATAAACCAACAAAAATTTCAGTATTTCAAGCATTGTTAAAGGGCAAGGAAGGAACACAAGGACAGAGTTAAAGGGACAGGCCCTTTTGAAATAAAAAAAAAAAAAAAACCGATAATCCAAACCAGAGTGAATTGAGTAAAGCAAAGCAAAGCAAAAGCAACAGAGTGATTAAAAAGAATGAATGAGCAATAGAGGTTAGCAAGAGGGTGGGTGAGGCTGAATTACAGAAATGAGACAAGAAAATGGAGGCACTCTGTTGATTTATCGAACAACTTAGGAGTAGAGAAGAATAAAATATCCCTAAATCAAAAACCCTAGTTTCTAAATCAAAAACCCTAGTTTCAAAATCAATGGAAGCCAGATTAGGGTTTTATTGAACAAATTAGGAGCAGAGAAGAAGAAAATATCCGTTGATTTACCTGTGGTGGATTCTGATTTGCTGCAGAAAAGAAGAAAACCCTAGCTTTTAGGTGTGGTGTTTTATACGATTTTCTCTCTTTTTTTCCCGCGCAACAGAGAGAGCAACAGAGAGGGAAATGAAGAAAAAATAACCCAGTGTTATAATTTATATGAAGGGCAGTATAGTCATTTAATAAATAATAAATCTTCTGCATGAAATTTCCTGGTAATATGATTGGAGTATTAAAATAATATTTTTTTATTTTTTAAAATTATTTTTAAGTTCAACATATTAAAATAATTTAAAATATATCAAAAATTAATTTTTAATAAATAAAAAATAAATAAATTTTTTAAAAACATAATTTGTATTGTATTTTCATATGATGCCCACCAAACATAGCCTAAGAGGTGGACTAGAATAGAATTGATAGTATAAAGCTGTGGTTAATTGTGCCCGTTGTTTTTTTTAATTAATGTAGATTTTCAAGTCAGTTTATATATATTTTAATTAATTATATAAATTTTAAAATTAATAATTATATAAATTTTTAATAATTCTAAAAAAACTTAAACTAGGACATCAAAAAAAAACAAATTCAAAATTTTATCAGCTAAACTAATTAAATTAATATAAGTTATAGGATCCCTTTAGTGCATATTTTATTAAATTTTAAGTCTCTCCACCAAAGATAAGTTAATGACGTGTCATGTTGAAAGCATGACATATATCCAATACTTTGGTATATCGAAACCTACATTTCTTAAATTTTTATAAAAGGAAAAAAATACTAAAATAATTTTTTGTTGTTCTATTCTAGATTTGTTATAATTTGTTATAATTTTTAATAATTTAGCTAATTGTTTAGTTATTAACCACAAAAAAAAGTGCTTTCTTTATTATCTTATAAATTATTTTATTTTATTTTGAAAAGTAAAATTTATCTTATACTTCATCAACGAAGAATAAGATTATTAATTACTGGTGACAAACACTTAATTCAATTTGTGTATATTTTCATGGAAAACTATTTTCTATGATTTTCCAATTTAAAAGTTTTAACTTTATGTGTTTAAGATCTTATAATTTTTACATATAATTTATTTTTTCCTTAACGTTTTTATTTATCTTTTCAAAATAAGATGTAAAAAATAAATAAAGAATAATTTAATAAAAATTAACAAGATATTTTAAATCTTTTCTTTCATTTTTTTGTATTTGTTAAAACAAATTAAAAAAAATTATAATGTAAATAAGAAAATAAAATTTATTTATATCAATAAATAAATAAATAATTGGTAAAAATATTTAACTATTTTTTTAATTTTCTAGTCAATTTTTATTTTTAAATTTTTTTTTTAATATCATGTTGGGCTCTTAATTAGTCTCTCAATTTAAAAGACTATTTAAATCTTTTCTTTCAATTATTATATATTTTTAAAATAAATTAAAAATACAATGTAAATAAAAAATTGAAATTTTTTTCTAGAAATAAAAAAAATAATTGGTAAAAAAAAGTTTTACAATTTTCTAAATATTTTTTTAAAACATTTTTTAATTAATTTTTCTTTTATCTAATTTTTTTAAAAAAAAACAGTATTGAGAGCTCTCAAATCTAAAACTAAAGTGAAAGGATGTCATACATAATTATTATTATTAAAAAGAAATATAAGGACTTAGTATTTTGCACAACTTAGTATTTTACTGTATACTAAAACATAAGTAGGTGTGGTTTGAAATATTAAAAAGTCATTTTCAAATTGGATGAAAGCAAGAAGTTCTTTTCACATTTTTCAACACAATAAAATTACTTAATCATCTACACAATAAAATTACTTAATTACTTTTAAAAGCAATTATTCTTTTCTAAAATTTCTTTTTAGTCCCAAAACATTTTTTTTTTCTCAATTGAACTCTTTTAAACTCAAATTGATACATAATTGGTTTTTTTCTTAAGAGAGGTTGGAATTGAAAGACAGAGGAACAAAGTGAAAAGATGAGAAAAATAGGTGCCAAATCTGAATTTCATGAAAAAAAAATCATTTTGGTCCCATTTATTTTTTAAATAATAGTTAATTAGTCTCTTTAGTTTTTTAAAATTCAATTTTCATACAAAACTTTGTTTTTTCTAGTTTTTCGGTCCCAATTTTATAAGAGGAGAGATAAGAGAGAGAGAGAGACATCAAAATCACCATAAAATGAGAAAAGTCACTGTTAACATTGATTCCGACCATCAAAGTGGTTGAAATCGATGGCAATAAGTTCCATTCAATGAGAGAAGTCTAATAATGGTTGTTTAAAACCTCAATATTGCCTTAAAAAACATATAAAGTTGAGGAAAAAAAACTTTACCAAAGTGGTTTGGACTGTTTTTTTTATTTAATAGGTTGGGAAATTAGTTTCTTGATGTTTTAATAGTATTGGTAAGGTGTTTTGGGTTAAAAAAAAGTACTTTTTAGGGCAAAAAACACATCACCCTGATTTACAGTTACTAAAATATAGGTAGACAGATAACACGTTGTTTGGCTCAACAAAGGATATGTCATCTGATTTTTTTAGTAAAAAAATATATTAAATCGAGTTGAATTCATGTCCTATATCGTAAGTTTGACAAGTTAAGTCATAACGTCATAGTGGAAACTATATTACATGTTTTGTTTTTGTTCAATGTATTTTTGGTCCCTTTATTAAAAAAAATTACAATTTCACCATTTTGTTATCAATGGTTTTTTTTATTTAACTTTAAATAAAAAAAGACCTTGTTTTTATTTAGCTTAAAAAATTAGGCTTTTTTTTCCTATCCCAGTCCCACGTGAATGTCCTAGTTATTTTTGTCATCCTTTGTTATCAATTATCTATTTTTTAACTTAAAATAAAAAAGATTTCTTTTTGTTATTTAGCTTAACAAAATTAGACTTGCTTTTGTTATCTCAGTCCCACGAGCATGTCTTGGTTATTTTTTTCTTCTATAAAATTATTTCATACAAAAAAATCTCATTCGTTTTATTATCGTATAATTAAATGAGAAATAACATATGGGATGAAAAACAATTATTGAATCTAGTGACATGGATAACCTGGGTTAAAAGTTTAGTTGGTTGACTCGAGTTCACTTAGATCTTTTTTTTTTTTTTTAAAAAATTAAGTACTTTTTTTTAACAGATACATCACTCTATATTGAGTTATTTAAGAATTGAGTTTTCTAATTTATTTTTCACAAGATTATTCATGCAGGTTTTACAGGTCAACCTGAGTTGACTCATATGAATCCAATATGTTGTTTTTTCAATATTAAATAAAAATATTATTTAGTTTGTCCTTGTCTCAATTTGTTTTTTAAAATATTTTCTATTATACAGAAAATTTTGAATTCAAGGTTAATTGTTTTTAAGAGATGCCTATACATTTTTTCGGTGTTCAAAAAATATTTTGCTTCGACTTGCGATAGGAGACAACCAATGATCTAGTTAATGAACTAAAAGAGATATGGTTTTCATTATATCAAGTTTATTGTTCACAAAGACACAAAAAGCTACATTGGATTGTACAATTCCCTAACAAATGCAACTTTTAAAAGCTTAATTTGATAATTGAAGTTTTAAAGAAATTCAATTTGTTTTTTTATTTTTTTTAAGTTTATATTTTTTTATCCTTGTAGTTTTAAACATTTATGTTTTAGTTCTAAAATTTTAATTTTCTCATAATTCAATCTCAAAATATTAAGATAGAAAAGTTAAGAAGATGAATGAAGATTTTAATTTATCACATTTCAACCACATAAAGATCAATCGATGGGTTCATTTTAGAGAAGAGTTTTTAATGAATATGGTTTTGCCTTTTAAGTATGTAAAAAAAAATAATTAGAATTAATAATTTTTTTATTTGATTTTTTTAGACCGATTAAAAAGTGTTTTAAAATGAAAATAAATAATATAAGATTCCCAAACTTCAACCTTGATTTTCAATTCTAGTAGAAGACACACTGTTTGCTGAACTCATTCAATGTGGTGTCATTTCCATTGAAAAAATATTGGCAAATGATGAGTCCTTTACTTATTTTTTTTAAATGCGTGGCAACGTTATCCATTCAAATCTAATAACACTTGCCCTACCCTTGCAAACCTAGGCGTGCCTAGGCTGTCTTTTCAAGCCTATGCACACATGAACTTCGTTCACTTAACCCGTTAATATTTTAAAATAAATTCCACTATAAATAAATAATTACAATGGTATTAAATAAATTATTTGATCATGCTTTTCTCTTTTAATAAAATTATGTTTTTTTATGGTAATATTTATAATTACTTTATGAATAATTATATATTGAGTTTAACATACAAAGTTTTTTTTAAAATAATGCATATGGATATTCAATGAGAATAATATATATATATACATATATATATATATATATATATATTTTATTGTGATTTTTATATAGTTTTCATGAATTTATTATTCTTTTATATTTTCATTCACTGCATAAAAATTATTATGATTTCTTTTTTTGTTGTTGTTGAAACTTTCTCTTTAAATCATGATAATATTTTATTTAAATAACATGCATATAACTAGTTAGTGATGTAGGAGGATTTTTAAGAAAAAATATTTATTTTTTAGTTATTTTTATTTATTTTCTATATAGTTTAAAAAAGTAAATATATTTTCAGGACTTTTATTGTTTATTTATTTATTTTTAGATTGTTTATTTTCAGGTTTTTTAGTTTGTTTAATTTTTTTTTATTTTCAAGTTTCTTAGTTTATTTAGGTTAATTTCTGAATTTATTTAAGGAATTATAAACATGTCAAACTGCTTAAAAAATATCTAATAATAAAATTATAAATCAAAGCTGTATATAACAATATTATTCAACTTCAATTATATTTTTTTAGCTTGATATCTTCTTAAATGTGTTTTTTGTGTGTTAATTGTTATTATAGTCTAATAATCACATGTACGAGAGTTGAATTGATTTTGAAACAAATTAATTTATTTGGTTTTACTTGGAGGCTTAAACAACTCAAGGCTGTTTGGAATTATATTTCAAATAGTATTTCATAAAAAAATATTTTTTTTTATTTAAATTTAATTTTTTTATATTTTTAAATCGTTTTGATTTACTAATATAAAAATTAATATTTTAAAATTAAAAAAAATATTATTTTAATATATTAAAAAAAAACTTTTAAAAATGACCTCGATCGACATATAATTCGGTAACCAACAAACTAGAGTTCTCCCTTCTCCGCTTCAAGTCCTGGGCTGAGATGCTTCCGCCAAAGCCGAAGTCAAACCTTTCCCCTCCGTATCTATGTCTCCCACCCAAACAAACAAACAAACAGACCCTCTCGCTCTCGCTCTCCCTCTCCCTCTCATTTCCTTCTTCTTCACACAAAAACCATGACACTCATCTCTCTCTTCTCTTTAACCTCCCCTAAACCTCCTTTATCTCTCTAAATCCCTCAAGCCTCTCTCTCTCTCTCTCTATATATATATATATATATATTCAAAATGGCGATCGTAACAGGAGATCGTTATCTAGAAAAACTAGTCAAATTCGTTGAAGAACAAGCCGGTTCGTTAATTGACGGGACCCTTGTCTTAAAGCTTAACCCAGGCGGTCTCCGCTACGTCGATTCACGACTCGAATCACTACACGAGTTAGAGAATTTATTATCCGGAGCTCCAGTTGATTATCTTCGCGCTTACATTTCTGACCTCGGTGACCACCGTGCTCTCGAGCAGTTACGGCGGATTCTCCGTTTGTTGACGGAGTTAAAGGTTGTTTCGGTTTTGCCTCCGACGACGCGTGATCCGACGCCGGTTTGTTTGGTTCCGTTTGGGAGATTGAGGGTTTTGGAACTTAGAGGTTGTGATTTGTCTACGTCGGCTGCCAAAGGGTTGCTTGAATTGAGACATACTCTGGAGAAGATTGTTTGTCACAATTCTACTGTGAGTCTTTTTTTTTTTTTTTTTAATTTTTGAATTGGTTTTTGTGATCTTTTTTGACGTATTCAATCTGTTTATTGTTAAAATTTAAGCTCTGAAAAACATAAAAAGGAATAAATTAATCACGATTTTCTATACTAATAATGGCATTGATTAAAGGAGATACTTGTTTAATTGAAGGATTGAATGAAGGGATTGGCATGGCAATTTTAGTTTGAGAAGTTATAGTATAATTAAGCAAAGAAACAACTTATTAATTTTCTTTATTTCTCTGTGCTGATTAATTTTAGTTAGTAATTAGGGTGTGGTTCTTTGTAGCTGCCTTCTGTTTTTGAAATGGATAATTGTTAGTGAATTATTTATTTTATTCTATTGTTTTTGTGTTATTAGGATGCATTACGGCATGTATTTGCTAGTAGGATTGTGGACATAAAGGACTCACCGCAATGGAATCGGTTGTCATTTGTATCGTGTGCGTGTAATCGACTGATTTTGATGGATGAGTCTTTGCAACTTCTTCCTGTTGTGGAAACTCTTGATTTGAGTCGAAATAAGTTTGCAAAGGTGGATAATTTGCGGAAGTGTACCAAATTGAAGCACTTGGATCTTGGGTTCAATCATCTGAGATCAATTGCACCCTTTTGTGAGGTAGGGAGCCATTATACTTTAAATACTATGCTTAGGATTTGGTTGCTTTGAAATTTCAAAATGCACTATATTTTCATTTCAAAGTACATTTCTAGTTTGTTGATTGGTGGATTTTTTTATGCTAGTTGGAGTTGTATTCATTGTTTTTTTTTTAGTTGATACTGTTTTTCATGGCATGCATCATAATTGCTTTCTGAGAGTTTAACCAACACTTGAGTTATTAAAGATCACTGCTGCAACTTGCAAAGGAACGTATCTGCTGCAAATTTATTGACCTAAATTGACCGAGGTGCTCATTTGGATTTTATTGGAAACTAAATAAGCCAAACTCAAATTTTGACGTTGCTGCTCAAATCCATGGCTTGATTACACATTTACGCATGTAAATCTGTAATTATGCTTAAAATAATGTTATTGTATTTAGAGGTGGCTGAAGTTGAGATGCATGATATCAAGTACATTTATGAATCTAGAGTTTCATATCCTTAAAGCTACAAAGAATGGTATTAGAGCTTCAATTAGCAGGCAAATAGATATTGGTTCTAGTGATTTGGCTAGACAAGAGGTGCAGTATGGAACATGATAATGTGGAAAGTGGTGAAAAAACAATCAAAGGACAGTGAGTGATGAGGGTTACAAAACTATTTGGTTTCTTGGAGGATGTCCTAGTTGTAGGAATTTGTTATGGATTTTATTGACAGAGGGTGTGGTTTTGTGGAAATGAGTGCACACGAGACGAACAACAGTAGAATGTGGCTTCAAGGTGGTTATGTGTGCATATTGATTCCCAAATTTCGTATAAAAGAACTAAGATTAGGGTGTGTATTAATAAGGCAATGTAAATATGTAATTAATATTTGCAGATTTGACTAATGCAATCTGACAATTATTTTGGGTAAGGGTGGTTCCAACAAATGTCAAATACATCAACTTCTTTCCAAGAATTCTCCAAGCTCCAAGATTTAAGGATCATTTTCAGAGTTTATCTTGCTTGCAAACACTTGGGGAGTTGTCTGCTTTTGAAAGATTTCTTCTTTATTTTAAACTTCAAGTAGTTCTCAACTTAGCTCTAATGGAAAGAAAATGCTATTCAATGATGTAAAATTACCAAGGAAGAAACAGTTTAAGAATCCCTGACAGAAATTTCTCTCATCTTTCCATCTTCTGGTAGATAAGGTGATATGCAAAATGTTCATAAGTGAAACTTGCTTTTGCTCAGATAGCTCTATTTAGTGCTGCAATGGGTATTTTCAAACTTCATTTGCCTGTTATTTTATAAGTGATTCCTTTATTAGAATTATATATGTCAAACCTGAATTTCTACTTTGCAGAATGATTCAATTAAAAATTTTTCTTAAAGATTTATTTTCTACACTGATTTTTTTTTTCTGTGCAGATCTCCTGTCACATTGTTAAACTTGTTTTGAGGAACAATGCCCTAACAACATTACATGGGCTTGAGAATTTGAAGTCACTTGAAGCCCTTGATGTGTCCTATAATATTATTTCCAATTTCTCAGAGCTGGAGTTCCTTACTGGCCTCCCATGTTTGCGAAACTTGTGGTTGGAAGGAAATCCTTTGTGCGGTGCTCGATGGTATCGGGCTCAAGTGTTCAGCTATGTTGTTCATCCAGAAGCAGTAAGTGATGATCTGGCAGATCATAATACTTAATTCATGCTAATTCAAGGGCATAGAAGAGTTGTAACTTTTGGATGAGTAGAATATAAATTAATATTTTAAGGATGCTTCTCATAACTTCATTATGAATTTTGTAGTCCTAGTAAACTAACTACTTTTAACTGTTTCCTGATGCATGGTTGCTCAGGTGAAGTTAGACGACCAAGAAATCAGCGCAAGAGAGTTTTGGAAGAGGCAAATCATAATTGCCAGGAGGCAGAAACGACCTACCAGCTTTGGATTTTATTCTCCTGCTATAGGAGATGATGAAGGAGATGGAAATATCAACAGGAAAAGGGTATGTAATTTTAATGGTGTGTTGAGCAAGTCCACATATTAGTCAACAATTTATATATTGACAACATGAGATTTGTGGGATGATACATTTAGCTATGATCTTTTCATGTATTGCTTGACACTACAGCATTTTGCTAAACTGAATTCCTCCCAGCATCAAGTGTGTAATATATGTTTTTTTTTTATAAAATTTCTGTAAATTTCTGCCTTTTTTTTTTTTTAAGTCTTTAAAATATAAAACTGTGTGTTCCTTTCTACTAGTCAACTTTTGTTTATTGACTTGGAGAGTAATGACATCTCCCAATATTATTTTTTCAGAGTAAAGTATCTCGTCTTGCTTCAATTTCGAATAAAGAAGAGACCATTTATTTTTCCTCTGACCAAGAGTCTCCATCTTTTGATAATGAGATTCAAAGCAAAGAGGAGAATGACATATCTGATGATGAAGCTGAAATAGTTGATCTGATTAACAGAGTTGAGCTCATGAAAAAGGAGCGTTCTACTCTTTGGTTGCGGGAATTTAAGGACTGGATGGATCATGAATCGGAGAATATTGCGGATTGCAGTACATATTGTGGGGTTACATTGCATCATGCCAAGGAAAATCATCCAACAAACAAGTCAACACAGAAGGACCATTGTGATAGTTCTAGAGATTCTATGGATGATCTTCAAGCTTCTGGAGATGAGACCAGTACAAATCTCCTTGAGTCTAATAGTTCATTTGTTGATACTGGTTCATATGGTGGGGTTGCTTTACCAGGGATGGGGAACATGAATCTAAGACAGAAGCATCAAAAGTCTTATTTACATGAAGGGTCTGGTAGTATGTCTATGCAAAGTAGAAGTTCCCACACAGGTAGCTCTACTGTCCAAGGAGTCCATACAATAGTTGGAAATGGAAGCATATCACTGTTGACCACTCATTCATCTCCTGCATATCCTAGGTCTCCTCCTCATTATGAGGAGGACATTTTGCAACGACGCAACAACTTAGTGGAAGAAATTTTGCAGCTATCTGCAGAATCCTATTCAGTGGCATCATCTAACAGTAATACTAGCTCTAGTGATGATGATTTATATGAATTTGGAGATTCATCATATGAAGCTGCTAAATCACAAAATGAAGACTATTTGAATCCCAAGGCCGGAGGGCAATTATCTTCTAATCCTTTGAAGGATCAAGGACATGGAATCCATCATGTGATGGAAAACGACAGTTATCTAAATGATTCACAAACCTCAATTTCCACAAAATTTTTGAGTTCAAACTCCAATGATTTCTCTCCTGGCTCTCATGATGGTGAAAATGCTCATTTTGCCAACCAAGAGGCTGATTTGCTGGAGAAAGGAAAAAACAAAAGGAAACCAAGAAGAATAGTCATTTCTTTGCTAGAGAATATGGTTGGCAGGATAGGGAGACCAGAAAAATTAAATGGAAATGGGGATACTTGTGGAGCTGATTTGGTGGATGAGCAAGGGGAACAAATTGTTTGTGAGAGTGATTTTCATGTTACTGATAAGAAACAGCTGCACACAAATTCTTTTACAACCCTGGATGCTGTAAATGTCAATGGATTCTCTGATGATTTTATTGAGAATTATTTTAATGAGAAAGTAGCAGATTCCAGAATTAATGAAAGCTGTAGGAATTATATGCGATGTGATTGCATACTAGAGCCAGAATCCATGTACAGAGAAAGGTAAACATTTTGTAATCATTAGGAAATGTTGCCTACGAAAGACTTTCCCCTTTTCATTATTTATTTTCTTTCTTTTATAAGCATCATAACCCTTACTATTGAGTATTGGAATGTCCATAAATTTGGGTCAGCACATTGCTAATTGTCACTATGCTTTTGCATTAGGTTTTCTTGCTAAAAATTGATTTTTGTTCATTATCTTCAGTTATGCAGCACTCATTGTCCATTGTTGAGCATTATTTAGCTTTTTCCATAAATTGTAGCTCATGTCTTCTAGAAGCTCTAGATTAATTAAGTTATCAGCGAGTTGTTTTCTTTTTCCTCTGCTCTTTGTTCCAAGAAGGTCTTTAATGCCTTCCTAACAGAAAAAAAAGAAAGATTTGTAATTAATTTGAAATAATAGCTCATGTTCTTTTATACTCAGTTGTGTACAGACAGAGAAGATGATTTTGCTCCAATAAAGCTTAGATTATTAGATTAGATATAAAGAATCAAAGTATATCAAATTTTTAGAATGTTTAGGGGCTTTTTTTGTGAACAACTTGTAAACACTACTTTCAATGAAAATAACAGTAAAATATTAAATCTGCATGGAGCACCTACTCACTGCTAGACATTAAGTATATTGGTTTTATATAGCTTTGCATCTTCAAAGGCTGATACTTGATTCTAGATTTTCACTTTTTGCATGTTTAAGCACTCCCAATTTTCTGGATTTCAAATATGAGATGCAACCTCATGTTGAACTTTGCTTACTTGTCTTCCTTTTATGTCTAATCATGAATCTTTAAACATGTTATTGTGAAAATTCTAATTTTTTTTTCTTTTGTTTTGCATGCAGAGAAGTAGTTTTGTTGCTGAGCAGTGAAGACAAGCTGTATGTACTGCTCATTGATGTAGCATTTGATGGATCAGGTTAGTTATCAAGTATTTAGAAGAGACCTATTTTTCATTTGATGCTTCTGAATGCTGATTGCATGATCTTAGTTGCTGAACTTCGGAAGATCACTTTAATGGCATATTGCAGGAAGCATTTTAAGTTTGCTGGGTTGGCACAGAGTTGAAGATGTTAGAGAAGTTTTAGTTGGTATAGGACTTCAGGTCGTGAGGTTAGTGATTTATTTGTTACTGTTAGTAATTAGAAGACTGGTGTTTTGTAAAACTTGAAAATTGTCGTTTGCTGTTATCTGTTAGGGTATTCATTGAAAGGGGAGCAACCTACCTGTTTCTAACGCGGAGCATTGAGAAGTCAAGGCAGGTACTTGATATCTTGCAAGTTTCTGGACCATGCACAAGAAATAATAAGTGTTTGCTGAAAAGGTAATCTAATCTTAACGCCCCATTCATACATGAATGGGAAATTTAATGCCAGTTTTTTGCTTATGCACACTTCTAAAATGATTTTGTTTTTAAAATTTAATAATTGTTCTATATTTGCATGTGTTTATTTTCTTTGTTATAAGACTGGGTTGTGGGAATTTATATGACAGTTTGGAGCAGGTTCAGGCTGAGTTGTTTGGGCAGCAAATATGTCGAGGTTTGAAACTGAGCATATTCCAATATTCTATGGTGCTTTTTAGGCACAGGAAGAACGAAGGTATACATCTCACTGCTTTAGGGTGATGAAGTGTTATTGCATAAAATTGGTAAATGGTTGGTCCCTCAGATGTTGTGATGTAAAGTTGGATAAAATAAGGCATGATTCTTATACTATGACTTTTTGTCAGAAGCATGATTCATCAAGCCCACTGTTTTTATTGTGTTTTTTTCTTTCATGTGGAGCATGAAGGGTTATTAACAAACAAAGACCTAAGTTATACCTGTTTCATACAAAATATTCTTGATGACTTTTTGTGTAGTTTGTTAATACAAGAATTGTTAGTATTGGTTTTATATGAAAGATTTATTAAATATATAGGATGGATCAGATTTGTTATAACCACTGAAAATCCAAAATATCTGAGTTGTAAATAGAAATGTTCTTAGATGCATAGTTGGCCCGTGTATGATTAAATTTGTAAAGCATTTGATGAACATATACACCACACTAATTTGTTTAGAGCCTAATTTCTATCTTGTGAACTAATTTAATGACAATTATAGTTTTATCATTAAATTTATGCAACTAAAATGCTTTGGATATCTAATTTGATTGAAATAAAAATTTCCGTCATAATAGTTTCATGATTTGATTCAATGATGTGACTTCCCACGGATATGTATCGGACTATATCTAATTATTGTGGCATGCTTTCTAGCTGACACTCTACGATGTGAAAATAATTTTTGCATTTATTTTTTGAAGTTCTTTTTTTCCTTCTTTAGTTAACCCATCCATTGGCTATTTGTAATGACTGCCAAAAATTCTCTTATGGACAGAGGACTCGTGGCTTCCCAGATCACTGTTTGTAAGTGGGGGGCATGTGCTTTTGTGTGTTGAAGATCTTAAGCAGTTCAGGAGTTCCTCAGTGGATGCATCTTTGCCTCCATATTTCTTGCTTGATTCTTGTTGCTCCATTAGTGATGTGTCTGAGCTGGTATGTTTCAGATTGCTTGAGCCCAAGCTTTTTACTTCATAAAATTGCTTGCTTATAAACCACAATCACCTCAACTTGAATGCTGGTTAGACTGGCATATTAATTCTACATCCAAAGAGCTCTGAACTAAATTTGTCTCGTATAGTCTGGCTCTCTTTTCTATCGTCTTTTGCTTTATCTTAGCACGTCTAAGAAACTGCTTTTCTCAAAAGTAAAGGTTTTCTGGGAACAATATCCTGCTTCTATTGTTCTGTGCTGTACTTGTTCTATTGAAAGGGTGAAGGTTATGTCCCATTAAGATCATAATTCTATTTTCAGGTTATTGAGGCCAGGGAGAGCTGGTTTATAACCTTAGCCCTTCAACATGCCCCAAAAAGCCTATCATCCAAATCTCGAAAGGATATCAAAACAAATGACAAGGATAACGAAGGTTCAGGTTCTCTGACATGGAAGCTTAAGTGGTTCTCAAAAGACAACCTATTCAATTTTGTGGCTTTGTTAAGGGCAATTCATGCTGGGGTAGCCACGCTACCTATGCTAGTAACATATACTCCGTGAGCCTTGCTTTCATGTTTTTGTTTTTCATATTCATTTCATTCATTTTGATTTAAGGTTTTCATTTTACTTCTCAATTATATTTATATATTTAGTTTCTGATTGTATCCTGTGGGTGGTGAGTCAATAGCTTTCATATTCTTTCATTTGTATTCTTTATAGGTGATCCTTTTCTCCTGTACAAAGTGTAGAGTATAGAACAAAGTAAATTGTCATCAGCTCAGTTCTTGGTTGTCCATGGATTGCCTTCTTTATTTCTTTTATCCTAAGGAAACTGATTTATGTCTATTATGCCATTGGCAACGTGCAGCACTTAGATTAATATGTTATACACTCACTCGACTCTTATTATGTACATAATTAATGAAGACCAATGTTTGTTTTCTCGTAAGATGATGCCAAAATTTATGAGGTTTCAGTTCAGCATGACGCATGAGAGGGAAATGATGTTAAGAAGGAAACAGACTGGTTCGATGTCTCATGTCTTTTCACCGCTATCGGACTTGGCATTTTCTCAGCAAATTCCCACTTCGGTGATGGGCTATCTCTGCCTCGGGCACTTGGATGGGTGTTTGTTCAGTTCTGCTACAAGCCAGCAGGTATTTTTGCTTATTAGCATACAAAACTTCATATTTTGGTAAAATAACATAGATGCAAAAGGTATTGTTAAAGTAGCATAATTTGTATTTGTCGTGATTCTAAAATGTAATATGTAAATAAATCGTGATTGAAAACATGATATGATTTTAAAATGTGACGTAAGCATGATATTTGAAAAATATTGTGCTTAAGAAACCGTGACATCTACCAAACCATATATTACTCTTAAATTTACCCCTTAAACCCTAAATAATACCTAAACTATTTATCAAGCCTTATCTAATTTCTAACCCTAACTAAGACCTAAACCCTACTATCTACTAACCTTAAAATGATAAAAAATAATCTAACTTGAGTTTTAACTCTAAATACTCATTAACTATAATCTAAACATCAAACCCTAACCCTAACATCATTCTGCAAGTTACTTAAACATTTAAAACAAACACTAAACCAAACCTTAAATCATAACTCTAATTTAAACACTAAACACTTATAGTAACCCTAACCCTAAACCCTGTTTCTAATTTAAACACTAAACACTTACCATAACTCAAATTCAAAATCCCAAACTCTAACCTAACTAATCCCTAACACCATAGCTTTAACCACAAAAACTAATCCTAATTCTAATCCTAATCTAAATCTATAACCCCAAATCATTAACCAAAAAATATAACTTTAACTAATCCTAACTCAATCCAAACATCAACCATCAACGCACAAACCCCAAATACTAAATATTAAATCTCTTGTTAATGTAAAATTAAATACTCCTAACACTATTTATATTAGGCTTCTTTTCTTATAGAATTAAACATTATATAAAAACTATATATATATTTTTGCAATGTTTCTTTTCTTTTAATTTCTGTGGTTTTAACGTGGCTTGTAATCAATTTTTGGTTTTGTATTTTTAGTGAATTACATGATAACTACAATTTTTTATTCCATCTGTAATTAACTTTTTATCATGTATTTTATAATCAAAATTTCATTTGAATTTAGGATGAATTGCATAATAATACTAACAGGACCACTATTGTTCTTATATCCATCATGTTAGTGCAAATTGCAGTAGCAACTGTCAATTTACCTATAATATAAGTGTAAAAAATATAAGACGACAATAATAGGTAAAAGTTAAGTTGAATTATGAAAAAAATTGTTCAACATGTATCTGGAAAAGTTATTGTCTCTCTAGCTCGCCCCAATAAAATAAGATTACTTTAATCCCATACTACCATATGTGAGATTACCTTAATCCCATACTACCTAACATTACAAATCAGAATCTTATTAATAAGATTTTTAGTCACATTTAGATAATATAGCTGCATATAATTATTTTGAACATTGCATTACATGCATCCTGATGAATGCTGGAGTGTAAACCTTGTAGTCTGGGCAGTCATAACTGGCTTTCTTGGAAGCGGGGGACAATCTACGTAAAGATTCTCTTATGAGATACAACATATCATATTCAATAATTTAAAACATAAGTATATTAAAGCTAATGTAAAGTGAAATAGAGGAGCTTTCAATGGTTTTTTAAGAGAAGGAGGGGGCTGGTTATCGGTTGTCGGGTTTTTTTAGAAATGGGAGGTAAGATTGGTTATGTGGGGGGAGGGAGATAAGGTAGATTAAGGCTAAATTTCACAATATATCATGATTCAGAATCACAACATGATAAGTTTTTATGATTTTAAATCTCGTTATCCATGAAATGTTGCATTTATAAATCACAACAAGCTCTTTTATTTCACTGATTATTTATACTAATATTTTTAATTTATAATGCTAATTTAAAAAATCCTAGTGAGCAGCCAACTAATTACCCTATTTTTTAAAACAATACATATTTATAGTTTGTTTTATATTTTTCTCAACGTGTGATGTTGTGGGGTTATATTGAAAATTTATTTTTATGTTAATTAAATTAAATATTTGTAACAATTACAACGATTTATTTTATTGAATAAAAAATATATTTTTTAAGTCAGAATTTTCTTTTTTATTCATGTATTTCTTTTTTTGGAAATAAATATATCTTATTTTATCAGAAATAAGGTTTTTTTAAATAAAATCTTATCGTAGTTTGAATTAGAAAAAAATAAAAAGAATCATGTTTTGATATTCTTTACACAACTATACGAAAAAAATAATAAAATAAAATTAATTTTTTAAAAATTATATAGAAAAATGAATAACAAAATAATTATTTTATTCTCATTGAAATACAACAAAAACAGATCAACAAGAAAGAAAAATACAAAACAGAATCCATGATTCAAGCCTATATTCTGGACCCTCATGATTTGCTAGCTTTAATTGTTCTACTGTCTTGCTTTGGAAACTCCAGATTTTCGGCTGCCTTGCTGGTTTGCCTTTTTTTTTTTGTTTAATTAACGTGAATATTTAAACTAATTAACGCATATTTCGATTAATTTCCTATGAACCACCATAAAAAAAAAAGGGCCATTCCTGGACCTTAGGAGCTCGGTGTGCTAGAGACAATGGCTTAGAATCATGAGGTGGTCTGCCAAATGATCATTATGTGAACATGCCGAACAGTCAAAGCACCATTTTTCACCAAATCTCGGACAAAGGGAGTGTCAATCTGAATGGACAGGATTCAAACTGAGATGTGTAGCACTGAGCTGGTTATCGTACGTTAATGTAGGAGGCATGGGTAATGGATGCTCAAGTTTAGTCGTAAGGTGGGGGAGCCAGATAGTTTCAAAAGCCATCACTGCTAATGGACTCTACTTTGCCTCAATCGATGGCTTGCTGTTTCTTGGAACACCAGGAGATCAGTTTGAAGCCTAAAAAAAAAACCATATAGACAAAGGTGGATGTTCGATCGTCTAAGCTGCCAGCCCAATCAGCATTTGAGAATGTCACGAGTAACATCCTGAGTTTTTTCATTTAAAACAAAACATGTACATGAAAATTGGGGTATTTTTTTTTTTTTAGATTATCGTGGGTGTCCGGGCCAGCTTGCGCGCACCTCGACTAATCTCACGGGCCCCGGGTTAACGACCATGTAAGCCTCCAGTGGCCATCATATGAGCAACCACGGGGTTCGAACCCGAGACTTAAGAGGGAGCAAACCCCTTAGTCCCAAGCTCTTACCACTGGGCTACCACCTAGATGGTTAAATTGGGGTATTTTATATATAAAAGACAAGGTCTCTTCTGTATAGAGGCTCACCCAATCAATACACCAAATACAAAATTTACTCCTTGCATACTCATTAAACATACAAAGAGTTTTCAATTTAAATTTAAAGGATTCATACAATTTTAATGAAATTTTGATAGAATTTTTCGTGAATAAAAATCTGTTTGAAATTTTATCTCACAATTAATATTTGCATAACACAATCCAAACCACATTCGGTTTATACAACCATTGCTCATGCCACCCAACAAACCTATTAGCCTGAGGCATGCCACCCAATAAAGAACTGGTGGCATAAAGAATTCTATTTGTTTTTGTATTTTAAAAGTGCTATGAAAAAAATTATTATTTTTTTTTATTTTTTTCTTTACTTCAAATTAATATTTTTTGGTATTTTTAAATCATTTTGATATACTGATATCAAAAATAATTTTTTTAAAATAAAAAAAATATTATTTTGATATATTTCTAAGTAAAAAATATTTTGAAAAATAACTGCAACCACATTCCCAAACACGCTTATTTACTTACAATTTTAAAATATTAGACTTAAAATATACATTAATTTAATAATATGTTACAAGATAAAAATTATAAAATTCTATCTAACACAAAAAAAATACATAGTCCCAATAACGAGATCATTATTATAATGATCCATACATGATGAACATAAAATATATAACAATATAAACAATGAAATATATAACAATATAAACAATGAGTAAAAGCATGTGAATATACATTACAAACATGTAATATGTTATAACTTTGCAAAACACAATTACAATGGTTCCACTTCACGAATTATTCTTTTTTAGCTACTACTCCATCATTATGATTAGAAAAATTTCCTAGCACAATTTATTAAGGAAACTTGAAGTGAGGAACAGCTCTTATTTAGTAGCTTTAAAATGAAGAGATTTGCATGCCAACATTGATTCACTCCCTAATTGATCGAAGGAGAGAGATTCGAGATCCGAAACCATGTCGTTTTGAAGGACAAGGAAGAGTTACTAGAAACAGACAATATTTAGCTAGCTGCTACCTCCATCGATGTAAGCTATGAAACAAAAGAGGGTGACTTTCATTTTGCCTAGTGAGAGCCAGAGGAGAGGAGTACGTAAGTTGTAATTCTTATAAATTGAAATTGAAATGAAATAAAAATTTGGAGTGAATTTATTTAGATTTCTTGACGTGTGTTTATTAATGTGATGTCTATTTTTTTAATTAAAAATATATTAAAATAATATTTTTAATTTTTAATATAGAAATGTCAAAATTATAAAAAAAACACATCAATTTATAATTTTCAAAATAAAAAGTAATTTTTAAAATACAAGATGAATAACAAAACAAAAATAAAAATAAAGAGTCCATAAGTGCCGGACTTGAAAGGAATGGAATGACATTGAAATTCACTATAAATTATGTTGAACAGCAACAAAAACCAACAAATGACCTAGCCTACCATTTTCTGACACATCATTAATAAATGTGACTAAAAATTTGGTCGTTACTATCACACACTAAAAATTGAAGGAAATTTTCTTTTTTGGTATAAACTATTTTTTTATAATTTTTTTCTTTTATTTTTTATTGCATGCCCCCAAACGGTTTTGTGTTATGATCAAATTATAATATTCTATTCTCAAACAACAAAATATTTATTCCAAGTTTCATTTGGTTAGTTTTTAAATATATATCAAGTCTAATTTAATTTCTAGTTTTTTGGTTTAGAGTGAGTTTTATGTTTTTTTTTTAGTTTTTTTGATCTAGGATGAGATATGAATAATAAACCAACAATTTAATGTGTGAATAAAAATTAATTTGTAATCTTTTCCAAATATTAATACAACAACTACTAGAAAATTTGTAAAGTTTCATTTGCATTATCGAGCCAGTACGATTTTTTGGCCAATAAAATTTCTCTAATCAAAGTCTTATATTATAAAAAAAACATTGAAAAATTGGGCTAATCATTTTTTTTTTTCATTCATGTCCTTCTATTTTTCTTATTGGATCATTTTCCTTTCCATTTAATAATTATAGTGTGTTTTTTATAAAATCAACAGTCAGTAAATCATGAAATGATATTTATAATCATAAATATATGTAAAGTATTACAAGATATAAAAAATATTAGAAAACAATGAAAACAGTCAGTACATACGAGAGAAATACACTGTGTTGTAAGAGTACTTATCTATAATGTTTTCTTTTCATTTAATTTTTTTGTCACTAGATTTTTTTTTCCAATTTAATCTATGAACAATGAGCTAACTCAACCCTTTTTTTTCATTAGCGTTATTTATTTTATGGGTTTTTTCCTTTCCATTTGACAATTTTAGTGTGCTTTCACAAAATTAATAATTAGTTAACCATAAAATAATGTTTGGATTCATGAATACGCGAGGCATTGCAAGATAGAAGAAATATTAAAAAAATTATGGAAATACAACATAGAAAAAAGACAATTCATTATTTGTTATAATAATTACCCACAATATTTTTCTCTTTCAATTTTTTTGTCACTTAGATTTTTTATTTTCAATTTAATCTTTTAATATTAAGTTAAGTTTGGATTTAGTTTGATGTTTTATTTTGGTTGGATTTGTATAGAGCTCTCACGATATTATAAATAAGTTTCAACATTAAGTTAATACTTTATTTGAAAAAATAAAATAAAATTTTATTGATTCAAACTAATTAAAATTTTATGGACCCAATTTCAAACTAAAAAAATATCCAATTTTTTTCCCAAAAAAATAACATCTTTATCTTAGCTTCGAAGCTCAATCTTTGGTTATAATCAACAATTTTATTATTATTTATTGATATATATAATTCTTGATTTATATTTTATTGAACAAACATAAATTTTTCTATTTGCGTTAAAAATTTTCTTCATATAAAAAAAAAACATTAACAACACTAATATTTTTTTTTGCATCGAAAAGATAAGTTTCATCCCACAGCATAGTGTGAAAAATTAAACTAGTAGGAGTCTAAATCCAATGTGAGTACGTCATGTTCTTACAACATTACAATATGGAAAAAATCAAACCCAGAAAGAGAGCAGCAACGAAACCAGATCCTCCAAAGTAAGTGATCTCATAATTTGCTGCACTTTTTGGAGTTGTGTTGGAACCTACAAAAGAACAGACAACAAAAGTAAATATTAGTTTCTTGGTCATAAAATATAAGTATAAAAAGATTTCAAATCTTTTATCTGGTCGTCAAATTAAAATAAATACCACTGATCTTCTTTTTTCAATACAAAGCAGAATAGCAAAAAAAAAAAGAAAAAAAAAGAGAGAATAAATTAATTTAGAGATCATCACAAGTATGAAGTTCAAGAGCTCACCACTTGGAGTTGTTGCATTGGTGGTAGGAGTTGATGGCTTTGCCGGAGAACCTGATGGAGATGTTGCTATATATATATATATATAGAGTTAGATGGCTCATATATTCTTGCTCGCAATTACAAGATGACATAACATGCATCTAAACTTGAGAACATTAATTATTTCATGCAATTGTCATTAATTTCGTTCAAATTAATCTAAAAAAAGAAAAGAAAAGAAAAGAAAACCTCAGATATAAGCCTAAAACCAGCCATTGAACAGATCCATGCACACAATGATAACCAATTCTCCCATTCACATAAGAAATTGTTAGATGATTAATCTCAAAACATGCAATTGATCAGGTTTTGACGATAAAAAAGAGAAAAAAAGAAGGAAATTCTGATTAGTGATTACCATTTTTGCAAACAGACATGTCAACTGAGGCGCCACAAGTCTTGGCAAGCTTAAGGGCACCATCCATGGTGACGTTGAAATCCTTCAGAAGATCTGGATTTGCTAAAGCACTGCAAAGACACTGAGCTTGATGTGCGACCATGTCCTTCAGTGGCAAGCAGCAAACAGGTGGTGGCGGCTCGGTTCCTGGTAAATAGGGTTTACATGGAAGCAGATTTTGTATACATGACATTTCTAGAGCCTCACCTCCTGAAAACCCTAGAAAGACACATGATGAGAAGATCAGAAAGAAACTCAATGTGGTCTTCGAATCCATGATTAATTCTTTGATGAAAAAATGAAAACAAAGTGAGATCTTTGTTGTTATGAAAGGGATTTTGTACTATATTTATTAAAAGAGATGTTTTATTTATAGAAAAAATTTAGCTGTTTCCTCCTGCTATTTCTCTGAACATATCAACCGTTCTTTTCTTTTGGGACACCGTTAAATTCAATTATTTTATTTCATCAAAAACTCCAGTAGATAATTTGGGTCATTTTGTTTTGTCTTTGGACGTATAATGTAGGATTTAAAGTAACTAATATAACAGATGGGAGTCATATTCTCTCTACATATTTTTTTTCTTATTTTAACTAATAAAATAAGTAAATGGGATTTAAACAATGACGGAACTAGAAAATAAAATTAAAAGGGGTAAGATTTTAATTGTTTTACTTCTCAAATTAAAATTATAAATATCATCAAGAAAGAGATTGGAAAAAAAATTTCTTGCAGGGATCGGGACCTGCGTCCGTCCCTGGATTTAAGCCTGCTTTACCAAAAGATATTATCGAACATATAATTGCAATGTTAATAAGAGGGCAATTAGTCATTTAATTAGCACTTTTTTTTATTTATAATTAACAGTATTTGTTTATATATCTCTCACAAAAAGACTTGATGATTTCTAGGTATAAAAAAAGAGAGAAGACATGTCTATTTTCTATTTTGATATATATAAAAACTTATTATATATAAAATTAATTTAAAAATGTTTATATCTTTTCTATTATGAGATAACTAAATTCAAGTTAACGTGAAAACGAAGTTAGTTTTTGGTGAAGAGGAGAGTTCTTGATAAGCAAAGTGGGGTTAACTACATACAAGAAAAAGTCGTAGATGTAATACTCTACTATTTTTGCTATTATTCCTCTTAATTAATGCCCTTAAAAACTTAAATGTCAAAATTATAATAAATCTAGACAAAAAATAATTGCATGTGCCTTGTAATTAACTAGAAAATCGGGATATATGTGCATTTTAGAGAATCCCACGCATCTTTTATATGTAGAGAATATATAGCTCAAGATTTTGACCCAACTGTCTCAAATAAATAGCATGAAAAAAATGTCTACCACGCTTTTATCTGTGACTTTCCCAAAGAATGGGAAAAATTGGTGTCAGATTGGGAATTGGTACCATCAAGTAAAAATGGAACAGAAATATTAAATAAAATAGGAGCAGTCTTCCTATTGGACATTTGTGGATGTTTTTTTAGTTTTCAACGTATAATTATTATCCATCATGGACGAATAATGATTGGGATTAAATTTTCCCTCGAGATCACACCTTCATCATAAGTGACTGAATGCTTCTAATTTCGAGTGTGAAATTTGGTAAAGATCAAAACCTTTCAAGTACTTACAATATTTCCCTTGTTTTTATCTGTTTATTTATTTATTTATTTTGATCATATGAAAATATCTTCAAATTAGGTATCATGTACTTATGCTAGATGATTGATTACTATTAAAAAATTAACAAATACAAATAGAAATATTGACAATCAAAATTTTATCGGTAAATTATAATGGAATTTACCGATAAAAGATTTCCTTGCCAGGTCCCTCGATATATGCCAACAGAAAATTTTTGTTGGTGTATATCAAAAGAATTACAGTGACAAAAAAAGAAACAAAAAAAATGACATGACATGTTTACAGATGGTATTACCAACGAAATAAACTCGTCGGTAAAATTCACCTGTAAATTCATTGGTAAAATAAACCCGTCAGTAAAATTCACTTATGAATTCTGAAAAACTAACCCTAATGGATCTGTTATTGTGGGCTGAATTGATCCACTTATACAAACTGACCCAAAACCTTTACTAGTAAGCTTAAACCTTGATCTAAATAAACCCTAGATCCTAACTGAAAACAAAATGTTAATTAAACCCAAACAAGCCTTAGGCTGTAGCTGCCAAAAAATAAAAATAAAGCCCATGAATCCTAAATCTTTATTTACCCAATGATCTTAGAAACCAATATGTCATTAAATACCACTAGCCTTTCTTTCCTTGTGTAGCTAGGATGATTGTAAGAAAATGATTTTGGAACATTAATGAATCCTTACCACACTTGGAAATTATATTGCAGCTCATTAAAGATCCTTGTAGAACTAGAAAATTCCTATAATAAGCCGCTACATCCTTGTAAGAAAAAGATCATTGCTAAATATGAAATCCACAAGTCAAAAGGAAGTAAATAATAAAATTCATACAACTTGTTTTGACCTATATCGTAACCCCTTCCTGAACTCCGATTCACCTGAAAGTTTACCCCAACATAGATAAATACCTCAGGAATCTTCTGGTAAAGTTTTAGCTCGATCCAACAGTTGGATTTAAAGTTATGCTCAATAGCATAAAACTAAATGGCAGGAAATTTTACGCTACAATTTGAATTTGACCTTGCTTGGATTGTATCAAAATTATAATGGGATAAAAAAAATTTAAACTAGGGTCTAAGAGCTTATTCATTTTTTCATTTTGGTTTCTTATAGTTATAAAGTCATGATAAAGACAATTTGGTATTTTTTTTAAAATATATTTAAAGAAGGAAGTTTGTTATCGCATTTTACACATGCGCCAACATGTTAGGCCACTATGCATGCTTCAAGTGGCGTATGTGAAGGAATTAGGTAGTAGAATTGCCCATCAGTGCCTGCGTTAGAAAGATCACAATGTCCTCTTTCAAATGTGGTGGCACGTTGGGCAATTTGACTCCGGTGACGTTTTCTTCCTTCCTTATCCTTTTCTCTCTCTTTACCTTGAAAAACATGTTGTCCAATCAAAAAATCCATCTTATTCTCTTATTTCGTCTTGATAGTTGATTCAGTCTTTTTGTTTTTTATTGTATGATTTTTGTCTTAATTTCTTTTGTGAATTTTAATTTTTTTTTATTTAACACTTGATTGAAATATTATTTTTCTTTTATTTTGTCTTAGTTTTAGATTTGATCCTTTTTCTTTTGATTTTGGGTTTTCTATTTGATTTTGTTTTGTAAAATGTTTGAATTTTTTTAATTTCACCTTTGAATTAATGAATGTTTTTTCCTATTTTTTGTTTAACATTTGGTCCTCATGCTTTTATATTACTTTTTTTTTAATTTGAGGCCTTTATTCAAATAGATTTTCTTTTTCAATTTCATCCTTTAAAAATGAAATGATATTTTTTATCTTTCCATTTTATTTTGGGTTTTTTTTTAGTTCTTTTGTGAAATGTTTGATTTTTTCAATTTCACCCTTGAATCAATGAATGTTATTAACCCCCTTAGTGTTTTTTAGCATTTAGTCCTCATTCTTTTATATTACTATTTTGTTTTTGTTTTGGGGCCTTTTATCAAATTGAATTTTTTTTTTCATTTTCTTCCTCTAACTTGAAATGTTATTTTTCCTTTTATTTTAGATTTTTAACATGATTTATTTTACAAAATATTTGCTTTTTTCTTTTTTAATTTCACCATTGAATCAATCAATGTTATTTTCACCTTGATTTTTTTGTTTAGCATCACTACCAGAATTTTGCATGTTACTGACATATTGTTTTGTTGCTATTTCACTAATTGTGTAGAGAAAACATTTACCAAGAGCTTCACAGATGATTATTGTTCGTCAGAGAACTTCTCGTTAGTGATTTATATTATATCAATAAGTCCATTAGCAATATAAACACCAATGAATTTGTAGATGGAAATATCACACCAAACAAAAAAAATTACTAGCATCATTCCATAAGTGATTATGTCATACTACCGAGAGATAAAACCGTTTGCAATTCTATCAGTGATTTATTTTATATTACCGACGGACAAAATCCGTTGGTGATTAACATATTGTCAGTGGCATTTCATGTAATATTTTTTTCAATTCTCTGAAACTTTCTGACGGACTTGGTCTGTAGGTATTTCTGTCAGTAATGTGCCTAGTATTTTTAAAAAACAAATATTCAAAAAAACATACAAGAAATTTTTTTAAAAGAAATAAAACTAAAATAAAAGGATTAAAAAAGATAATAACATTCCTATTTGAAAAACAAAACTCGATGGCACCTCTCCTATACAATAGACTACCCAAAATTCATGTACCTACAAATATGCATCAATATATAAAGTCACAAACTAGTTGATTTTATTTATGACTAATATGTTTTTATAAATTGATTATTTTATAATATGAACAAGGCAAAGATGAACAAGACAATGAATTGAACATGGAAATATAACATTAAAAAATAATTATTTCCTAACACTAAAATTACCAACCAAACTTTAAATTGAGATTCAGTTTAACCCGACAAACACATTATTGAACACACCCTAGTTAATTTCCTCCAAATTAACCCCAAATCCTAAACTGTAAAATAATTATTTTCTAATAAGGCAATTCCCAAGTCAACTTTAAATTGAGCTGGATTCAACCATAAAAACAATTTATTTTATGAAAAATACATCTCGATCAATTATTTCAAAGTTGACATCAAACTCTATATCACAATATTATTTTACCAATTAAACTTTAAATTGAGCCTCAATTCAACAAAAAAAAAATTATTTTATGAAAAATGCTTTCTAATCAATTTCTCCTGAATTTACACCAAATCCTAAATTGTAAATTAATTCATTCCCAACATGCTAAAATTTTAGACATAACTTTAAATTGAGATTCAATTCAACCCCAACAAATACACTATTTATGAAAAATATATTATATATTTTTTTTAGAAATTAACCCTAAATCCTAAATTTTAAGACAAGCATATCAAAATTACCAATAACAACAACAACAATAACAAAAACAAACATATAATGTAAAATAAATGAAAATTAAATGGATTTTTTTTTGTATCATATAATGTTTTTTTAGACTAAAAAAATTAAACAAAATAGAGCAGAAGCTGTCATAAAGAAACATAGGCTCAAAACTCACAAACATAGTAAAACCTAAAAAAAGAGAGAAGAAAATGAAAACCTTTATGTTTTAACCCAACTCAGCGAGGCTTGCACAATTACTTGCAATGATTAAAAGAAAACAAGCACAAGTTATGAGCATCATAAGAAAAACAATTGACAGGATATTTACTTGACAAAGTTATAGATGTATGGTGGATGAAGGATGAAGAAGTTGAGAGAGAGAAGAGATTGATAGAGAAAGAAGTGATTTTTTTATCAAAGAGAGAAAAGAGAAAGATAGAAGAAAGAAGAAGACGTCTTTGTTATGAAATCAAAGATTCTGGTCTTTTGATTGTGGCTTTGTATCAATGGAATATTAAATATTTATATTTTTTTAAACATATATCGATAATTCCGTTGGTAATTAAAACTTGAAATTTTCAATTAAACCAGGAATTTTAAGAAGAACCCCCAAAATCCTCTAATGAATTTTTAGTCCATTGGTAAATTCTGTATGTAATGGTCAGTGAAAAAGTCATTTAATTGTTTTCCAACTCGCTAGAACTCTCTGACCGACATAGTCCATTGGTAATTATGATTGTAATTACATTAAAGTCAATTTCATTACATATTAATGTTTTATAATTTAATCAGAAATGTATTCTTTTTTTTCTTCCTTTTTTTCTTCAATTTCATCATCGCCGTGTTCATCATAATCTTCTTCATTGAATTGATGCTTGTCAATTCAAAACATCATTTAACTCCTTAACATTAACAAAAATATTATCAACTACATGAGAATTTAATTTTTTTTCTAAGTTTGTAGACAGAGCAACTTAATATGCATAAACTAACTCATCAATTTGAAAGACATCGTCTACCATATTTAATTCATCATTATCTTCCTAAACAACTTGAACATAACCCCTAGGTTTGATTTTCACTACAGATAACTAGTCAACCCTAGAATGATCATTTCTAAAGGAAGGAGTGCATGGTAATAAACTTGTTGGCATTCCTTGATGAAAATAAAGATATTGTTGACGTTGCGAAGTCTAGCCTTTATATTAATTTTGACCAAACTATGATGGAGATCTACTATGATTTCTCTATCGGTGGCATCGTACCAATAACATTTGAATAAAAAAACTCTATTCAGCTCGATATGATATTTCAACTCAATCACCTCTTTTAACTTTCCATAATAATCAACTTCAAACTCCTTAGAAGTCGATCCATTAACATAAACTCTACTATTATAGATCTTTCTACCATGACCATAATATTCTGTATGAAAGACATGTGCAATGATAAAATACCCGTTATAGTACTTTACATTTATTTCAGGACCCAAACATAGTAAATTCAAACTACTACTAGCATTCTTTCTCAATTGATAAAACTAGTAAATGATTACAACCATTAATAGTTAAAGAAAAAGATGTAATGAAATAAATTATTATGAGAGATAAGAATTATTAAGCAGTGTTTATATTTTTTCTGAACCACGTGGCAAATTATTTACTTTGTAATTGAAAATTTTAAGATTCAGTTAGCTGTGAATTTTAAAATAGTAAAAATTAACGATGTTGCCTTTTCAAATGTTGATAAATAAATAAAAATGAAATTACTCTAACCCCTACTAAACTAACCTTATGATAAATTGACACAACTATGTAAAGTTATAAAACCTGTTTTAGCTCATGATCCAGTCCGAGGCTTGAATTATGGGTTGATGGATCAACTCAGGTTGACCTGGATAAATTCAAAATGATGTAGTTTTAAATTTGTTTAAAAAGAAATAATATTGTTTATGGATGGTTTTAGGTAATTTGAGCATCACTTGGATTTTAACTAGCTCATAAATTAACCGGATTAACTCTAAACCTATTTCAATATAAAACTTAGTTTAAGTCAGGTCCCAAATAGATAGGTCAACCACCCTTTTCAAATATTGTCCTTGCCAACATATCATTTTGTTCACATTATGGGTCCAATTGTTAAACAAAAGACCATGAGCCTTGAGGTGCTTTCACAATCAAAATTATACACCTATTCTATTTCATTTCTATCCTCATGAAATAAATTTAGAAAAGATATTTTATATATAATTCAATACTTTTTTTTTCCTGATTATAATGGATATTTGAGATTCAAAAAATTAAAATCTATTAAAAAAAGAATATTAAGAGTTATACTACTAAAAAAAGACTTTTTTGGTTACTAGTTTTAGAGTTTAAATTAAAAGATTAAAAAATAGAATATATATATTTTTTTCATTTCTTTTCTGGGCTTGCTTCATCAAATTAGGCCAACCGATGCCACTATCCTACAAAACAAAGCAAACAAATTCCTAAGGTGCCTGTGCAGTGCCCGAGTTTTGACTTGTTAATGGACATTTCATTTGCGGTGAGACTGGTCTTTGTTAGGACTTGGGTAACTGAAACGTATCATATAAGTTATAGATAACACAATACTCTTGTTTAGTTCTATGACTAGGCCAGCGCTAGTGATATTTTGTTGTTGGTTTTTTTTTTTTGGCAAAAACAAATAGAAGAAGAAGAAGAAATGATAGGGGGAGGGGGTTGATTTCTAGGTTATAACTTAAAAACTATGGATGGATTCACTGACGGATAATAACAACGAGTTTATTTCATTGATAATACCATTTAAAATAATGACAGGTCATATTTTTTTTCATTTCTTTATTTCCAACTGTAATTCTCTCGGTATGCATTAACAAAAATTTTCTATCGATATATACCGAGGGACACAGCGAAGAAATATTTTGTTGGTAAATGTCACTGTAATTTACTGATTGAAAATTTTTTGTTGGTATTTATCAGTTTTCTAGTAGTACATTTGGTCCTTATTTTGTCAGTTTTCTAGTAGTACATTTGGTCCTTATTCTTTTATGTTAATAATTATTTTTGGGGGATTTTTGTTAAATTATTATTTTTTCAATGTCATCCTTTGATATCGGGTTAGTTGCGAATTGGGTTTCGTGGTTATCACTAGTAGGGTTACACCAGGCTCATGACCGAGACGATGAGTTTGAAAGGTTGAGTCAGGTGATATTAATCTTTTTTATCCTTCAAAACTTTGAATTTTATTCTTTTTTAGGTTTCTTTAAAAATTATCATGGCCTCAAGCATGAGTTACATGCCGACAAGTGTACTCGGGTTTGCTTGGGTCGTTTCTTCCCCTTTTATTTTTTTTCTTCGTGACTCCCTCGGTTATATTAAAATGTATTTTTGTTGTTTTTTTTAATTAAAATTGTTTTATCCGTGATCACTCCCTTTTGTTTCTTTGTTTGATACATCTAATGTTGTAGTATCAGACAAGCTTATTCTACCTAACCATATCTATGACTTAAATCCAGATTTTTCTTGTTTTTTTTTAAATACATTTATAGTCTCTTGATGTTTTTTTAATGTATAGATTTTTTTTCTAGCCCACGACGTAGCGCGGTTCACGGGTACTAGTTAGGTCTAAAATTTCTAGTATCTCAACTCTCCGAGAGTGAATAATTTTGGTCCCAATAATGCTATAATCTGTCCACATGAAGGAATCATAGCTGTTTCATCAAGTGTCCTTCTTTCTCATATCCAAGCCAATCTTGTTATTTTCTTTTTCTTTACGTTCGCCGCTGTTTCTTTTTCTTTTTCTTTTTCTTGTTATATCCATACCAATCTTGTTAAATATAAATGGAGATATTTAAATGGTTTTCTTGGGGTAAATAATTACACGGAGTAAAAGACTTTGTAGCCGTGGGGCTATTATGGTTAGTCACAGGAGTAGTTCCCCAACAATTTCCCATGTGGATAAAGATTTTCTTAAAATATTATTGTTTATTCAGTTAAAAAAAATTGACCCAAAATAACAAATTGCAATTCCCCAACTAACCAATACATTTTATAAAATATACAAATCGAATGAGAAAAGTAATTATTTTTTAATAATTAATATAAATATTTCAACCAGCTTATCTATACCTCGATTAATATACTAATTCGTACTTAGTTTTATAATTAACAAAAATACCAATTTTGTCAATATGATATCGTAGCTGCTGGCTGACCGGCCTTCGATATGAAATGATGAACTGATGACGGAGGTTCCTCGACAGGTAGAAGAAGGAGTCAAGAAATAATGGAGACTTTTTCGTTTTTCTTCATTTCTCGTTCCTTGTTTAAGTCGCTGCCTTCAATGCCCCCACATCTTTTTATATTTGCTTATATGTGATTAGTGCAATTAGTAAATTACTAGGTCATGATTCCACGCTACACCGTAAGGCAAACCTAATTTTTTGTTTTAGGTTAAAAAATATATTTTAAAAAATAAAAATAAAATTTCATAACATGAGTTATAAACTCCATTAAATCAAATAAATTGATATTATTTAACTATATAATAACAAAATAATAATAACAATAAATGGACTAATGCAAATTAAATAAAGTTTTCGTGAGAGTCTTAGATTCAAGTCAAACCAATGTAAAAGAACAAAATTGAAAGAAAAAAAAAGTAGAAAGTGAATTCAAGTAAGTATACTAAATCTATAACAAGAGTTATGAGATTGAGATAAACCAATTTAAAATAAAATAAATGTTAAAACCTAATTTCTAATGAATGAAATATAAAAGAATGAAATCAGAAAAAATCAATTAACATTAATAAGTTCTTTTTTCTTATATTTTTTTATTCAAAGTAATATTTTTAAAACTAAAACTTATTATAATTTTAAAAGTAAGATTTTTTAAAAACAATGAATTTATAATTTTGATGAGAATGGATTGAAAAATATAATAATAATAATAATAATAATAATAATAATAAATTTGAGAAAATTATATAGAAATTCATAATAAAAAATAGATATTTTATTCGCATTAAGAAAATCTTGCATAAAAAATTATATATAATTATTCAAAAAACAATATTACCACAAAAGAAGCTATCATTATTTGAAAATAATAGCATAATTGGATAATTACTTAACATCATTTAAATAAAGTTATTTAAAGAGAATATAATTATAAAATGCAGCAAGAAAATAAAGAAATAAATAAATAATGAGATAAAAAGTTAAGAGGGCAGGTACATATATATAGGCTCAAAGAATGGACTTTCATTCTTGACCCACGTAAGAATCTAGGCATGCGCGCCTAGATTCTTTTGTTAAATTATGAACGACGCCATTGTTTGTCATAATGTTTTTAAATTAGGTGGACGACGCATCACCTAATTGTGTAGATGATGCAATGTTCATTTTCTTTCTTTTCTGATCATCGAGAATGGCTTCAATTAATGACCGGAAGTTCAGTGCTCAAGTTTTTGAATAAAAAATCTCATATTTTAATTATTTTTTACCTAGAAACATGAAAAAAAATCTCATTAACCTTTATAAACCCGTTTTTATTAACAAAATACCTTTTAATTGTTCTAAAAATTCAAAATTAAATTTATTTAAAAAAATTCAAACTCCTATCTAGTTTTCTCAGTCAAAGGTAGAAACTACCCCCATTAATTTATTCTCTCAAAATCAAATTTATAAATACTAAAATCAAAGTTATTGATGGCTAGAATTCAGCAACTCAGGAACTTTCTTTCTTTTTAATTTTTTTTTCAGCTACTTTCTCTCTTCTTCTTTCAAATATAAGGATTGAACTGCAAAACATATAAAGTTTGGGACCTAAAAATATTAAACAAATAGAAGGGACCAAGTGTAAAGAAATTAAAAAACTAGGCACTAAAGTTTAGATAAGAAAACAAATATTGAAATGTGAACAGATTTGAGGGACATAAGAAAACAATTTGTAATGTGAACAGATTTATAAACAATGAAATGTTAGAAGATGAATAGTAATAACACAGTAAATCACCGTACTCTTGGCAAAATTTCATTAAACATGGGGAAGAATACTCTCATTTTACGGTGAGAAGTAGTAAATATTTCCTTGTCAATGATCGATAGAAGTAATATTCGGGGTTACTTATTTTCAGGAAATTCCCATGGATTGTCTTAGCTTGATTTTGAACGGGGCATGCAGTTATCACTACAATGTGCTTAGTACTGTAACTTCCAGGGCCTTGCCCTCCCTCTGATATAATAAAAAAAAAATGAAGAAAGGAAGAAAGGAAGAGCTAATCGTTGAGGTCAAGCCCGTCTCTATTGTATTAATTTTCTGCTTGAAATTCTAGTGCAAACCATCCTCTCTGCATATAATGGTAATTTTATGGGATTGACTTGGTGATTAAGGATTTGCTTGAGTTGTGTGAAACTGATACATGTCTAGGGTTTGATTCCCAGCGCAAAACACATGCAAACGAGTTCATGTTAAGCATTAATATTCAAGGCTAGATCGATGAAATGGTTTCTCCATGCGTATGGATAGTTTCTCCACATTTTAATGCATGTATCTGCCATCAATTGCATCAAAAACTCATAGCAAATATGATCCTGCAGGCAACCTTCCAAGTTATAAATATATTGAAACAAATTAATGATCTGTATTACCTTCATATCACGTGCTCATACGCTTCTTAATTTGCAGCAACAGAGCCCACCAGTTCATCCTCTGATCACCATTGACTATGATAACTGATAACTAACCACTTGATGCATGTATGCCTGCAAGAAAGAAAGGAGGGGAAAATGCAGTAGCATGCGATATTGGCGCGGCTCAATCCAACCATAGATTTGAATCATTCATCAAGACTACGATGAGGTTGAACCGAGCCAGTATCTCAAGTTAGTACGTAAAATGATGGTTAGTTGTTAAGCATCGTAGTCTGTAAATGGTTCTGATCCAGAAATCCACCAATATTTAAAGGGATTTTGCATAGTAAATACGTAGTTTTTTGTTTTTTTTTTATATTTGTTGCAAATCGTACAAAACAACAGAGAGATTGATCGATGGTTAATTTACGGGAAGTACATGGAGATTTTTCCAAGAGCATATATCGATTGTCTCGATACCTTTGTTTGCCGGCCACTTTTTTAGAAATCAGCCGGCTAGCTGCCCTAGAAAACAACCAGTTATAATATTGACATTATTCTCAAGAGAAAAAAAAAAAAGAAGCTTTCGGTGGTTGTGTTGTGTGGTAAGTTTATATATATATGTATATATATATATATATGTGTATGTATGTATCTTGCCCTAAGAGGGTTTTGAGCTTTGAAGAGAGGTAATATATCCTTAATTACTTTAGTTTTCTTCAATTCCTCTTCTAGCTATGGAATAGGCGACTCTATTCGATTGTCAGTCAGTATGATATACGCAAAAGTGATTTTCATCACTTACCCAACATCGAATTCTAGTTTTATGAGGGTAAACTACAACGGCTATATATCGAGGAAATGTGATATCATACATATAGACATCACTAGCATGGTATCTGCCGGCATGCAGTTTATATATAAAATTATGATTTGAAGTGAGATAATTGGTGAAAAAATAATATAAACTAAAAGATGATAAATTATTAACTATCAAATCCTTTTTATTTATACTATTTCTTTTTCTATATGTTAATTCACAGTTAGTGTGTTAATACTTTTTTAGATAAATAAAAATCTATATCTTATTTAGTGCTATTTTCATTAAATAGTTTAAAACTATGTGCATCTTACATTCATCAATTATATAAAGAAAAAAACATTCAAAATCATAAAAAAAATATTGATAATATTTTATGAGGTATAAAAATAAAAACAAAATAACCATGAATTATCTGTGAAAAAAATATATGAAGAAAATTATAAATAATTAAAAAATAAACTGTAAAATCCATGTTGTTTAGACCTTTCTTCTTGATATTGATTAAAAAAAAACTAATCTCTTATGTATCATCTTAAATTAATTAATTATCAATTATCAAACCTCTATTATTGTCAAAACATATAATTTAGAGATATTTATATTTAGTAAATAATAAATAAAAATAGATAAAAAACTACACAATACATTATTTTTAAATGAAACTAAGATGACCTAGTGATCGAAAAGGCTCAAGGCGTGCACCAAGCTTGAATATATAGGCCTAGTGGCAGCTAGACTCGTGAGCTTCGGTTCAATGCATTCGACCTTAGACTTCATTTTTTTCTTAAACAAAGTGGGCGACAAATCATCCAAATTGATTAATGCCTCATTTGCTAGGCCACCACCAACCACCACTAGGAAACTAGAAAAAGCCGATGAAATATTTCATCAGTGTTCAAATAGAGAATGGAAAATATTTCATCAGTGTAACTTTTTAACGAAAAATGACATAACATTGCTTTACAACCATCAAGTTTTTTTTGTTTTTGTTTTGAGACTTAAATTGTGAGTGTATTTAAATCTATCTGATGTCACAAATTCTTGAAATTTATCCCAATTATCTCTTATAGCGTGCCTCGATCTATAATTTTCCCATAATGCTATGTCATCAAAGTTAGCTTTGTTCATTGCATCATACCACAAATCACGCAATCTAATACATAAATTTGTTAAACAAAAATTATATAAGGAAATAAAATATTATAAATTTAAAATAATATAACATTTTGTTACTTTATGCCTACCTAATTGCCTTTGTGATTTTCCCAAACTTGCCTAACCACCCCCTCGCTTTTCGTGTCCGAGTAAATTTTTTCCTTAAAAGTCATTTCGTTCATTGATTAGTTTTCATAATTATAAGAAAACTATATAAAAATAAGTGGATATTATTTATTTAACCTTAAATTTTCCCTATTAAACATCCACCATATTCATCCATTCAGGATGATCTTGTAGTTAACTCCATTAAAATAATGGTTCTTTGAACGATGATTTCACCGTACTTATGATCAAATGAGCAGCTTCAATATTGGTACACCTAAAAATCAATGCATGAAAGTCATTTTTACTTAATGTAAAACTTAAAATAACATAATAAAAATAAATAACTTCATCAGTGAGAAAAAGACATGATGTACATAGTGTGGTTGGCCTTCGTTTCTGTAATATTTTTTCTTGTATAAAGGTCTTTTTTAAAAGGGATTCCAACTCTTATGTTTGTATTGAATGAGCATTGGTTGATAATGTTTGTATCAGGTATCTTTATAAGATTAACACTTAAATTAATAGCACGTTCACAGTCACTAACACTACTGATTGATGACACAGTAACGCTCTTATTAGACTTGGAACCTTTTCTCCTTTGAAACATGGTATTTTTTTAAAAAATAACAATTAACACAATTATATAACATGTAAAAGTTTGCAATAAGTTACACAAGTGATTAAATGAATTTTCAGCAGAGTTACCCCTGGGGGCTCTATAAAGTTTTTTTTATCCCATATTAATATCTATGAACACAATAACAATCCAAATCACATTTGACGCGTGCAAAGTACTCATCTTTTTCTTCTTCTTCTTTTGCAGTAAATGACACTTGAAACATAAATCAACTTAGTTATAGAGCAAGGTTTATTGGTCTCATCAAATCCTTGACATCATTAATCAAACAATTAGGTGTTTTATATCTTGACATCATGACTATACCTTGAAACAACTCAACAATAAGAAAATCTTTTTAAGTTATATGATCCTACAAATTAAATATTTCTCAATTAAACTTATGAATCATTGTCGTACACCATTTAAACCTTTGACATAAATATTTAGAATAGTATTTTCCTCAAAGATTCTGCCCAGTAGGCTCTCATAAGAAAAAAAAAACCCACATACCTAGTTAAAACACAAAAAAATAATGACCACGAGCTTTTTACGAACACTTAAACTCTTTAAAGAAAAACCCAAACTTGACACAAGAAAAATAAGCTACCAAAATTAATGTTTTTAACAGAGATATAAAAGTTCTTTACATAAAAAAAAAAAAAAAGCTTTAAAATGACATGTAATGCATCAATTTAGCTCTAAATAACCTCACTAACATAATAATTTAACCAAACCCTAACCTCCACATTCAACTTGATAAAGTAATAACTTAAAAGCAAATAAAGCTATTAGAAGTTTGGAACACCACCACCACCCTCCCAATAAAAAAGAGTTAATTAATCATGTTTGGTTGCTACACAAAATACCATCAAAGGGGGAAATAAACCTAACTGCCAAACCATGAAGCACCCATGAAAACCAAATTCTTCATTGAATTTGAAACCAAAATTTTCCATTTCTATATAATTAAATACCATCACATTATCATGGTATGGACTTTGGAATTCAACATCTAGCAATAATAGTTTATCATTCAAGTTAACTACTACTAGTTAGGTCACAATTCACTAAAATAGGGTATCATAATCAATTTGATTTTAAAAAAAATTGTTTCAAGGTTTTCTTATTATAGTTCTACTGTAATTTTCTAGTTCCTTAAACACCCATTTACTTCCCTTATCTACTTAACCTAAATCCTTGCTATTGAACC